>OZ038486.1:64638431-64693431 GCA_964036315.1 Acanthosepion esculentum | reverse complement strand
TGACAAGGTGCTTTTATTTAGTTTTTTTATATAATTTCTCGTGCGATCTAATAAAGTCTAATAAATTATATAAAAACTGTCCGAATGTTTTTTTTTATCCGAGCGCTTTCGGCTATACATTTATCCATTTTCAAGGATTATATTTCAACTGTTAAAATTAGAAATAGAAATAGTTTTTTATATGTATGTTTTATAAAGTGATTCATTTTTTTGTTTCAAAACACGGTCAAGATAAAAAACTAAATAAAAGCACCTTGTCAGTCGTTTTTAATGAAATGTGCATGAAATATATATATATATATATATATATGTATATATATATATATATATTTATTTATATATATATATATATTTATATATATATAAATTGTCCAATTGTTAGAATAAGATTTGAACTGTTATACCTTAGAAATGATTAAAATATCTTACTGGAATTCTCCAAGGTTTTTATAACACTATTTTACTTTGAACAATAAGTATATATAATTACTTTCCAAGAATAACAGAAGAATCGTGATGAAATAGGTCATAAACGAAAATGATATATTCATCATTAATTAATCATGTAAGGATGTAAGATTAAAATAAAGTTAGAATATGTATATATATATATATATATATATATATATATTATACCAGGATCATTTTCTAACTTATTCAAGATGATCTTCGCCCTCTCTAACCTTCTAAATTTCTGTTCTGGAGTAGCAAGATTCCTCACAGGTTTCACGTATGATTTCAGCTTCAAGTCTTTTCCACTGCTCTTTGGACTGTCATCGCTGAAATTCTTTTCCCACGTGCAAACGTCTTATAGATTCAGTTGGATCTCTGAGCTATTTAGCTCTAAGTTTAAATAAAGATCCGCGTTTCTGTTGTGACCGCCTGATCTAGCTTTCCTCTCTACGGTTCTTCTTTTTTAAATTTATTCTCCTTTCTCTTCATGGTTCTTGAATGGACTTTGCATATGGAAGACAGAGTATGAATGTTGATGCCATTACTGAAGATGTGAGTGATCTTTTTCCTCTCAACATTGATCAGTTGGGAAGACAGTGGGTCTGTCGCAAAAGGGTTTTAAGCTGTCCTCTTTCTAGTTAAATAACTTAAAGTTTTCTTCAGTGATTCTTACGAGAAATGGTATCAAGATGGCTAAATGTCTTATCTGAAAATCTGTAAAAAAGAGACCCAGTTACTTTTAGATATTAAACATATTGTGGGATGGACAATTATGCCGTAAGTCGACCTGGAGAAATTTTGGTGTTACACCTGCTATATATATATATATATTAAAACGAATTATTGTTTCTATTATTTGTAGTATGCCTCTTCCTATCGACCAAAAATGTAATAAAAATAGAATACGGTCCATTTCTCTTCCCTCTAATGTGTGTATGTATGTATGTATGTGTGTGTGTGTGTATGTGTGTGTGTGTGTGTATTACATGGAGAAATCGATACCCATTTATCTCAATCCGATCTTTTTTCTTACCTGGAACTAATATCGAGCCAGCCGTTAAGTTCTCCATCGATCTGACTGCACTAATCATAGTAAAATAACATTAAAAAAAATTCATCTTCACATCAGGTATACCAGTACAGGTAAAGCTCTCGAATAAAACTGGCCCTGCGGGTACACGTGACCCAGCATGCTGTCGATTTTATAGTCGTCACGTCGATGGCATTTCGAGATTAGTACGCTGGTCTTTGTACATACACAGGGGCTGGGGTTTGCGAACTGAATCTTGTCACAGATCGATCTAGAACGATTATTATTCTCACATAAATACGCGCATTTAGAATAAAACAAGAATTGTTACAAGTCTTTTTTTTTTGCTATATTTCTTGATGTTGTAATGAAGAATATTGTCTTGGAAATAGAAAAATGGAAGCAGTAATCCTCGAATTATGAAGAGACTTGAAGCAACAGAAATCTGGTTCTACAGAAGGATGCTGAGAATGTCATGGGCTGAACATGTTTTGGAGAAGATAGAAACAAATGGACACTAATACTTAATAACAGGAAGTGAACGAAGACAATTCTAGAGCAAATAATGAGGAGAAAAGTGCTTAGATAAATTGATATTCACAGAGTAAATTGAAAGTAAGAGGGACAAGCGGACAACAACGCATAAGCTACCTTGCAAGCTTGATTAAATTGATGTCGGAACAATATTTAGAAGAGATAACAGAAAGAAAGAAAATTACGGAGGACAGGAAATCGTGGAGATCCATGACTGCCAACGTCCTGAAGAGACATGGCACACAAAAGAATAATGATGGTAGCAGAGTTCCGACCTATGTAATAATCGAAATTTTTCTTTCGATTTATGCCTAAGTCCAATTCCATTTTTTACCGAATCTATAACCTTTTTTTAAAAATTCTGTTTGACGAACACCTCAGTCCAACTCAACGATCTATATCGTCATTGCAATACAAATTTCATTTTTAATCTATTTTTGGTCTTCATCATCATCATCGTCATCATCATCATCATCATCATCATCATCATCATCATCATCATCATCATCATCATCATCACCAGTTCCATGCCCCGTGTGGTCGTACAGTCAGTGTGCAAGTGAGGACCTGACCTGCTATTTTAACGTATATGGTTCGAACTTGATGAATTATTCGCTCGTAAGTAACAGGTTTCGGGCAAGTAAACCTGGCGAAGCCCATCCCTCTCCAGGTAAAAGCAGACCCAACATTCTCCGGCTTGAAAGTTCGGCTTCGGACACGGACACGTGGAGGTTGATTCTATCGGGGAAACACTCTGCTCTACCCATGACTTCTGTCTTGAAAGCCTTCCGCCCAATGATGGCATGCCATTATAGCACTGGCCTCATACATAGCTAGGGAGACCGGTGTGGTCCATTGTCTTGATGACTGTGGACCATACAGGAGAGTTCATCACTAGTGAACGGTCTTATTCTTATTTTTATTCCTGTTTTGTGTCGATCATCACTACCTTACACGCTTGTGGCCCGCTGGCGGGTCGCTGATAGCAACACCGGCGGCGGGCCAAGAGTGGGCCACTAGTGGTCCGCAAATGGTAACATTGCCGAGACGACCACGCCGGCCATCCGACAGCGGGCCACTAGCGGTAAACGCTAATGGCATGTCACCCAGTGGCAGATTGGTGGCATGCGTGTAGGGTAGAAAAGCCTGAAAAGACGATGTGACAGGTAGTAATAGGTTACATGTATGCAGTAACACTCCTATAGTGACCGGACCATTTATTTCAGCGCATTTGATTATTCATCCGATTCTTCCTATTAGTAACTTTCTATCTCACCCAGCATGCTGTGAATGTTAAATTCTCCAATCCTTGTTTTCTTTTCAAAAATTCAACTTATTCTATGTATTAAAGGTTCTTTTTGTTTCTATCTTTATTACTATAAAAGTCTGTGAACGTTGCTTGTGTGTTGGCCAGAAGTCATATATAGAGGTAGGTGAAAGAAAGATATGAATTTATTATCGTGTAGAAAGCGGAGGTGAGAAGGAAATGGAGAAAAACCGCTCTCTCTTTCCACCTACCCCTCTCTCTTTCCACCTACCCCCTCTCTCTCTTTCCACCTTCCCGTGATTGCGTGCGTACTTATTTATATTTCAGCTTTCTTTAAACAAACAATATTTGAAATATTTTTATTTCAACTTTCTTTAATCAAACAAATTTTTTAAATTTTGATATCAACTTCAATGTTTTCTAATATGATTTAAAAATACGATTTGTTTATACAGTAAGTATTTTTATTTCAACTTTCTTCCAACAGACAATCTTTTAATGTTGAAAGCAACTTCAATAACTGCAAATAAATGTATTTTTAAAATATCTCTACATTCACAAACTCTTCATGAAACTAAAGGTAACACTAACATAAGAAGGTTTACGCAACGAATCACGGGTAGTCTAGTTTTCCTTAAATCTTTCCCGTTCTTCCCATGCCCTATCCTTTGTTTTATTGTATTCTTTGTTTTTTGTATTGCTTAAAATGTTCTTTTCACCTGTGAGGAAATTCTCTGCTATTGGTATTACATAGCAGTTCAGTATCCTAATCTTTGTTTTTTTCCTGTTTCATAATACATTGTTTGATATTCCAATATACCTTCGGGTTTCAGTGACACATTTTATAAGATCTGTTAAAAAACTTCCGAAAGATTTAGGTTTTTGCACTTGCTTGATATTGACATCTGCAGTTCATAGTCCGCACTTTCGGTTGGTTCGTTTGCTGAAGATCATGCATTCTGTGTTTTTGTAATGGATAGTTAGATAAAATTGTTGAGTGGGTGGGATCAACTTAAAGTTGTTCTCTGAATTGTGATCAACTTACAGTCGTTCTCTGAACTGGGATCAACTTACAGTCGTTCTCTGAACTGGGATCAACTTACAGTCGTTCACTGAACTGGGATCAATTTACAGTCGTTGTCTGAACTGGGATCAATTTACAGTCGTTGTCTGAACTGGAATCAACTTACAGTCGTTCTCTGAACTGGGATCAATTTACAGTCGTCCTCTGAACTGGGATCAACTTATAGTCGTTCACTGAACTGGGATCAATTTACAGTCGTTGTCTGAACTGGGATCAACTTACAGTCGTTGTCTGAACTGGGATCAACTTACAGTCGTTGTCTGAACTGAAATCCTCACCAGATTTGTAAAGTTGCCAATAATTTAACCTACCTAAGATATTAATCGATGGCATTCCTCCTTTCCACTCGTCTTGTCCTCATAGGCGTGTTGGCTGGTTATTTTCTTGAAGGATCCAACGTCCAGCCCATCAATCAGAGCCATCTAATGTAGCGCTATGTTCAGATCTGTGAATTATTATTTTCGTGTACTTCCTTTCTGGATTTACACATTGTTCTTTATTACACTTATTTAAAATTGCCAATATAATTGCTTCTGTTTCCATTGTAAGTATTCTTCGTGTTCTCTAGTTTTTCTCTTTGATGATTTTCACAACAAAATAGGTACTAGGCCAAGTGTTTTGGACGTTTGCGTTTCAACCATAAAACCCTCGATGTCGCATGAGACTTGATGAAATTATAAATCTTTGGCTGTTCCGCTTGTTGATAACCATATATTGTCTTCTTACAGTTGATGATTTCTTCCTTTCTTTGCCGCGTTTCCTGACGACATTGTCTCGCGATTTCCCCAGATACAAATATATATGAATCATTTTAGAATCGTACGGAATCCATTTTTCTTTTTTGTTTTGGTTGTCATCTCTCGTTGTTTGTTCGAAATGAAAATCAATTAACCTTATCTGAAATAGTTTTCTTTTTATTGCAGTATGCTCCGTAATAAAATGGGTTTTTATTAAAAAAAAGTGTTATGTATTAATAAAGCTAAGTGAAGGCACATAATCCATTCTTTGTTCGTGATAGTCAACGCGAAGGCGCTGTTTATCACTAGATAAATGTTTAAAAAAGGAAACTGAGAAAACAAAGGCAACAACTTGATGGAAAAAGAACACAAAAAGGATTGTTAATAAAAAGTTTGTTTTTATTATAACACAGATGTAACGCTTAAAGTATTGCTACTTAGTTTGCTTATGATAAAGAAAACGTCTTATGTATTATCAGCTGAGGTTTGTAGCTATATAAAAAAGAGTTATGTATATTTTCTTTCTTTTTCTCTGTCGGTCTTTCTTTTTCATTTATTTTTTTCACTCTTTCTTACACAAACCAGAAATTAGGATTTTATTATTGCGAAGTGTTTTCAGAGTGCATTCAGTCCTGTCTATATTTTTAATACAGACAAGCATGTAAAGGTCGACCTTGTGTTGGCCATACTTGAGTATTTTTCTAACGGTGCCAAAGGTCTGTGTTGAGCCCAGATAAAAGCCAATATTTTGAAGACCGGCATTCAACGTCGGCCCGCTACTCTGAGAAGAGAGGCATTGTACGTGATTCCTATGCTTTCAATGGCCTTGTAAGTACAAAGGTCGACTCAGTATATATTGACTCAGAGACACACAACCGAACCAAATAGAGCGCATAGGGGTTTTGCATTTTTTCATTTTATTTCTATATCTGAATAATTTCAAATGGGGCGTCTATTTCAAATACGTGTATCAAATAAAATAACGTTTGAAGTAATAAAAATAAATCCATTATATATATATATATATATATATATATATATATATATATATATATATATATATATATATATATATATATATGTATATACACACACACACACAGATGAATATATATACACACACACAGATGAATAATGTCATCCACATACAGGCCTGTTTCACAGCTCATCAGCGGCTAGACATCCGATTGCTTCAAGCTGGGATCGAAATGGAATTTGAGGAATTTAATTCTAAAGAATAATTTGCTTCCATAATGAAATCAACAGTGTAAGTATACTAGCAAATCAGTTCTCATCTGGAATATTGAACTTACATAAGGAAAATTCCCTTATCTCTCTCTCTTTCTGTATATATATATATATATATATATATATATATATATATATATATGTAAAAGACGCTAGGAAAACTGTATTATTAGCCGTCGCGTTTAGTCCAATGTCGATATTTTCAAGGCAAAAACGATATGAATTTATTGAAAACAAAGTAACTATTAACAACAAGCAAAATGTCTTTAGCAACTAGAAATTAGAAAACGCTATTGTATTCATATTGTCAACTGATAATCACGTCAAGCAATTTCACGTGTATAAATATTATTTTTATTGTTGTGTTAACGGATTCAACCTATTTCTTTTTGATTTCTTGTGTACGTTGGCTTGGGAGAGTAGTAATTCTGTTAGGAAAGGTAATATTGGGAAAATACCTGAGTGCAGATTAATAATCTTTTTCTGCAGGTTAACGCTGATACATTTTCTCGCGCACACACACACACACAAAAAATTGTCTAAATTGTATCAAAGCAAAACTGTCCATTAGTTAGATTAACATTTGAACCGTTGTATCTTAGAAATGATTAAAAATATCTTACAGGAATTTTCAAGGTTTTTATAACACTATTGAAATAAGAACGTAAGCTTACCAGAAGAATTGTGATGAACCCGATCATAAACGAAAATGACATGTTCATCATTAATTAATCATGGCTAAGGATCGTAAGCTCATAAATTATTGAAATAAAGTTCAAATATATATATAAATTTATTTATTTCAGGATCATTCTAAAACATTTCATTTTCAAGTCTTGTTCACTGCTCTTTGGACTGTCATAGTTGAAATTCCTCTCTCACGAGACAAACTTCTTATGGATTGAGTTTAATCTGTTCTAATTGATCTCTTTAGCTCCAGGTTGACATGATGACCCCTCTTCCTGTCGTGACCTCCTGATCCAGTTTTTCCTTTTTACTGTTCCCTTTTTTAAAAATTTTTTTCTCTGATCTCATGTTGGTTCTTGAACTTTGGAGATAGAAGCCAGAGTATGAATGTTGGTACCATTACCGAAGACGTGGGTGATCTTTTTCTTCTCAACATTGCTCATTTAGGTAGACTGTGGGACTGATAGAAAACGATTTTAATATGCTCTTTTTTTAGCCGAATAACTCAAAGGGATTTCCAGTGATTCATACGACATATTACGGTATGATGGTTAAACGTTTTAACTGAAAACTTAGAAAAAAGTTTGTTTTTTTTGTGGGATGGACAATTATGCTGTTATACTATTTGGACAATTTACATACGGTATATAAAAGTAAACAATGAAGTCAAAGCATAGATGCGACAAACTGGTTCATGCTAAGAGCGTTGTGTGTTTGCTCGAATTTTTACATATACAGGTCAGCGATCCATTGTGGGTATTTGTTATGGGTCCTTACCTATAACTACAGAATGAACTCTTCCTAACACTATGTATACTACGCCTCTCAAAAGAGAGGGACGAATCGAGTCGAGCCGATAGTAGTTCACTCCAAACCAGACTGACAGTCATACTAAAACCTTCCACATCTTGTATTATTATTCCGTGTAATATATATTCGTTATTTCTACTCTTGTGTTCGTGTTGTTCTCCCTTGGTCCTAAACTTGGACCATAACAGTATTTTAATTTAATATTTACTCAAGTCGATAATATAATTCATATTAAAAATATAACATTAAAATAACCATTTATCTAATTAAGTTGACAAGATTTTGCCTCTTGGCTTCTATACATTTCTAGCAGTGAGTTAGTGGTTCTCGACATACGCAAACTCAACCAGGGGACTGAGGAGTTAGGTCGCCAGCTGTAAGGGGTGATGTAGTCGCAAAAATTGTCTTGAGAGCAATTGGTTCTCCAATTTGTGTGACATCGTGTAGAGAACAGTTACCAGACATAGGGACTTCTAGCAGCCACCTCTTGTCCCAGGGCAGCACGAACTCTTCAAGGCACTTGATGTAAACCTCCTTGTTGAGTCTGATGCCCTGTTTGAAGATGAATGGAGGCATAACCTAGCCATCACTTCAAACACATTTGTAATCATCATTAGACTGATTCACTTCTTTCCAAATCCTCTGCACTCTCCTAACATTAACACCCAGACACTCTGAAATGTTCGTATTGGAGCTTCCAGTGCGAATACCTTTTTCTCATAGACGATGACCAGCTGACCCTACTATACTGTGCAGTTGACAAAATCAAAAACAAACAACGAAAAAAAAAAAAAATTTAGGAAAATTTACACATTTACACCCTTGATTTGATTTTTCAGCTGTTGTAGAGAAGTCAGGCCATTGATTGATTGTAGTGTAGAAAATTTTAAATTTGAAAATTTAGTTACCGTATACAAGCACTGATTAAAAATATAAGAACTGGTGCTATAAAAAGAAAACTACGACACATATCAATTCGACATTTAATCTCCTTCGAAGTAGTCCTCTTCTGAAGATACACACTTTATCCAGTTGCCGTTTCCATTGATGGAAGCATTCAAGGAACTTCTTTCTTGTGATAGCGAGCAGTTACCTTATCACATTCTATTGAATTATCTCGAAGATTGAAATCTTGCTTCTTTCAAGCAGGATTTGATTTCTGACGAGGAAAAAGTGGCAAAGGGCGATATCTAAGGAATATAGTGGTTGTCGGACCTGGGAAATGTTGTACTTAGCCAAAAAAAACATTTCAGAGTCTATGGTCACAAATGGGACGTCTGGGGTTTAGTGAGACGACCACATTCTGCATACTTTACGTTTAAGCACCGCTATAATCAACGGAAGCGAGGGAGAACGTTATGCGTGCACCCGTGATAGAGTTCCCGTCCTATATGTACTAAGCGGCTTCACGCGGTGTACATTAGCTCCGTTACTATAGCGACAGCCCCGATACTTTTTGATCAGCCTTCATATAATAATATCCTATAGAAATAGAATATATATCGTGAGATCATTAATACAATCATGCTGGCCTGTGTCCTGAAAAGCGAAGCATCGCTAAACTCTTATGTTGAACTTAGATAAGTATCGCGACCTTTCAATATTTCTGTTATAGTGGAACAACCTGGCACACACCGACATGGATTGGTCAGTCTATAAAAGACTGACGAGTTATTGAAGAAGAAGGAAAGTGAGACAGACAGAGAGAGCGAAGGCGACCCTTACGAACCTCCGTGACTTATCTCCTGTTTTCCTTAGTGTTACGAACTATTGCTCATTTGTACTTTACGCACAATAAACCATTGTTATTTGTTTCCTGATTTCTTGTGTTATTGTAATCTTTCCACTCGAGTTGTTTATATCGTATAATCCACGATATAACAATTTCTGATGCAATAATATATATATATATAATGTAAAATAGTCATTCAAAGAATAAATCAATAAAGTTAATGCAATTAATGGCGAATTCATTTCACTAACAGATTAAGAAGGTATTAACTTACTGACCATCGCCGAACGACGAGATCCTTGTTTTTAATAAGTGTACAATGGATTAGATGTTCGGTCCATATTGATCGCAAGTACTTTCGGTGAAAACATTCACCATCTTCAGGCATATATGTTATTTTTCCCCCTCAATTTCAGGTAATTTCGAGTAAAAATTCCAAGACGAAAATGAATGTGATACTTGTGAATGGATATGAACATTTAATCTATTGCATAATTAATAAAAACAAGGATCGCGTCGTTCAACGAGTAGTCAGTAAGTTAGTGTTTTTTAATCTGCTAGCCAAGTGAATACGCCATTAATTACATTATTGATTTATTCTTTGAATGACTATTTTACAATATTAATTAAGCTGCATTATATATTAAATTGAATATACATACATATATTTATATATCCGTGTGTGTGTAATATATAATGCTTGTATATATTTATATATGGTGATTTTTATGTGAACAGAGATGTGAGTAGCGGGCCAATATCAATAAGTCTATACCGTTATATATATATTTTTTATAGGTTGTTAGATTGAAGGTGTGATGTTGAGAAGAATAAGCTTATTTTCTTTTTATAGGATAATAGAGAATTTTTCTTTAGCGAAACTACTATAAAAAAGCAAAACAAAACAAAGGCAAGTAATGGCGAAATACGGGCATTTGCGTGATGTAATCACCAGAGATGTTGAAAGCACATGCGAACGTTGGAAGGCCTTCCCTGGGTTCCACTCTTGCGTCAGCTACACCGAGAACAATACTGATTGTGTTAGCTCGTTCAACAAGCCGAGCATTTTGTCCACATGCAATTTTTTTTTATTCTCGCGCAGGCTTGAGGAGCCTTTAAAAAAACAAAAAAACAGAATAGTAGTGAGCGAGAGGAAGAATATAGCCTTGGGAAAACCTGGGAATGTAATCATTCCAAATCTCATTTCCTTCACAGGTGGCACTCAAAAGAATGCCGAGAATTCCATTCGGCGAATAAAATCATAATAACCATAGACTCGTCTCGTGCTACTTTTGCAGATGAGAATCTGCACCGAAATCTGCGCGTGCCAAACCTTTTATGAAGATAATGCAAGTCCCCAATAATAAATAATGAAAGGAACAGAGAATTAATATTAAGAAAATATAATGACTTCTTAAAAGGCCGCCTTTCAATAGAATGTTCGGATATCAATCATATGACGGGTTTCAAAAATGTTGCTCTTCAGAAAATAATTAATATATTTTCTGGAGTTTAATGATACAATTTGTCATTTTGAATAACATCAATATGTCAATCCCTCCCTCCTTCCCTATCTATCTATCTATCTATCTATCTATCTATCTATCTATCTATCTATCTATCTATCTATCTATCTATCTCAGTTTTCTCTTCTATCTATCTATCTATCTATCTCAGTTTTCTCTTCTATCTATCTATCTATCTATCTATCTATCTATCTATCTATCTATCTATCTATCTATCTCAGCTTTCTCTACTATCTATCTATCTATCTCAGTTTTCTCTTCTATCTATCTATCTATCTATCTATCTATCTCAGTTTTCTCTACTATCTATCTATCTATCTCAGTTTTCTCTTCTATCTATCTATCTATCTATCTATCTCAGTTTTCTCTTCTATCTATCTATCTATCTATCTCGGTTTTCTCTTCTATCTATCTATCCATCTATCTATCTATCCATCTATCTATCTCAGTTTTCTCTTCTATCTATCTATCTATCTATCTCAGTTTTCTCTTCTTTCTATCTATCTATCTATCTATCTATCTATCCATCTATCTATCTCAGTTTTCTCTTCTATCTATCTATCTATCTATCTATCTCAGTTTTCTCTTCTTTCTATCTATCTATCTATCTATCTATCTATCTATCTATCTATCTATCCATCCATCCATCCATCTCAGTTTTCTCTTCTATCTATCTATCTATCTATCTATCTATCTATCTATCTATCTCGGTTTTCTCTTCTATCTATCTATCTATCTATCTATCCATCTATCTCAGTTTTCTCTTCTATCTATCTATCTATCTATCTATCTCAGTTTTCTCTTCTATCTATCTATCTATCTATCTATCTATCTATCTATCTCAGTTTTCTCTTCTATCTATCTATCTATCTATCTATCTATCTATCTCAGTTTTCTCTTCTATCTATCTATCTATCTATCTCGGTTTTCTCTTCTATCTATCTATCTATCTATCTATCCATCTATCTATCTCAGTTTTCTCTTCTATCTATCTATCTATCTATCTATCTATCTATCTATCTATCTATCTATCTCAGTTTTCTCTTCTATCTATCTATCTATCTATCTATCTCAGTTTTCTCTTCTATCTATCTATCTATCTATCTATCCATCCATCCATCCATCCATCCATCTCAGTTTTCTCTTCTATCTATCTATCTATCTATCTATCTATCTATCTATCTATCTATCTATCTCAGTTTTCTCTTCTATCTATCTATCTCAGTTTTCTCTTCTATCTATCTATCTCAGTTTTCTCTTCTATCTATCTATCTATCTATCTATCGATCGATCGATCAATATCAGTTTTCTCTTCTATTTTTATATTTCAGTTTTCTATCTATCTATCTATCTATCTATCTATCTATCTATCTATCTATCTATCTATCTCTGTTTTCTCTTCTATCTATCTGTCTATCTATAGATATGTATGTATTTATGTTGTTTTACTTTCAGATATTTCTAGATATCTATCTATTTCGGTCATATTAATAGTCTAAATACGAAGCCCCAGTATCATTACTGACTCACTTCTGTCGTTACATCTTTGGATATCTGATATGATATGACAAGCACATACGAAATTTACATGACATTATCCTTTTATTTTCTTCAGTCAGCATAGGAAATATTAGAATTAATCGGTTATTATAATAAGTTAAAAATTTTTAAAATACTTTTCTCAAACAAATGTTTGTAACCCAAAAGGAATATGCAGGAGTGTCAAAGGGTAAGTTTTAAGAAAATACTACTATTACTATTACTACTGCTACTACTACTACAAATAATAATATGACCTGTAACAATTATATGAGACATTACAATACACAGACAGAATCAATCAATGCTAATCTCCCAGTCAACGTGATCAAACAGCATTTGAACAGAATGTGCTTTCTTATTGCCATGCCAGTTCCTGCAGATTGTAATGTATCTGTTTTGGGTTCCGGGATGAAATCCGATATCAATAAATAACAAACACCAGGAATAGATAAGGAAAATAAATGTATTAACATAATAATACAAACTGATAATACTGGTTAGTAGATCCAGGAATGCGGGTTAGTAGCAATAATATATATACAGTCTTGGTATTGAAATATCGCGGTATGACTTCTTACTGAGTTTAGGTGCTCGTGACAGTGACTCTTGTGCTACCCTCCTCTAATACTACTCTGATACAGACTCTGATACGACTCTCCGGGTATTCACTGGTAGTAGTATATGTATACCTCTGTTGAGTCCATTTGCGTGAAAAGGGTAGACCCCTTAACACCCCACTCCTTTGATAGGGAGTTAGTATATTTTCCTTTTATGGTTGATGATCAGAGGTTCTGTAAAATTTCTCTTCCTGTTTGACCTTCTAAATTCCTGTGGTCTTTGAATCTCAAAAGCTTCAATGATTGCATCCATTGAGTCGTCATTTTCTAGTGGTGACGAGTTTGGCTCTTCAACTCGTTTTTTTATATTTGGTCAATATGTCTTCTATGGGTAAACTTTTCGCCTTGTATTGTGTACATCAAATTTCCCAGCCTGTTAATTATTGTGCCAGGCTCCCAGTAAGCCATATTGTTTCTGAACATCTTAAAGTAAACTCGTTCTCCTGGTTTAAACGATCTCTTTGGTACAATAGGTGTATACTGGTTTTTGTTCTTGTTTGGCAATAACTTATCAAACACAGACCGTAATCTCCGGGCCAACATCAATTCCGCTGGTGAAAGAGCAGATGGTGTGTTCCCGTTAGGTGTTATTCTGTATCGCCTTTTCCGTCGGTACATCTTCGGCTTTTTTTTAAAGTTCTTTTTAGTGTGTCTACGAATCTTTCGGCTTGTCCGTTCGACCTCGGGTGGTACGGAGCTATCTTGATATGCTTTACTTAGTATGGCTCACAAAATTCTTTGAAGTCACTGGAGGTAAATTGTGTACCGTTATCAGTTACCAAGCAATCCACGACGCCGAATTTGGCGAACAATTCGTGTATACAGTTTATGGTATTTTCTGTCGTCGGTTGTTTGAATCTGGAAACCTCAGGCCATTTACTGAAACTATCTACTGTTATTAAATAGTAGTAACTCTCTATGGGTCCTGCGTAATCCACGTGGATTCTGGACCACGGTCTGTCAACTTTAGGCCATTGCTTTTGTATAGAGGGTGGTGTTTTCGCCGCAGCAGCACAGCCTTTACAACTTTCCACCATTTGCATAATATCATCGTCCATGTTAGGCCAGTAGGCAAAACTTCTCATAAGTGCCTTCATCCGGTTTTTTCGCGGATGTCCTAAATGAAAATCTTTCAAGATTCGCCTTCGTAGCGACTTCGGTATTTCCACTCTCTCGTTATACAAAAATATGCAGTCACAGATTGAGAAGCTGTCTAAATTACTAAATTCCTTTCCTTCTCTTCTATTTTTTCTTGGTATTCTGAATAAATTCATCCTTTTCCGCTTCTCTTCTTATCTCTAGCAAAGTCACAGGTAGTTCCTTTATTGTATTGTATAACACTTTACTGATTTCATCTTCAGCTTATAATGCCGCTATTAGCGAGTCTTCCAACGTTTCGCTTTTCGCCGGTATTAATCACGATAGTCCATCAGTGTGCCCAATTTTCTTTGATGGTAAGAACTCAAGTTTGAAATTGTAGTTTAGTAACACAGTTCCCCATCTTAAAAGTCTGTTCGTTGTATAGACTGGTAGACCTTTTTTTGAACCGAAAATCGTAAGAAGGAGTTTGCGGTCCATTTGGAGCGTGAACATTCTCCCATAAATATATCTGTGAAAACGATTTATTGCAAATATTATGCCTAATGCCTCCTTTTCAATCTGTGAATATTTTCTCTCCGCCGGTAATAATGATTTAGATCCGTGCGCAACGTTTTTCTTTGTACCGTCCCGCATCTTGTGTAGAATACACGCACCTACCCCATGTGAGCTCGCGTAACTTGCAATAATGATTTCTAATTCGGGATCGAAATGTGTCAGTGCTAGCTCCGAAGTTAATTTTTGTATTATTTCCTTAAACGCTTTTTTACAGTCTTCTGTCCAATTCCAATTATTCTCCTTTTTTAGTAACTCATTTATTAGGGCCCTCAATTTATGCATATTATCAATAAATTCGGCATAGTAGTTAACTAGGCCCAGGAAACTTTGTAATTCTGCAACGTTTTTTGGTTCAGGCATGTTTTCAATTGCCGATGCCCTCTCTGGGTCTGGTTTCCTGCCATTTTCATTAATTATCTGGCCTAAGTATTTAATTTCATTTAGGAAAAAATCACACTTTTTTCCTTTTACTTTAAACCCAAGGTCCTGAAGTCTTCTGAAAACCTCCTTTCTGCAACGTTTTTTTGGTTCAGGCATGTTTTTAATTGCCGATGCCCTCTCTGGGTCTGGTTTCCTGCCACTTTCATTAATTATCTGGCCTAAGTATTTAATTTCATTTAGGAAAAAATCACACTTTTTTTACTTTTACTTTAAACCCAAAGTCCTGAAATCTTCTGAAAACCTCCCTTATGTGCGATGTGTGTTCTTCAACATTGTCTCCCTTAATTAGAATGTCATCCAGATAAGCGGTTGAAAACTTCTAGCCCGTGAGCATTGTGTCCATCGTCTGCTGAAAAATTGCTGGTGCAACGTTTACCCCGAACGGTAGTCTGTCGAATTTATACAACCCTTTGTGCGTATTAATACATAGAATTTTCGTACTCTGTTCTTGTACTGGGATTTGCAGATAAGCCTCACTTAGATCTATTTTTGAAAATATCTTACCACCGTTGAGCTTTGTAAATATTTCCTCTGGGCTCGGTAATGGGTAATGATGGTCTTTTATAGCCTTATTTAGCCCCGTCGAAAAATCTGCGCATACACGGATTTCTCCTGATTTCTTTTTGACATAGACTACCGGTGCTGCCCATTCACTAAACTCTATTTTTCAGAAGATCCCAGTTTGTTCAAGTCTCTCTAATTCTTTGTCGATTTTTTCTATAGTAGCAAACGGTACGTTTCGCTTCTTTCTAAATACTGGTTGGACGTTTTCTTTTAATTCAATTCTAGCTGTGAATTTGTTGCATCGTCCCAACCCGCTCGCAAATACCTCGGGGAATTGATTATATAATTCTTCCTTTAACTTTGTCGCCTCTGATGGTTCATCGTCTAACTTTTTGCAAAATTAGCTGATAAGTAGGTCCCAAACATCAAATTTTTTGCATCCAGTCTGTACCTACTAGATTTTCTGTATCTTTCATTACGTATATCTTGAGTTTTTTTTTGTTTTCCTGTAAAATTTAACATTTTACGATTATTTCTCCTTCAAACTTTATATACTTTCCTGTCACCGACTTAGCAATTTTTTGTGTATGTAACATGGTTGGTCTGTTAAGCTTTTTCCATGTCTGTAGGTTAATTATCGTTAGATCTGAACCTGAATCTAGTTGCAATTTTATCTTTTTATTTAAGATTTCAAGTTCCACATATTTCCTTCGTCATGCATCCTAGTAGCTCTTATCCTACTAGTAGCTATTCTATTCCTACATTGGGATGCCTTGTGCCCCATTTTTCCACACACAAGACAGTTTTTATATTTAAAACGGCAATCCTTATTCCAGTGTAGTCCTCCACATCGATAACATGCAGATGGTGGGGAGCTTATATTTGCTTCGATTTTCGTCATAATTTGCCGTATATGTTGTACTTTTTTCCTTATTATAGAATTTTTGTTTTCTTTCCGGGGAGGGTGAAGAACGTAAACTTTTGTTTAACTTACGTATGTGAGATACTCCTGACTCCTCAATGTTCTTCGAGTCTTTCTTTATACTGAGGCATTTTTGGCAATCTTCTGATAGTTGTTGTAGTGTTAGTCCAGGTTCATTTTGTAGTTTTGAAAGCATTCTTTTGCGCATTTCACTATCTTTTGCTGAGACTAAGCCTTGAACGAAGATGAGACACTTGAAATTGTCCGGTGTTAATTCTGCCAACTTGAAGTCGTCGCAATGTTTATTCACGATTGCGGCAAACGTGGAATAGTCCTCATTTTCGCCCTTTACCAGGTTAAGACATTTCCTCCTCTTGTGAAAGAGTAACGTTTTTGGACTGAACAGCTCTGTAAGACATGTAACTGCTTCGTCAAACGCTAATTCGTTCGTCTTTTTTGGAAAAATGAAATCCACAAATTTTGTGTATTCTTCAGTTCCTAATTTTCTGAGCAACAGACGTAGCTTCTGTCCAGTTTTGACAATCGATGTTAAAGATGTCTTTGTGGCGTCTAAAATAATCCCCGAAATTTGTATCCTCTTCTAGAGAGTATTTGAAATTTTCTATCGTATTCCACACTGCGTCTTGCGAAAAAGTCGCCTCTTTTTCGATATTTTGTTGTTTGTTACACACTACCTTTAATATTATTTCCATGCGTTTGTAGTAATTGTTTTTGGCATTTTTCTTCAATTCTTTCTTGAAATTGTAATTGTTGTTCGTTTTGTCTTTCTTGGAGTTGTAATTGCTGTTCATTTTGGTATTTTACAAGTTCTACTAAAAGGCTTTTAAAATCCTCCATGATAAGAGTCTTGCGAAAAACTCGATTTTCCGTGTTTTAATCCACGCATATCGCCAAGTTGATGTGGTACTGGCAAAAACGGCAATTTTTCTCTTTTTGTGTGTGAGTTCGAATACCTCGTCGCCAATTTGTTGTGGACAACGAGAGAGAATTTTGTTTCGTTTTCCTTCCGCCAATTTGTTGTGGACGAGGGGGTATTTTTCTTTTTTCTTTTTTTCCGTGTGAGTTCGATATCCTCGTTTCCAATTTGTTGTGGACAACGACGGAGAATTTTGTTTCGATTTCCTTCCCGTGTGAGTTCGATATCCTCGTCGCCAATTTGTTGTCGACGAGAGGGAGACTTTTCTTTGTTCTTCCCGGGTGAGCTCGATATACTCGTTGCGAATTTGTTGTCGATGAGGAGGAATTGTTCTTTTTTCTTTCTTTCACGTGTGAGTTTGATATAATCGTAGCCAATTTGTTGTGGACGAGGGGGAAGTTTTCTTTTTCTTCCGTGTGAATTCAATATCCTCGTTGCCAATTTGTTGTGAACAACAAGGGAGAATTTTGTTTCGATTCCTTTCCCGTGTGAGTTCGATATCCTCGTCACCAATTTGTTGTGGATTCCGGGATGAAATTCGATATCAATAAATAACAAACGCCAGGAATAGATAAAGGAAATAAATGTATTAACGTAATAATACAAACGGGTAATACGGATTAGTAGATCCAGGAATGCGGGTTAGTAGCAATAATATATATATATATATAGTCTTGGTATTGAAGTATCACGGTATGACTCCTTACTGAGTCTAGGTGCTCGTGACGGTGACTCTTGTGCTACCCTCCTCTAATACTCATCTGATACGACTCTCCGTGTATTCACTGCTAGTAGTATATGTATACCTCGGTTGAGTCTATTTGTGTGAAAAGGGTAGACCCTTTAATAGTATCTCTGAAGATCTTGAAAAAATGGAAATCTCAAAAATGTGACATCAATAATTCCAGTTGTACTGGGGGCCATGAGATTGATTGGCAAATTTTCCACAGACTCACTGAAGGGATGCCTTGTAGCCCTTGTCTTAAATTGAAAACATTGTTATCACAAGTACAACTCACAACTTACGAAGGGTTTTATCTATGTAAAATGCGTGTGATCTTGGGGTGTTTATTTATTTATTTATTCTTTTACAAAAATGATCAGTGCAAAATGTCATGATGCCATTTCTAAGCTAAGGCCTCCGGTTAGAACCCGAAAGGTAATGAATATACGACATAAATGAAAGGAAATAATAATAATAATAATAATAATAATAATAATAATAATAATCCAGAAACAATTGATCATCTTGTAACAGGTTGCACGATATTGGCACCCACTCAGTATAAAACATGGCATGACAGTGTAGGCCAATATCTGCACTAGAAAATTTGCAACTCCTACGGGAAGGAAACTGAAAGAAACTGGTATGAACACCACCCAGACCCGCTTACGGAGACAGGACATGTTACAATTCTATGGGATTACACAATACAAACTGACAGAACAATCGAAGCCGACCGCCCAGACATTGTTATTAAAGACCACAAACAAAATGAGTGCCTCCTTATTGATATGGCAGTCCCTGCAGACTGCAATGTATCTTTGAAGATATTCAAAAACTGTCAAAATACAAGGACATTGAAATCGAAATCTCAAAAATGTGGTACATGGGAACATCAACAATTCCTGTTGTAGTTGGAGCCTTAGGATTGGTTGGAAAAGATTCCAGTATACTAATTGAAAGGATTCTTGGAAGCCCATGCTTTAAAGAAATAAACAAATTGTTCTCACAAGAACAGCCTACACTCTACAAAGGCCTTTATCTATGTAAAATATTTTTTTGGTCAGTGGAAAGTGTCATGATGCCATTTCTAACCTTAGGTCTCTGGGGGCGACTCGGAAAGAAACGTGTACACGCCAAAAATCAAAGGAAATATAAACAATAATAATAATACAAGTCAGAGAATGGCAAACTGGATCACTTATTCTATATTGATGATCTTAAAACGTTTGACGAGAATGACAACCAACAGGAAAACCTACTCACCATTGTCAAAACCTTCAGCGATTACATTAGCATGGTGTTTGGAATAGACAAAAGGTACAAAAGCCACGTTAAAAGGCGGTAAACTAACGAAAACTACGGATTTAGACCTTGATATCAACAACAAGATTAAGGAACTAGACCAAGATGGTACATACAAATACTTAGGAATTAATAAAGGAGACGGAATACAACATTCAATTATGAAGAGAAAGATACAAATAGAATATTATAGGTGAGTGCGCCTGACACGAGAAAAGAGACATAATGGGGCCAATAAAATGAAGGCTATCACCATCTTAGCTATACCCGTAGTAACACGCAACTTCAACATTATTAAATGGAAGTTGAATGAGATTAAACGATTTGACATCGAGATCAGAAAAGATGAGGATGCACCACCCGAAAACTGATGCTGATAGGATGTACATACCAAGCGCTTTAGGAGGCCGATGTCTAATACAACTTCAATCAACTCTAAAAACTACAACAATCGGACTGGAAGCGTACCTCACAAAAAACAATGATACCTTCCTCCAAATAGTAAAAGATCAAGTTCATTTCATCAACAAAGAAGCTGCACTCTTCAAGAAAAAACTTAATTTACCTGAAATCCTACCAACAAAAAACGCAGCGAATACCATCTACGCCAAACGAGCAAATTAGAAAGCATAATAATTTCGAAGAATCTGCGCGGACAAGATACTGCATGGCAAATACCTAAAAAGACGGAAAGAAGCAGACGTGGACCAACAGAATACACATCAGTGGCTGAGGAGCACCGGGTTGAAAGCTGTGAAAGAAGGCCTAATTATTGCAGCTCGGTACCAAAGCCTCGTAATCAGATCCTATCACTGTCACGTAATCAAGAATGGAACTAACCTGAAATGCTGGATCTGCGGAAAATATGATGAAACTGTCGACACTATTATTTCAGGATGCCTGAAACTAGCATAAAAGGAATATACCCACAGACATGAAAGGTAACGGCATATGTGCATTGGACGATGTGTAAGAAGCACAAAACCGAAACCACTGAGAGATGGCATGAGCTCCAATCAGATACACTTACGCAAAATAATTGTGACATGCCAATTCAAACTGACAGGGAAATAAAAGCCAACAGACCTGGTATTATCATAAAATGCCAGTAAGTCAGGACGTGTTTTTTTATTGACATAGCAGTACCATCGGAGAGAAACACCTCCATGAAAATTATCGACGAACTGTTCATATACAAGGACCTAGAGATCAAGATGTGGGGAATGAAGATTGGGACTGTACCAATAGTAATCGGAGATCTGGGACTCGTGAGAAAAGTAATGGGAAATTTTACAACCAATGTCTCAGGTAACATCAGCACACCAGTTGTCCAGATGTTCTCCCTACGAGAAACATCCCATATCCTAAGGAAAGTGCTATCAATTTAATCGCAATAATCTTATAGGGCCTGAGGACCATAGTTTGAAACCGGCTCTACAAGATAAAAACAGGAAACATAACATAAAGTTAATAAAATTAATAATAATAATAATAATAATAATAATAATAATAATAATAAAAAAAGCACTAATAAGACATAACAATGAAGCGACATATGTGCACTGAAAGATATGCAAGAAGCACAAAATCGAAACAACTGTGAGATGGTAAGAGCAACAACCAGACATACATACCCAAAATAACGATGTAACTATCCTCTGGGACATGCCAATTCAAACTGACAGGGAAATAAAACAACAGACCTGATATTATTATAAAAGGCCAGAAAGTCAGGAAGTTTATGATTATTGACCTAGCAGTTTATGATTATTGACCTCCATGAAAATTATCGAGAAATTATCCAAATACAAGGACCTGGAGATCGAGATCTGGGGAATAAAGTCTGAGACTGTACCAATTGTAATCGGAGATCTGGACCTCTTGAGAAAATGAATGACAATTTTACGACCAGTTTCACAGGTAAAACATAAAATTTTCCCAGAAGATCGCCCTAATAGGAACATCACATATACTAAGTAAAATGCTATCAATTAAAATCACAATTCTCCTATAGGGCCTAAGACTCATAGTTTGGATCCAACTCTACAGGATACAAAGCAGGAAACATAACATACAGAAATAATAATAATAATAATAATAATAATAATAATAATAATAATAATAATAATATGCTTTCGTTGCAATTGAGACTGTCACTTCCATGTGGTTCTGTAGAGCATATACCAGATGCTGTGCCGCCGCAAGCAGCTGCGGCGTAACCTTTTTGGCCGCAGATCTGTGTTCTCTCGAGAAGGACGTATGGCACACATTATAATCGACTAAACAAATAATTAAATATTCCAAGTTGCCAAAGTTAATAAAATGAATACCAAAAGTAAATGACCCTTTTCGTTGATAGCGTTTTTTATTAATAGCGTGGGGATCCCGAGACGACATTGAACACAACATTATTCAACACTGAACTTCGTTAATTTGATATCGGTAAGTGTCTATGTGGCTTTGTTGATTTCTCCGAACAACGATTCTACATTCATGCAAGGATGTGAAAGACTCTCTTCTCTTCTTCGCTCTTGCGTGGGTGTTTATATATCATCTCATCGGCCGTTCCGCGTTTACATATCCAAAGTGCAACCGATTACACGTCTGTATATCGTGCGCAGTTACAGATATCCAGTGTTTATATATCATCTCATCGGGGGTCTCACGCGTACATATCTTAAGTGCAGCTGATTACCCGTTTGTATATAGTGCGCAGTCACCGATATCCAGTGTTTATATATCATCTCATCGGGCGTCTCACGTGTACATATCCTAAGTGCAGCTGATTACCCGTTTGTATATAGTGCGCAGTCACCGATATCCAGTGTTTATATATCATCTCATCGGCCGTCTCACGTGTACATATCCTAAGTGCAGCCGATTACCCGTTTGTATATAGTGCGCAGTCACCGATATCCAGTGAAGGTGGAATCTACAGCAGATGCTAGGAGGTCATCTTTCAGGACAAAGTACTGATGCCCCTAACCAGTGTTAATCCCTGGTGTAAAGCAAAGTCTATCTTGGTATCTTCTGAGGTAAAAAAAAAAGAAAAGAAAAAACGAAAGTCAAATAAAGCATCAGGAAATGAATGCAAAGTTACAACTATTCCAGTCTTTCTGCGTCCAATATTCGAACCCCGAGGATACTGGAACCCAAGGCTGTCGCAGTATCGTTTCTGACTCACGCTCGGCGTTACGTCTTTTGGTTGTTTGTTTGTTTTTGTTTTAGCGGCATATAAACCTCTATGCGTTATTTAATGCTGAAATCTAGAAATATTTTGTACGCAGTTTTATTTATTTATATTTTTTAGATAATAATGTTTTAGTGTTACAAGTTTTACTAATTAACCCATACGTGGAGGGAGAAGAAGTAGATTCATAACTTTCCCAATGGTATTTGCACGCAAGTGAATATAATGAACCCAACTGGAATTGGAACTCGTCTCTCCGAATAACAATTCCGGGTCATTATTAATTACGTAACCCTCACATCTAACTTTAGAGCACCTGATAAACGATAGAAACGGTCACCTATTTGGGTACTGACCGGGTCGTCGTTACTTAACTTCGGTGATCTTACGGGATGTTATGTCTTTGGATTTTGTCTTTAATAATTTAATCCCAAGAAAAGCAAAAATGCCACTAGTACGCAGTGGGTTACAGGGAGTGGAAATAAGAGAAAAGACGGAATATAGGGAGGATTGAGGAAAGGACAAAAGATGAACATGACTGAAGAAGTTATAAGATGGCGATTAATGTTGTATTTAACGTTTTGAGGATTGTAGTTATCAGGGAAGCAGGGAGTTCCACAAGCGGGAAGTGTGAGAAAATAAACTGTTGGAGTAGAAGTGGCGGGTGCATTTAGCTATTTCAATAGTAAACGGGTGGGACCCAGATGCTAAACTAGTAGCACGTTTAAATTTATGTATTCGGGGAACCAGAGTAAAAAAAAGCTCATCAGAGCCGTTGCCATGTAAATATTTGTAGAAAAAACAGTCTGAAGCCACGTCATGTCGGTGAGAAAGTCACTGAGTCGAGCAAGCAGTTATACATTTATATGAAGTTAACTATTTATTTTATTTGCTTAGTTTTATGATCCAGGTTAGGACCAAGGAAGAACAACATGAACAGAAGAGTAGAAATAACAAAGATATATTACACGGAATAATAATACAAGATGTGGAAGGTGTTAGTATGACTGTCAGTCTGGTTTGGAGTGAACTACTATCGGCTCGACTCGATTCGTCTCTCTCTCTTGAGAGGCGTAGTATACATAGTGTTAGGAAGAGTTCATTCTGTAGTTATAGGTAAGGACCCATAAAACTTAGCGTAAGAAATATCGAGAGGTATTCAACTAAATTTAAATAGGGATTCAATTTTTCGGTAAAATTCAATAAGAAAGCTTTATATTGTTTCACTTTGAGGGTTAAAGGTTAAAAATATGTTTAGAATCGCGTTCATATAAGTATAGCTATGCTCAGTCAGTTATGTGCCATGGGTGATAAATGCTTAGGCGATTATGTATTTTTCGATACATGACAGACGAGGCAGATTTTTTTCCCGCAGTCGGTTGCCATTTCTTTCTGCTAGAGACCATTTGCGATCCAAGGCTATAGAACCCAGTCTATCATGCTATTTACCCACAGCTGGAGGGAGAAGAAGCGGATTCATGCCTTCTCCAAGAGTATTAGCACCTAAGTGAATGTAATGGATTCGACTGGAATTCGAACTCGGCTCTCCGATTCCTCAATCCGCTAACCATTACTCTATGATATGTGCTTCGTCAGGGCTACATACTTTCCTGAATTTACAGTTTTCCTTCTCCTAGACTAGTTGCCACCTAAGGCTATAGAACACAGTCTGTCCTATTATTTACCCATATCTTGGAAGAGAAGAGTTGAATTCATACCTTTCCCGAGGGTATTAGCACATAATTGAATGTAATGGATTCGACTGGAATTCGAACTCGGGTCTCCGATTCCTCAATCCGAGCCGCTACTAGAATCTCTTATAACCTTTTCAAGGACGGCCTCTGCTTGGAAACGTTTCGTTATGCTCTGCTTTTTGCAAACAATTGTTTCGAAAATTATTCTCGTTTTCTTTATGCTATCTTAGAAGTCGACGTTGAAACTAGTGAATGATTAACCGCTTTGAAAGATTACCAGACCTGTAGTAATCGGATTAAGAGGGATTTCAATTTCCTGGAAGCTTTCTATCTCCGAATTACTGAAATTAGTTAAATTTACCATAGGAAAGCCGTAACATTATTTTTTTTTCTTTTTCAGAAATATAATGAAAAAAATTATATCTTCGCGTTAATCAGTAATGTTTCTGCTCAAATACTCAGGAACCAAAAATATTATAGACATCACGGCCCCATACTGTCAGTAAAGCTCGACTCCCGACAATTACCCGTTACTTCTTTTCAGTGTCTATTATCGAAAAGGATTTACGGTGTATATCTATAGTAAATGATTTTCAACGCATTTATATCGAAAAGGACTCACAGCGCCTCTTCAGAGAGAATTAATTTTCAACGTATTTTTGTCGTAAAATGATTTACAATACCTATCTATGGTAAATGGTTTTAATCGCATTTCCAGAGACAAATGCTTTACAATGCCTATCTGTAATAAATCATTTTCACCGCATGTCTGTCCTAAAATGTTTTGCAATATGTCTCTATAGTAAAGAATTTACTACGCATTTCTATCTTAAATTTATTTTCAGTGTCTATCTATAGTACATGATTTTAATCGCTTTATATAGAAAATAATTTAGACTGCACTTGTATAGTAAAATATTTATAATGATAAAAAGTTATAATGATATATAATGCCTATATAAAATAAATGATTTTAATTATATTTCTATTAAAAGTAATTTATAATGTTTATCTACGGTAAACGATGTTAGACATATATCTATAGTAAAATAATACAGAATTCGACCTATAGTAAAATCATATCCAAGTGCTTTAGGAGGCCGTGGTCTTATACAACTTGAACCAACTCTAAAAACTAAAATAATCGAATTGGAAGCATACCTCACAAAAACAATGACCCTTTCCTACAAATAGTAAAACATCAAGTCCATTCCATCAACAAAGAAGATTCCCTATTCAAGAAACAGCTTCATATACCTGAAATCGTACCAACAAAAACCGAAGCGAATACCATCTACGCCAAATGAGTAAAACAGCAAGCAAAATAATTT
Organism: Acanthosepion esculentum; assembly: GCA_964036315.1. Taxonomy (NCBI): domain Eukaryota; kingdom Metazoa; phylum Mollusca; class Cephalopoda; order Sepiida; family Sepiidae; genus Acanthosepion; species Acanthosepion esculentum. Next base: position 64,667,460 of record OZ038486.1, on the reverse strand, counting down.
CGAAGAAAGTGCGAGGACAAGACGTTGCCTGGCAAATACCTAAAAAGAAGGAAAGAAGTAGATGGGGATTAACAGAAAACACATCAGTGGCTGTGGAGCACCGCGTTGAAAGTTGAGGATGAAGAAGCCTCGCAACCAGATCCTATCACTGTCACATAATCAAGGATGGAACTAACCCGAAATGCAGGATCTGCTGAAAATATGATGAAAATGTCGACCCTATTATCTCAGGATGTCTGGAACTAGCAAAAAAAAAACGAATATACTCAAAACATAAGGCAGCAACATATGTGCAATGAAAGATATGAGCAAAAAAGAAAAAAGACCAGAAAATCGAAACCCCTGAGAGATGACATGAGCACCAACTAGACACACTTACCCAATATAACAATGTAACTGTCCTCTAGGACATATCAATTCAAACGAAAATGTTTACAAATATTTCTTCAGTGGACGGATCGAAAATTTCCTGTATAATATATTGATTAACATGGGATTTTTTGTAGTAATTTTTTACAGTATGATGCTATTGTAAAATAGTTATTTTTAACTCATTTCTGGTGTTAGTTTTAAAATGCCTACTTGAAATTAACAGTTGTCATGGAAATTCTATCGTTAAAGGATTTATAATTCCCATCTGTAGTAAATCAAAACGTTTTACAGTATCCACCTCTTGTGAATAATTTATAACGCATTTCTATAACATAGTCACTTACATTATGCGTGAAGAGTAAATGACTTTCAACATAGTTCTATTGTAATATGTTGAATCCTACCAGGATTCATTATCGGCGGCCACAATCTTAACATAAGAGCTACAGGTGATACATTTAGTAGAGTATTTTTTAAGCTTTTGGATATACATTTTCCAAAGACCTCTCCATTGGCTAAGGTGTTAAACAGAGACACAGGGAATCTGAGTTACATTTGTACTGGTGACATGTTGAATATAGTAAAGAACCATAATGCGAAAATTTTAGAGGCGGAAATAAGTGGAAGGGAAAAATAAGGCCATGTAACCGCAGGGATAAAAATAATTGCCCATCAAACGATGAGTGCAGAGGGAATCGTCATGGACAATAATGGTTTCATGAGTATGTACACTGGTTCTACTGAGGGTCCTTTTAAAAAGAGGTTTTATATTCATGCTACCTCCTTTAGGCTGGAAATCCACAGAAGTGATACCAAACTTGCGCATTGTACTTGGGGGTTCAGAGAGATATATGGCAGAAATTCATGCGTAAGTGGCGTATAATTAGAAAGGTGAAGCCAAGCAGAGTCCGTGACAACTGCTCTCTCTCTCTCTCTCTCTCTCTCTCTCTCTATATATATATATATATATGTGTGTGTGTGTGTGTGTGTGTGTGTGTGTGTTTGTGTTTGTGTTTGTATATATACACACACACACAAACACACATATATATATATGTGTGTGTATATACACACACACACACATACATATATATATATATATATGTGTGTGTGTATACACACACACACACACACACATATATATATATACACACACACACACAAACACACATATATATATGTGTGTGTGTGTGTATATATATATATACACACACACACACAAACACACATATATATATATGTGTGTGTGTGTATATACACACACACACACATATATATATATATACGAACACACACACACACAAACACACACATATATATATATATATATATATATATATATATATGAACGTAATTGAATTTCTTTTTCCACGTTTTTAGATAAGACGTTTAACCATCTTGCTACCAATTGTCGTAAGAACCACCAAAAAATCCTTTGAATAATTCAGCTATAAATAGAATGAGTTGAAATGGTTTTGTGTCAGCCCCACTCTCTTCTCATCTAAGCAATTCTGAGAGAATAAATCTTTCAGTACTGGTACCAATATTCATACACTCTGTTCCATCTTCAAAGTCAATTCAAGAGCCATCAAGAGAACGGTGAATAATTTTAATAAGAGGGAACAGTAGAGATGAAAACTGGATCAACTGGAAAGAGGCATCATTATTTCAATTTAGAACTAAAGAGATCAATCAGAAAAGATCCAAATCAATCCATAAGACATTTGGCAGGTAAGAGAGGATTTTCACCTATGCCTGTCCAAAGAACAGTGAAAAATGACTTGGAAATGAATATATATTCCATTAATAGTTGTATCCTGCTCCTTCAGGTGGTTGGTCTTTTTAGCTGCCGTCTTCGGAAGGTATATCTGAACAATCCACCACTGTCCTAAGAAACCCCATCACCTGGTGTTTCTAGTGCAAAGGCAACACCCCGACAACATCAAAATCAGACAAAACTAATTCAGCTAAAATTTACACACATTACAGGATAAGTTGGGATCAAATACAGGTCAAATATGCATTTGGATCCGACAGAAAGATAAATAGGAAACGATTTTCGATCTAACATTTTTTTTAAGCATTTTACCCCAAGCAAGGCGGGAAGCCACTAGCACTCAAGGGGTCACAGAAGATTTGGAGCGAGAGCAGATAGGAGTGATAGAGGAAAGGAAGAGGAGAAGGATAGTGGATAGATCAAGGCAACTGGAGATGTCGATTGACATTACATTTGAATAGATGGAGATTATAGTTGTCAGGGAAACAGGAATAAGTAAGGGAGTTCCACAGGCGAGAGGTGCCAGATATGATGCTATTGGAGTAGAAGAGACGGCTACATTTAACAGTTTAAACAGTGAAAGGGTGGGGGCGGGATGCCAGACTCGTAGGACGCTTGAATTCATGAAGTCTGGGAACCAGCGAGAGCAGCTCATCGGAGCAATTACCGTGAAAGTATTTGTAAAAAAGACAGAGAGAGGCGACGGAGCGTCTATGAGAGAGAGAGAGAGAGAGAGAGAGAGAGAGAGAGAGAGAGAGAGAGAGAGAGAGAGAGAGAGAGAGAGAGAGAGACTGCAGACGAGATGCCAGATCAGGGCCAACCACGTTGCAAATCCGTCACTGAATCTTATCAAGAACCCCGAGGCAAACAGAAGGGGCTCCAGACCATATATGGCAGCAATACTCCATGCAAGGGCGGATGGTTGATGTGTAGATTTGAAGGATCGACTCCGGGGAGAAAAATTCCTGGCCAGCACAGGGAGCCAAATTTCCTTGCAGTGGATGAAGCAATTGACTCAGTGAACATGTTTCATTTTTATTAAAGCTTCTTCAGAGAAAGCGATATGAAGAAAAAATTAAAAAATTACGGTATTTTTACTTTTGCTTTGTTTGATTTTCATTGGTTAATCATGTTTCACGTGTATTCGACTTGTTAAGCAAACGTTAGTATCATTGGTGGCGTTCAAGGAGAGACGACGCCTTCATTCGAAGTTCCAAGAAATTAATGTGTTCCAAGCCTACGTGAAAAATCCATAATATTCCTTTATGTATGTAAATGTATAATAATTCTAGTTTGTCTCTGTGGCGTTAAGATGATAATGTATATTCGTAAGTGTTTGGGTGTGTTTGTATATCTAGTAGACATTATGTTCGCTGACATCTTACATGTCTGTTTAGGAAGATTTTTACGTATAAATTTTAGATAAACGTACGTTAGATTCTTCAAGAATGGATTCAATCAAGTTTGGTGATATAATATAATGTTTTTTGACGTGTGTTTATAGTTGGTAAAATATTTATTAGTAATCTGTCGAAGTTCTTCTGACGTAAAGAATTATCTTCTTTTTTAATTAAGGTGGCATTTGTAAAATCAAATTTCTGACCAGTTTTGCTCTCAATATATATATATATATATATATATATATATATATATATATATTTTAGTTTAAGCAGGATGTGGACAATGTACCTCCGTAGAATAAATAAATAAATAATTGGCAAGCAACTAATGAAGACCAAAGAATGTAACGGCCGAAACGCTGTGATAATAACATAACAAAGATGAGGACAATAGTCCGCATGTTAATAATCTAACTCTTAATCCTATACATTCAGACAGAATATATATTGAGTTATTAAGCTCGTAACAGTAATATGTTTTAGAGAACTTTATTAACAGCTACTAATGAAAAGGTACGACGTTGGTCAGGACATGAAAGATCATAGCTCTTCACAGCTTCCTATCCTTTGTAACTCTTAGCAAAGTTTATCCCTTTACTAAATCTCCCACGTAGCATTCCGTCATGCATTCACACAAAATCGTCATGTAGGTGATCCGATGCTTTCCCTTGTCCATTTTAATTTGATATGGCCTGAGTTTTTGCACAGTTTTCTAAGCCCTCCTTCCTCATTATGGTCAGATATATTTCAGTGGTCTATTTCTGATTGCGAGTATACCTTTTTGTTTCCATTTTCTTAAGAATTCCTTGTTGATTATACACTCTGTCCACTGTATTCTCAAAATCCGTTTGTAGAATCACATTTATGCTACCTTATATCTGTTATTTATCTGTGAACAGATTATCCAGCATTCAATGCTATATAAGAGGGTGGAATTGGATCAAATATGGAAAGGAATCCAATAGAAATATAGGATAAGGAACAATTAAGAAAAGTTTATAAATTTAACGTTTCGCTTTTATTTAATCATCATCAGAGATTGATGAATTCTAGAAGAGTAAGATCTGGTAATTTTAATTTTGTGTTGTTTGTTTTCATTGGTCAGCTTGACATCACATTTATTAGTCTGGTGGTGATTTATCTCTGGCTGACAAACAGATATTCTGTTTTCTAACAACTGATGTTTATGAAGCTCATTCAAGAGCATGCTGTTCTAGAAAAGTATCAGTGTCTACATAATCGACCTGCTTACTCCGAGTGATACATGCATATTGCCCCTTGTCGGCAATGAAACGATTTTGGAGCCTGGTTATAGCAAATAATGCTAATTTGGGGTACAGTATCGATTAGATTTTTTGGTGGACTACCCATTTAATCATCGATTTGACATTCTGTCTGATTAAGATACGTCTAGTAAATATATAAATACGTTTATAGATTTATCATTGACAAGCACAGTTTCAAACTTTACAATTGTATATATAAATGAAAACAAACAAACAAACAAAAAAACGACGTGGGGCAACATCGCATTCCCAGGCGGCTGTTGCACGGAGAGCAGTTATGTGGCATGAGATATCAAGGCCGAATAAGGAAACGGCACAAAGACGAAATCAAAACGAATCTCTAGTGGTGCAAGGCCGAACCAAAGACCGATAATGCAGGCGTCCCATTATCCACCAGTTCTCCGCAAACACCGAAGAAACCCGGCGTAACAAAAACAATAAATAATAAATAAAAAAGAAAACAGCGACGTCATACATCTTTGGCACTGGATTTTTCACTGACTGACATACAAAAAGTACAGTTTTCATAATGCTGATGTATATGTAGCTCAATCAAGAACCTCCAGTTGTAGAAAAAAAATAGCAATCAGTATATATAAATTTATCTATCTGACTGTTTGTTTGTTATCGAACTCCTCCTAGGGTTTTGGGCATAGATCCCCATAACTATATATATTATTCAATTGGAAAAAATACCCCGCTGAAATTTTTTTTCTCCTTTAAAATAAATTAAATTTAAATTTGAACAATGGAATGACTCCTACCGAAAATATAGACGAAGAAAGTCAGAAGATGGAGGTCATATCGGTAAGTTCATTTTGATCAATTTTTTGACTGAATTTTTTTTCTTTTGATTTAAATTAAATTTAAATTTGAACAAAGGAATGGCTCCTAGGGTACTTGGATAAGTATATTTCATTTTGATCAAAGGGAGTCCTCGGAGGGGAGCACTTCCCACTCAATTTTTTTTTTTTACCTTTGAATTAAATCAAATTTAAATTTGAAGAAGGGGATGCCTCCTATCCAAAATACACTATGAGAAGGCCCAGAAGACTGAGGTCACGTCAATAAGATCAGAATAAGACAATATGGACGTCAATCAGTGGGTAGTGCCTTACAATGCATATTTGTTGCTACAATTCAACAGTCATATCAATGTTGAAATCTGCTCATCAGTTCATTCAATGAAGTATTGTCTCAAATATATATCAAAGAGGTCAGATCAAGCTGCTTTTGCGCGCACATCGCACTGAAAATTTAAATTTGAACAAGGGAATGACTACTATCTAAAACATAGAAGGAAAAAAGCCAGAAGATGGAGGTCACATCGGCAAGATCATTGAGTAATAGTGAAATGCATCATTTTTTTTCCACAAATTATAACAATAAATTAAAATCAATCATGATTTTCTTACAAATACAATGTGTGACACTCAGCAAGGCGCGGGTAATTCGTTTGGTGGAATATCCATTTAACCATCTGACTAAACTACGTCTATTAAATATATATATATATATATATATATATATATATATATATATATATATATATATATATATATATATATATACAGTCACTCACAGACAGACTATTTTGCTGTATCACAGCTCATCAGTGTGACTATACATGCAATTGCTTCAAAGAGCGAGATCAGTCGGAGATTTTCAACCCTTAGACCATCAGCGCACTATACGAAGAAAGGGGATTTTTAAAGAATTATTTACGAGATATAAGCATTACCGACTACCAGGGTGCTTAATTCATAGCGAAAAGCTTTTAGCATAAATTAGCAGTAGCCGACAAATTGCCTTTCTTCCAAAGCGCTCAACCTACGAAAGGGAGCATATATATATATATATATATATATATATATATATATTGTTGTTTGGAGATCTTATTATATCTATAATTGTTTTCGAGGTGTTTGTGACTATTTTAAGATTATTTAGATGGGATAGGTTATTTTGGATATTAGACATAACAGAGTTGGTTGGTAGTATTTACAGAAAAGCCACAAACAAAAATGATCTGATCAGTTTCTACTCAGACCACTCTTCAAAAATTAAATCTGGAATCATTATAGGTTTCTATCTAAGAACATTAAGAATCTGTAGTCCTCGATATTTACTTAAAGAAGAAACATACATGGAAAATACTTTAAAAAACCTACAATACCCATATCACTTCATCCATAACGCAAGAAGAAAGGCACACAAAATATACAATCGAAACAAAACTAATAACATAATCCGCAATAGTAAATTACATGAAAACAGATACATAATACTACCAACCAACTCTGTTACGTCTAATATCCAAAATAACCTATCCCATCTAAATAATCTTAAAATAGTCACAAACACTTCGAAAACAATTATAGATATAATAAGATCTCCAAACAACAATAGCAATAACATTTCTGAAGCAGGCATTTATATAATAAATTGCCAAAACTGTTCCTCCCAATATATATATATATATATATATATATATATATATATATATATATATATATATATATAATGATGCTGTATTTTTTCGCAATTTGCAATATTACAGTTATCAATGAGGCAATCACAGTTTCAAACTTGAGAATTATAAATATGAATTAAATAACTCATCCGCATGATGCAACATCGCGTTCTGAGATTCCTGTTGTAAGGCTAGCTGCTATATAACAGGAGACATAAAGGCAGACCAAGGAAACGGTGCAAGATCAAACCAAAGAATCTATAGGAGTATTCTACCGACCGATCGATTTGGCGCGATATTATTGTCCATCAGATCCCCGTCAAACGCTATGATGCATGGCGTCAACAAAATCAACATTCAAGGGGAATAACACCACAGTACGTCTTTGGCATTGGTCACAAACCTTACTTCGTGTGTTCCCACTGTCCCTCATTCAGACTTGGTTTGCGTAACCGGCGCCGGGCGGGCCCATTTATGAATTGCAGGACAAAATCTTCGGAACCGAGTGACAATCATTTGCAAATAACTCTTCGAAATGTTACGGATTGATTCGACACTGTATTTATATTAAGAAATGGATCTCCTTCTAAAAATGATAGAATATAAATATTTTCCGATTCTGATATATGCAGAGGCTGGAGGAAGATCTACTCAGTGATAACTTGCAAAGTTTATTCTCCTGCCAAAATGTTCTCACCCCAGTTTTATTTATTTCGAAGCACTCTGTCAATTTCAATCAATTCTAACACGAGGAATATTTTTAAACTGTCAACATGTTCTCGTAAGTGACTCATTGAGAAGCATTGCGATAACTGCTACTACTACTACTACTACTACTATTAATGGCGAATGAGATAGAATGAAAAGGTTGATGGTAAACTTTAGTTTTTAGTTATTGGCATTTGAAATTGAATTATCATCTCCACAAAGTGTAGAGTCAAACGGATTCAGAGTCACGCTCGTTTATTGATTCCAAACAGTGGGCATCGATTGTCCGATATGTTTACCTCCGCCAAATGTAACCAGCTCGTGTACGCATCACAGATGTGTGATTTTGATCGGCCGTATGTATAGCAATATTTATCAATATTCTATATAAAAATCTGAAATATTAAATAAAACTATTTCTTTGCGCCGATCAATCTCTAGAAGTTTCCAGTGAACAAGAACCGATTCACATTTTTTGGTATTAGCATTTGTTGGCTGAAATTCATGCTGTGTCGTTCGTCAAAGGTTTCTCTGCCATAATGGATACTGATGAGCCTAAAGCCTATCGAATAAAAGTTAATTAATGAACGATAATTCAAACGAGAGACGACGAGACTTCAAGTTACACATTGTCCAATAACCGACATTGAACGGAAATGAGTACAATACGTTATTATAGAAGAATTTTCAACAAAAATACATTTAGATTTAGTTCGGTTGATGTGGTTAGGAATAGATATGTATTTATTAAGCGAAGATTTATCTGGAAGAACACTCATAAATTTTGGGGATCCGGTGACGATTGAAATCGATAAGCTGTTGTTCGATGTCAGTTAAAAAAATAATTCACGGACTGGCGCAGACATGCTCTCGCGAAAACACACTCACACACACACATAAGTATAGAGATATTGTTGAAGATTTGCAATATTTATTGGCGAATAGTGCTAAAGAGATTGACCGTTTCGTAGACACAGAAAACTTGAGATGTGAAAATGAGAGCCACGCTGTCGGTTTCTCTCAATTTCTCAATCTCCGTCCACACAACACAACACACACACACACACACACGCGCGCGCGCGCACACATGAACACACACACACACACACACACGCACACATACACTCACCCCACACACATATATATACATATATATTTATATATATATATATGTACATATGTGTGTGTGTGTGTGTGGGCTTCATTAAATATGACAGATACGGTGCTTTAGTTTTTTATATAATTTATCATGTGATCTTATCTATTGATAAGAAAAACTTCCAAGATCACGTGAGAAATTATATAAAAAACCTTACGAAAGTACCTTGTCTGTCATATTGTATGAAGCTTGCATAAAAGAACCATTGCTGCTTGAAAACACAATATATATATATATATATATATATATATATATATATATATATATATATATATATATATATATATATATATATATATATATTGTTATTATTATTATTATTATTATTATTATTATTATTATTATTATTATTATTATTATTACTTTAATAATTAAATACATTGTACTCGTTTCAAAACACCGTTCCCTGTGGTGAAAAATATTTAAATTAATTTTTTTATAACAATGACTCCGAGAATTTTTAGTCATTCTTTGCATTAAGTGCTCTATAACATTTTTTGTTATTACCAATAAATATTTGTCTTATGTTGATAGTTGTATTTTTGGTTGGTTGCGAAAAGACAATCGATATGTAAACAAATTGCACTAAGGTTTGATAATTGGCAAGCGAATCACTCTCTCCATTTCTCTCTCTCTCTCGATATATATATATATATATATATATATATATTAATGAATATCAAACACTTAAAACACTATGGTATTTTAAGTGTTTGATATTCATAATTAATATTTTTCTGTCTCGAACATAAACATAGAGCTCTCCTTAGATTGTTATCCTCTTGGAAATTCCGTACGGATTACTATTTTAATTTATCATACATATATATATATATTTCTATATGTTAGGGAAGTTTTCATTTAGGAAATCACGTACAATAAAAGAAAAATGCGATGGCACTCGATTCATTCGTTTTCAAGTTACACACACGCATAAAAATTTCCGTTTGACCTTTTATATGACGTCGCATTGAGTGATTTGAAATTGAATCCAATATACATGAGAAGACCGGAATTTAAATCAGTTGCATGACACAGAAAAATACATATTATTTAACAAATGAAATTGTCCGTACTATTTCATATATATATATATATATATATATATATATATATATATGGAACAGTAAAAAATATTAATCAAATTGAAATCTTCACACACACTGGGTTGTAGATTAATATTCTTTCTTTTTTATTATTATTATTTCATTTAGATTCCTCGACTAGTTCCGGCCAACATGGCCATCATCAGGAGAAAAAAATATTTCTGCTTGCTGGTAGCAGTGAACTACAGAAATGAATGTCTTGATGGAGAAAATTAACTTTTATCTGTAGATTTCATTTGTTTTTTTATTTGTTTTTTATCTTTTTTAACATGAATTTTTTCAACATTCCTTGTGTTGGTCAAACAGTATCTTTTAAGTTGTTATTTGAAATAAGAGCTGGATGGATTCATGCTGCTTTGAATTCCCTTATATATATATATATATATATATATATATATATATATATATATATATATATATATATGTGATTAGGTAGAGGAAACACTTCTCGGGCTAACGTGCTCAGCTAACATGAAGTGGAAAAAATCTATTAAATCCATTCCTAGTTAGATGCTAAGAAAGTCTGTTCACTGTGTCGGGCGAGACAATTTTTCTCTCCATAATCTATCTTACATATCTTTAAGTTTCCCATTCGTTCATGCTTAGAATATTCCTGAAAAATATGGTCGGGTGCCCGGCTATTTATGTTGTGCTCTTTGAAAAAAATTAAAAGTAGGATCAGTAGTATTATTGGTCCTGATCTGGCGACTCGGTTTCACTCACTTTCACACCGGCGTAAGGTTGCCGCACTGTGTTTTATCGATACACACTTTCATGGTAATTGTTCGCATGATCTATTCGCCATGGTATGTAAACTTTTTGAATTTAAGTGAATTAATAGACTGGCGTCGTGATCTCATCAGTTTACAGTTGAGCTGGCTTGATGTAACCGTAAATTCCATGCTAGCAGTGGAACTCCCTAACGGCTCCGTGCTTACCAGCCAACTTTAATCTGCAAAAATTTAAATGCAATGTCAATTGCTGTCTACCGTCTTCTGATTACACTTTCCTCTTCCCGCTTATAAGTAACGTTTCGATCTCTTTCACACCCTGCAATCACTTGTATCTTAGTGGATTACTGCCTTGCATGGGGTGATACTTATTAAAAATAAAATCAAAGCAAAATGTACTGGCGCTCCAGCCATTCGTTTACAAGGATTGTTCTATATATAGTTACACATGCACGTTCAAACCCACATAAAAAAAAAAAACAAGATTGACCTTTTATAGTGATTTTCCAAGCGTAGGTTAGATGTGGCACAAGGCCGAATGTATGGGGCAGCCTGGGCGGATTGAACTCTCTACTAGGTCGTAACTGTTCTAGCAAGACAAGCTTGCTAATCATTACACTGCCTGTATATGCCCAAGATTGACCTTTTATATGATGTCACCATGAGTGACTTGAGATTGATTACATCAAACGTGAGAAACCCAGAATTAAAACATCGGAGTTTCATGCACAACACAATATTCACGTAGAGACTGACCATTACGTAATTTTAATTTTAATAAGAATATCTGGTAAACGTAATGTTGGCACACTCCATATATTATACGGGGGTTACCGTTTAAAAAAAATTGTATTTAAAATAAACGGGATTTATTTTATATTTAAAATGGACGATGATTAATTTTTTAAAAAATTTTTCCATTAGAATAATCGAACGTATAACTGTAAAAATAATTATATCTGCTTGACATAATATAAGTAAACTGAGGAAAATTAAAAAGAAAATGTTATATTTCTACTTTATGTATATATATATATATATATATATATATATATATATATATATATATATATATATATATATATATATATATATGTATATGTGTGTGTGTGTGTGTGTGTTGTTGTTGTGTGTATGTGTATGTATGTATCTATATGTAGATCACAGCTTCCAGGAAAAGGTTGTGAAAATTGTCTTTGTGTTGCTGTACATGATTCTTGAAATAATTCAATTTCTTTAAGATCTCATCTGTGTAAATAATCTTAATGTCACATACTGTTAACTCATATCCCAAGGCCATTTTCTTTATCGAATAAGCCACAATATATAATTACACATTTTAAAATTAAATGAAATGAGAACGCTTGTTTTAATAGCATGTTCTTACAAAAGTTAAAATATTCGAAAATTTTAAATTCGTGTTCGAGATTTCAGTTATTTCCAGCTCGCCATTTACGGGTAAATATGATCCAATATTATTCGTAAAGAAACAGAATTGGAAATCTACCAAAACACGAATATCTCATGAGCCTACAAAGCTGACTTTAGGAGAGAAAAAATATAATATCTCTCGATACCTGACACTTTTCTCTGTTATACTGAACAAATCACTGTTGTATTTTTAAAGTAGATTCCACTCAGTCTAAAATAATCTCTGAACGTCAGACTGCAGTTCGCGAAAAAGTTAACCAAAAATAAATTGGCTCCCGGCAGATTAACGTTAACATTTTCTGTTAATATTGAAGCAAAATAGATTTTTATTTTGCGTTCCTCCGAATGTATTCAACATGTACAGAAGATTTTAAGATAACTGGGAAACAGCAAAATCTATTCCCGTCGGACGTAACCTTAAAACCATAAGCCATTGAAGCAACATTATGTTTATTGAAGGTTCCAAAACAAAAATGAAAGACTAATAGACAACGTAATCGAAGAAAGTACCAATCATAACCTCTAAGAAGAGAGAATCCATGTTTGACAGTAGACAAGACAGATCAAGTTGAGAGTATTGTATCGACGGCATCAAAATCAGAGAAGCTATGGAATTTAACTATCTGGATAGCGTAGAAAGAGACGACGGAATTTGTGATTCAAAACTATGAAATTGTGAAGGAATTAGCCTTTCAGAAAACATACAAAATATTAAGAGACTTAAACAAATACCTTTAGAAATGAAGACTGCTATATAATATTTAATTTCCTATCTGGCAGGGAGTGTTGAACAATTTTCTCAAAGATGTTATTCCCGTATCGAGAAAAATATTCAAAAATAATTGTTCGAAAACAATTATTCGAAATATATTTATTCGAATTGTAAATTGTTTGAAGGAAAATTAATCGGAAGGACAATTATACTAAATGATGATTATTCGAACTGCCTATGTTTGACATTGAAAAGAATACTGAGTTGTTACGGGACATCTGTCCTTCTTTACGGCAGCGAACGTTGAACGACTTCCTCAAAGATGAAGAAGAGACTCGTGGCGACGGAGATGTAGTCCTACAGAAGGATGCTAAGGATATCATCTGAGTTCTCAGAGAGCATGCAAACAAGGAGGAGGCTTATACTTAACACCAGGAAGAGACAGCTGAAGTTTCTGGTACACATAATGAGGAATGAGGGTCTGGAGAATCTGATACTCACGGGTCGAATAGAGGGAAAGAGAGACAAGGGAAAACAACACGTGACATGCCTAGCGGTCTTAGACAAGTGGATAACAGAACGTGATCTGGGGGAGGCAGCAGAGGGAAGGAATTAGTTGAGAGCTGCAAGGGATAGAGGGAGGTTGAGAGCCATGATCGCCTGCGTCCCGAATGGACACAGCACATAGAAAGAAAAGACAGATGTTTGAAATACGTATGGAGTCTTGCTTTGAGAAAGTCAAAGCTGATTTACCTAAAACTAATAACGCCCTTGAAGGATAGCATAGGTTTTTTTCTGCAGCAGGTGTCATCCCATCATCTCACTGTATTTAAATTCTTAGACGTTCTTAAAAGAGAAGACGACTTTCCAAAAATTCATACTCACATGTAAGAGAAGGTTGCCAACATATCAAGAACCCCAAGAAATATCGCGACGTAAATGGAAAACTTAAAAAATTAGTGGCATCCTTTAACGAGTGCCCTTCATTATTTGACTATTTGCGTGCAGTATCATATAACGTAAGGTTATAAGGATTTCCCTTATTAAATTATTGTCTTAACGATATTTGTATTTTGAATAATTATCATTTGTGTATTTCCACTTTTAATTTTTACATTCCTATTGCAATAAAGAATTTTGCATTTCAAATAATTATCATTCAGTATAATTGTCCTTTCGATTAATTTGCATTCAAGCAATTTACAATTCGAATTAATGTTTTTCGAAAAATTGTTTTCGAACAACTTTCACATAATCGTTATTCTACCGCTCAGTATTGAGAATAACATCCACAGAGTTTATAAGAAGTGAGGAAATTAAAAAATATAGGAAATTAAAAATAATATTTTGAAACCAGAAAGAAAAATCTTAGAGAATTAATAAAGAAAGAAGACCTAGAGAATTTAAAGCCATATTTAAAGAAATATAAAAAATTGTTTAATCTGCTCAACAAGCTTTTTGTGAATCGATAACGGGGTAGGTACGTTATAGACAAAGACGAGTTGTAAAGTAACAAGCATTATTTAGATAGAAAATACGTTACAGGGAGCCATGTTTGACTAAGATCTATAAGATCATGGCGTGTAGAATAAGGGAGATAATAAAGTCTGAATTTAAGTTCAACGTCTCCATGTCTATTTTTATTGAGAGGGTTGTGGTAAGTTCTTTGTCCGACTAAGTAACTAGTAAAACAGCTTTTTGATTTTTTTAGTCGTGTGTTTAAATTAGGGGAAGTGGGTCTGGCCTTAAATTTACAAGTATGAAACAAAACGGAAGATGTTCTCATAGAAATTTAAATAAAAAACTAAAATATAAAAATAAACAGCAAAACAAAACAAAAAAAATAAAACATTCAAACTAAGATCGTTGGGGACGTATTTACAGTTTTTAAGTAAATTCCTAGCGATTCCCAAACGAGAAAATATATTATAAATGAGACACAAGTACGGTCCGAAAGTATCTGCCACTAAGGGTGGATCGAACTCTAGTCTCTAGTCGTAAGTGATCTTGCGAGAAGAGATTGCTAAACATTACACCACGTCGAAGTGCCCAGTGATTTTCTAAACGTAGCTTAGATGTGGTACAGGACCAAAAGTATCGGGCACCCAGTGAGGATCGAATTCACATTTCAGTCGTAATTGATCTAGCGAGACAAGCTTGCTAGCGATTATGCCAAGTCTAAATGCCTAGTGATTTTTTAAGCGTAAGAAAAAGGTGGTAGAAGGCCGAAATTATGGGGCACCCAGTGCGGATTGAACTCACTTTTCTGTTGTAAGCGATCTAACAAGACAAGCTTGCTAACAATTGCACCACATCGAAGTGCCCAGTGATTTTTAAGCGTAACTTAGATGAGGCACAGGATCGAAAGTATGGGGCACCCAGTGAGGATCGAACTCCTTGTTCCAGTCGTAGCTGAACTTGCGAGAGAAGCTTGCTAGCGATTACATCACGTCTAAGGGACCAGTGATTTTCTAAGCATATCTTAGCTGTTGCTACCGTTGGAAGTCTTCAAGTAATGTGGTTTCTTTTATCGGATAAAGTTGTTTGTGATTATGTAGTGCCAACCTGCAAGATCTGATAACGTATAATCTTCTTTAAGATATATAGGGTGACCCCCCCAAAAACGGGAACTTTTTAACAATCCAATAAAACCAAGATTGATGGAAGAAAAATATTTAATTCATAGTAATTGAAACCTTAAAACATGCCATTTAAGAAACAATGATGGAATTTTCATTTTTTTTAAATTACGTCCTGTAGATGGCGTCCTCCTGTACGAATGCATTCTTGAAATCTGCTGTTGAGATTCCTCATTGACTGCTGCAACATCTCAGCTGGGATACTGTGAATTTCATTCTCGTTACTAAAATGGCGAAATGTTTACTTGCTCAAGGTCAGTGTCTTGCAGTGTTGCCACTTGCTCATGTCTGGCAATACGCACTTCAAAAATTCCCGTCAACCAGCAAACATGGCACGTAGCACTAGAAAATTTTACCCCAGTGGGCGAAATAAAGGGTACAGTTCGACATTCCAACCACCTGAAGAAGGCCGGAGCGTACAACGGCCGAAACGTTGTAATAAAAATGGCGAAAAAGATGAGGACAAGAGTTCGAATAATGTAAATAATGTACATAATACCTCATCTCAGAAATATAGACAGATATTAGAGGTCAATGAAGGTGGTAATTTTCTATAGTTTAGTATAAAAAAGTAACGTTAGCGTTTAGTATAAAGAAAAGAATGCTAGCTTTTTTTTATTTTACAAATTTATATTCAATAAAACTAGCTTTTATTTATTGAAAAAATGTTTGAACATAGTAACTATAAACAATTTTTTTTTTGCTATCCCCCGCCAGCCGCAATGATGGAGAAAGCATTACTCGCACCATCGCCAGTGAGACACACTACAAGAGCCGCTCCGTTTGGCGAGGCTCATTCCTTAATCGAGACGCAATCGGGCCAATCCTCCGAAGAAACGCCATCGAAAGATGGCCAATAACCCCAGAAGTCTCCACTGCTACAGGAGTAAAATAAAAAATATCTGTCAGCAAGAGAAGAAAATTTAACTATATTATTTATCTCTGCGTCTCGGACGACGGACCCCGGCTCAACCTGATCAAATTACTAGCTCTAAAATAACGTTAATTTTTCTTCAGAATTTTGAACCCAACCATGTCCTGTTTGCTATGGGAGTGGACGTTAAATATTTATGCCATGATTTCATTTTTCAACAAATTAAAACAGTGATTAGATAATATGAACGTTTCGAATTTATTGCACTGAAGCATTTCAGAAACCAAAAAAAAATCCTCCAGATACGAACAAAACAAACAAACAAAAAAGCACTAGAAAAATCAATGCGCAAAAGACCTCTTCGCAAAGAAAGCATTCAAGGTGATTAGATATTCATGAGTAACGCTTTTTAAAAACAGTGGAGATATGAGTGGCGGTGTAAGGCTAACAGAATGTAATTCGAACATCAACTGCGATAATAGGCAGAAGAGGAGGTGTTCAAGGAAGCAAACAAAGAGAATGTATTTTATATAAAATATGTGTTATCTGCAACAGTGGGCGCTTATAAAGCACACCATTGTGCCAAATAAAAATAACGTTTATAGATGGCATAAAACTGAGAAAAGAATGAGTAATATTGACGATAATGCGGTTGAGATAGGAAAAGATAAAATATTCAAAGGTTTGGTGTATAGAAAAATAGATGCATAGATCAGAATTTATTTTAAAATCCCATCTTAATCGGGCCGAGAAAATTTCTATACCCATCCATGTTTATATATGACTCTCAGTTTACACACATATGTATATATTGGGTTGGTGCATAATTATCAAGCGATTTTTATAGGCGAGTTATTTGTTAATAAAAATTACTGTTTTGTTTAATTTTTTTAATAAAAATATTTTATTGTCAGATTACAAAAATGCCTGTCGATAATCATATGCTATGGAAGAACCATTTAAAAATGTTATCGTTGAACTGTTATGTTTCTTTTTTCATAATAAATATTATTTAAAAAACGACTGATAATTAAACACCAACCCCAATGTAATATAAAATAATATACATTACAGCATATATCCATCATATATATATATATATATATATATATATGTTCATGATGTATATATGCATGTATGTAACTTATAATATTAATGCTATGTAAAGTTACATTGAGCACTATTTTGTAAAAATAAAAATGTCAATAAGAACTTTATATATCTTACTGTTCTTTTTTTATATACACACACACGCACACACACATATTTATATATATATATTTATATATATATATATATATATATATATATATATATATATAAATATATATATATATATATATATATATATATATGTATATATATATATATATAATAAATTAGGGAAAAAGACATTAAAAATCCACTTTCGGTAACAAATTTATTTCTATGAATATAGGTATATTCATCTCATCAGACCAATTATATTTTCTGAAATGACTTTCATATAATGCAATCGATCTGATGTGATGAATATACCTATATTCAGAGAAATAAATTTGTTACCGAAAGTGGATTTTTAAGGATTTTTTGCCTTATTATTGTAATAATATTCTCTGTATCATATATAGAGCTGTCAATGCACTAAAATCTTTGGAAATAATCCCTACCAATTACAAATTGGTAATATATATATATATATATATATATATATATATATATATATATATATGTGTATGTGTGTGTGTATGTGTGTGTGTGCGTGTGTGTGTGTATTTGTATGTATAAAATTAAAAAATACTTAAAATAGAGCACATCCAAGCGTGTTATTTAAAAATGACCATCACAACAAAATGTAGATTTTATCAAAGTTGCAATGAGTTTTGTCGTGCAGAAGATCGAAAGTACTTAGGTAGGAAAATCCACCACGCCTTCCTTGCTGATTTTCATCTTAACATAGAGAAAATGATTATAAAACTGGAAAGTGTCATTATCCCCCACACACATATGTATATACATACATACATACATACATATATATATATATATATATATATATATATATATATATATATATATTTATAGGGTGGTGTAGTGACTGTAGGAATAGGGACAAAAACTTGCCCTTTACCAAGGCATTCCGATCTGAGTACAGTATGAACCTTTTATCCGGTTGTCGATATTCTGACAAAAACATTCAGTCCTCGGTCATGTTTTGACGGGGTGTGGAGTAGTGCACCGATTTTGTCCTCGCTTTTGATGTTGACGTATTCTACGATAACGATCACTGTGATGAAAGATTCCAATGCGTGGAAGTGTGATGTCACGGGGAAAGTAGATCTGTTTGAGAAGTATCGAATCGTTGATATTTGAGTGGCCTGAAGGGTCACTTCGGATTACTGCTGCTCCTTTTGGAAGTACCGCGTCGAAGGTTCTGCAATGTTAGTACGACACATAATACAGGCACTTGCTAAGAGTGACATACTGTAAAAGTAGAAGTGACAGACCCCACACAATATCCATAGCACATAACAGAGCAAGCTTGCTCCCAAGGACCATTTGGAACTTTTATTGGCGGCAGGGCTAGCAGAACTTCAACTTACGCCATAATAGCTTTATGCATGCGTTCAGTGGTGTTCTGAAAGCCTCTGTAACTTTCATTGATGAAAAATTTTCTACCTTCATGAAAATGGTGCTCGTTCGCTTGTGTGAAGTAGACCTGGGAAGCGGCATATAGATTTTTTCGTCAACGGCACACAAGCCCAACCCTTGGAATCATGGTGTTAAGAGATATAATTCTTATTTGCATTTGATGCATGTGGCGAATACAGAAGACAGGAAACTACATTAACACTTCTCCCGTGTCTTTTGAAAAGGAGTAGTTGTTTTTCCCTTGTTTCCAGTTTAGGATTGGGTTTCAGGTTCCTTCTAAAATGTACTTCAAATCTATACTTCTAACGTCTCCGCTTAAACACTGAAGATTTATTTATTATTTGTTTCTTTGTATCTTAGATTATTTTTACTCTATAGGAATAAATAGGTTCCCTTATCATCCGGTTCACACTCCTCCACGCTTTTTGAAAGGGTGTAGAGATTTATCCTTTGTTTCCAGCTTAGGACTGTATTTCCCTTTCCTTCTAAAATCTTTTTTTCACTCTATAAGTCTAAAGTCTCTCTCTGGCAAAACTCTGAAATTTTATTTATTTATTAAATTCCTTTAATAGGAGAAAACAGGTTCGCCTATCGTACGAAAAAAGAAAGTTACGATATTGATGCATATTCATTTATTCCGAGTACTTTTGACATTAGTAAAAAATCATCTTCGGATTTGCTTTATCAGTATCGTGTTTTATGTAAGACAATTTTTGTGTTTATCTGAAAATTAAATCTTTTATTTGTCAAGTGAAAAACTATAAACTTATGTACTTTGTAATTTTTAAATTTATGTTATAAGCACACTCGTGCAGTAACGTCAAGGGAGGTAACAAAGTAATTAAGATGTCTACCCTTTAAAAACTATTTAAAGCTATAAGTTAAAACCTAGATATTTTAAATCTACTGTAAACATTTTAAATATTTGTGCAGTAGTCGTAATTTTATTAAGAGTCGGTTACAATTTTTTAGTATATAAAGCGTCAAACAATTTTAGTTTATGATTATTATTTTCCTGAAAAAGTATAAATTTCTTTTCAGTAAGAATTATTATAAATTGCGAATGTAGACAGGCATGCTGTTGTAAATTAATTAATGTGACTTGTCTTAGTGAAAAGATGGTGTCAAAACATACGCAATATATATATATATATATATATATATATATATATATATATATATATATATATATATATATATATATATATGTATGTATATTATGAAATGGACAAAGACATTTTTATCTTTATACATTCTTTTTATAGATACAAATATTTAAGTAAATGCTCTGTTTTATAATAAACAGTATTAAACAGCATTTATCGGCCTGAATGTCCGAGAAATTTTCATAGAAAACTTTCGTCCTCTGACTGGAATCGAACCTGTATATAGCCTGGCGTGTCTTAACTTTTTCGGCCACAGAGGAGCGTTCGGTTAGCAATGTCGATTTTACTGTCTTTAAACTTTAATCTTCCATGATTCTCTCACGTACATTCATATCTGCTCATGTTTAATACTGTTTATTATAAAACAGAGCATTTACTTAAACATAAAAATGTCTTAAAATAATTGTCGGACTTTGTCCATTTAATAATGTCTGACGTCATTTGTTTATATTTGATATTTTTTGTAAGTAATTCGTATAAAATCGTACATTTTGCTTCGACGTTTAAATAAAACGTCTCTCCAGGTAATTAACAATGACGGTAACCTTATTAATTACCTGAAGAAACGTTTTATTTAAACGTCAAAGAAATGTACAAATTTGTTGTAATTACTTACATGTTCTAATGTAAGAGCATTAATAAATATTTATTACTCTACTCTTATATTGAGGCCTGTTTAAATTAATGTTTTGAACGTTATAATTTTATTCTTCGTTCTTTTATATATATATATATATATATATATATATATATATATATATATATATATATAATCGAATATACGCTATTCGTCATCCGACTTTATCACGACAAACAAAAGCCAAATGTTGTATAGTTACTCGAAGTTCAAACATTTTATAAGACGCTCCAGCGAAAGTCTCTTTCTAGATATTAGTATCTTTTTCTTTTTTTCTTTTTTCACGAAGTGTGTACATTTGTTTAGCATGTCAACAATGCGTGAAAGTTGTCAGACTTTATATGTATAAAAGACAAAGTGAATAAATGTCCTGAAGATTACTTTCAAGCATAAAAGATAGTGTTACATTTCGGTGGTGAACTCAATGATTACTTTTATATTTACACACGCTCTGTCCCTGATAGAGAGCAATTTTAGGCATAAATAGAGTACACTAGTTATATATATGTTTTATTAGATCAAACGTTATTGTTAGTGGATACCGGAATTTGAGTATTTTTACCCGCTCATTCTCTCTCTCTCCCTCTCTCTCTCTCTCTCTCTCTCTATATATATATATATATATATATATATATATGTAAAATGTGTATGTAAATATATATATATATACGTATATGTAAAATATGTATGCAAATATGTTTATGTTAAATGTGTATGTAAAAAATGTATATGTAAAAATGTGTATGTAAATATATATATATATATATATATGTATATATATATGTACATGTAAAATCTCTTTCCCGCTAATTCTCTCTCTCTCTATATATATCTATATATATATATGTAAAATGTGCATGTATATATATATATATATATGTATATGTAAAATATGTATATATATATATATATATATATATATATATATATATATATATATATATATATATATATATGTAAAATATGTATGTAAATATATATATATATGTATATGTTAAATGTGTATGTAAATATATATATATGTAAAATGTGTATGTAAATATATATATGTGTATGTAAATATATATATATGTATATATATATGTATATGTAAAATGCGTATGTTAATATATATATGTACATATATATATATATATATATGCAATTTATTATATATATTATTTACATTATTTATATTATATATGTGCGGTACTTATTGGAAAGCGCTCAATATCAGTGATAGAGGAAACATATTTAGTTGGATTGATGTATGTTTGTGACTCTGGCTTTCACGCTATTTCCGATCGTCAGACAATTGCGAAACCCAGGGAAGCAAACAAAGAGAATGTATTTTATATAAAATATGTGTTAACTGCAACAGTGAGCGCTTATAAAGCACACCATTGTGCCAAATAAAAATAACGTTTATAGATGGCATAAAACTGAGAAACATTAGAACGGCTAATAATCAGACATACGAGACATTCATTGTCTGTTATATTTAATAATATATGTTTAAATAATGATCTGCTGCTCCATTATACTATATATACATATACATATAGGTGTGTAAAATGTATATATATATATATATATATATATATATATATATATATATATATGCAATTTATATATATATATATGCAATTTTTATATATTATACTAGCAGTTGCCCGTGATTGATTCAAAAATCGTACGAGTCATACAGCAATCGCTATCACTTGACTTAAAACATTTTTGCCCTTCCTTGCCTTTAAATTGAGTGTCCTTTGCCGTGCTGATGTTGCTACATGCCTTACTTCTTGCCTATCTCACACTGAGAATTTTTTCTTAGCTCTATACTAAACATTAAATCTGTTACGAAAAAAGAAATAAACAAAATGAACACAAAACGATCAGCTTTAAAAAAAGGACTCGTAACTGGAAAAACCGAATGAAAAAACAATGTTAACAACAAATATTTTTTCACACCCAACCCAGTTCTGCGGAATCAGAATCAACGTTGAGTTTAATCAAGAGAATGAGCCAATTGAAGTAAAGTGCCATGCAGATTTAAATTTTTACCACTTGTAATGAATGCAGTTATCGATTTTTTTGCATGCTAGCATGCTAGTTAACATTCGTGTCGGTCAGCTCTTGGCGCTCAGGCTCGCCAATAGAATCTTCCTACCTATTCGTGGCAGCCAGCTAGAGGCTCTCACCCTGACCAGTAGAAAATGGCCGTAAACTACATGAAAACTGCCGTAGAAGCATGAAAAAATCGATTTTTTCCACTATCGATGGGAGTTGGGAAATGCCTTCCCGGCTAACTTGGAGCATGTGCATGTAAATTTTGGTGCAAATCCGTCGAAAAGTGCGGCCGTGCATTCGTTACACACACACACACACACACACACACACACACACACACACACACACACACACACACACACACACACACACATCCTGCTTTTTATAGATAGAGATATGCTCTGAATTTGTTGGAAAGCACTCAATATCAGTGATAGATTTAACATAGATAGAGGTGGATTGATGTCAGTTTGTGACTTTGGATTACAAGCTATTTGCGATGGTCAAAACAAGATAAAAACCCTGGGTCACGAACTTACATCCAGCGAACTATGTATATATATATATATATATATATATATGTAAACATTTACAATATACTATACAGAATTTACAAATATGCTGTTGAATTCAACAGAGAAGGCATTTTTTCTAGTTTTTTTATACACTATGTCCTGCTTCCTTAGAAAGGAAATAATTGTTGGTTAAAGGCTATTCAATGTCCATGGTTCTTCTAGTTGATTTTTAGCGCCTTCGACTTTTCTCTGATGTACCACTGGAACAAAAGATAGAACCTATTTGTCAGAAGATAAGATGATAAAGTAAAATTGACGTCGTATTGACATTT
The DNA here is from genome assembly GCA_964036315.1 of Acanthosepion esculentum. Lineage (NCBI taxonomy): Eukaryota > Metazoa > Mollusca > Cephalopoda > Sepiida > Sepiidae > Acanthosepion > Acanthosepion esculentum. The sequence goes on along the minus strand of OZ038486.1, from coordinate 64,643,462 downwards.
TTCTGAGAGAACATTATATCCAAAGAATTTGACATCAGATGTCATTCGAGAAATCAAGGACAGCATTGATTACACTATCGTTATCTTTAGCGCTGAAACATGAATTTTGAAAAAGTATATTCCTTGTCTGTCATATTCAATAATCAAATAATCAATACAAAAATGAGGAAAAGGTTGCATAAATATAGATTATGATACACACGCACCCCCCCCCCACATACAGAGACACACACATTTATAAATATATATTTATATATATGTATGAAAGCAGTGAGTGAGTGAATTTTGTCTATGGTTACATAAATCTTATTTATTAAATAATATGTGGATAATATATTCTTAGATGTTTCAGGAATGCATATACAGTGTAACCCGGATATAAGAGACCCGGATATAAGAGAAACCCGGATATAAGAGAAACTCGGATATAAGAGAAATTTTATCTGGTCCCAAATTAAAGCCTGTGTTAATAAAACAAAATAGACCAAACCCGGATATAAGAGAGTTTTTATCCGGTCTCGACAACTCTCTTATATCCGGGTTACACTGTATATAGACACCTGCAATCTCTCTCTCTCTCAAGCTTTTTATTTATTTATTTTTTGTGTTTACTGGCTATATATATATATATATATATATATATATATATATATCAAAGTGAACATAGAAGTCAACACTTAGAGGCGGCAGTCTGTTTTATGCTAGATGCAATCTTTAGGCCACTAGTGCTGTTATTTTTCTCGGTCTTTTTATATATACAGGTCAGTGGTGCATTGTGGGTAGTCTATTTTGGCGGTTATTTTACCAGAAGTCGTTCATGTGTTTATTTATTTATTTGGGTCAAATTATTTTGCTTGTTTTTATTTATTTTTTATTTTTTGTCTTATATATTTATATATTTATTATTTTTATTTTGATCGGTGTTTTTATGAACGTAATAAAAATGTGTTTATATAACTTTTTTAATAGTTTTGTTTTTGTTTAGGAAGATAATTAATTGTTCAATTTTGTATTCGATTATTGTAGTTTGTTCTAACTATTATTTTGGCGGGAACATATATATTTATATATATATATATATATAATGAATATATTAATGAATATATATTTTTTTTCCTCTCTCAATCTCTCTCTCTCTCTGTATATATTTATGTACGCACACGCTCAGACACACACACGCACACACACACACGCACACAAACAAACGCACAGACATATATATATATATATATATATATATATATATATATATATATATATATATATATATATTCATATACATGAATATATTAATGAATAGAGATATTTTTCCTCAACGGTAGCACGACTGCACAATCATTGCTACAATCAGATATATTAAACAGAATTTAAATTCTGTGAAGGTCAGTCTTAACTCAGCACCTGAAGATTGCCTTGTGCATGAAACCCCGAGTCGTGGTACTGATGAGGAAAAAATGTATATTTTTAAATATATAATTCAAATTTGTGTTATATTTCATCGAGCACTATTCTATTAACACCAGAACTTAATTTGCGAAAATTTCTCTTATATCCGGGTCTCTTATATCCGCGTTACACTGTATATGACAAGAAAAAGGAATAAATGTTTAACCGCAGTACCTTGTCAGTCGTCTTTAATGAAACTTATATATATATATATATATATATATATATATATATATATATATATATATATATATATACAAGTATATGATTGGTATATACGGAATAAATTCCAATAACCAACAATTGTTATTCTTAAAGTGTGCTCAATACAGAGTAGATCAGATATAATTATTTATTTAAAAATTGCAACATAAATATATTATAAAATCACTACAAAAATAGCCATTTTGTTTCAACACCTCCGGTGTCTTATCAAGTGATGATGTTGAATGTAGAATAGATCTATTCTACATTCAACATATTCATTTTATAAGACACCGGAGGTGTTGAAACAAAATGGCTATTTTTGTAGTTATTTTATAACATATTTATGTTATCATTTTTAAATAAATAATTATATATATATATATATATATATATATATATATATATATATATATATTATAGTATAGCAATATGTGTATTCTGTATTGCAATTTATATAAACGTCATTATTTTGCAAGTCAACGTTTTCAGAACAAAATTGATATTAACCGACTGAGATAGGTAAAAAAAAAAAAAATTAAGATTAGATAAAAAAAATCTAAATCCCGCATTTACGACCTGAGGAAATATCATTAGAGACATGAAAAATTGCTGGTATTCTACATAATAGTTAATATCTTAAATGGCAGGGAATGCGGAAAATTCCTCACATATCAAGAAGAAACATGAAGCAACAGAGATGTGCTTCTGCTGACGATTTCTAATAATATCATAGAGATAATAATTCAAGAACCGAGGAAGATTTTAGGAAAATGCAAACAAGAAGAAATTTTATACTTGCGATCAGAAAGATGTATTTGAAATTTCTGGTACACATATTGAGGAAAGAGTGCTTGGAGAATTTAACACTCACAGAATTTTATTTCCATTTCCATTATTTTAAATTTGAATTTTTAACACTTGCCTACTTATTCGGCCACAAATGCCAATGCTAGATATTCAAGCACCAGATGAAGGGCGGGTTTTCAATCCTGCGATCATCTTGATCCCCCCCCCCAAGTATAATATATCTATGTAGAACTTGTTTGAAGGATCCAGAAACAGTGGGGGAGATAGCGTATATCCTACTTAATGAGTTTGTTAGAATGGTTGGCAGAACAGGGACAAAGTGGGTGCTAAATGTTCAAGAGTTATTTCAGATTTCACTCACTTTCTGAAGGGAATTAGTATGTAAAAAATATCTGAGAATGGAAAACAATATTAAATAGTAAAATATATATGGAAAGATAACATATTAAAAGAACCTCTGCTAACATTTAACATTATATTATAAAATAATCTGCTATGTGTGATAATATATTGATCAAATAGTGCAGGGCAACTCAACAGTCGACATTCTATCACTAGGTATGTCTTACTTTTATAATGGCATCGAGATGTGCATTAGCCTACCACAGATTGTTTTGCCTGCTATCTACAGGTATAAGGTCGGCGGTGCGATTTGCGCGCGCTTTCCGTTATTGCCTCTTCTGCAATTATAGTAAGTTGATTCACATTTAATGTCAACGAAGAAAAAAAACCCCCAAAAAACGACTCCATATTTTACATAATGCCTTTTCAAATATCTTATTTGACTTATTCACTAATTAAGTTTTTAATCCTTAATCTTTTATTCAGTTATAAAAAGTTATGTTTTTCTGGCACTGCGTTGTCTCAGTCCTGAGTTGTCCCGGCGCTCAGTCGGCGGTGTTGAATCGGCGGTGCTGAGTCGGCGGTGTTGAGTCGGTGGTGTGGGTCGGCGGTGATGAGTTGACGATGTTGAGTTGTCCCTACCGTGCTGTGGAACTTTAATTGAGTTGAGTTCTTCAAATCACAATTTTATTGGGAAAATATTAACTTGTATAGAAAGAAATCTGACATTGTGCCTAATCGGGTATATGGGTATATGTACTTTTATATAATATATAAACAATGAATCATAGTTCACTCTTAAGAAATTATTCAAATAATGCTTACGCATAAGCGTTTCTTATAGTTTGAAATTTAGCGTAAGAATATCCTGACTCATATTTTAAAATTGGAATCATCCTGACGCACGACACGGATATAATCTGAAGTACCAAAAGTTAGAGCCACCAAGCGAATAAAGTGTAACTCCTCCCATAGCTTGAATAACAGCAAATACGCAAAGAGTCCTGTAGTCGTTGCGTAGGTACATTTATCTAGAAGGTTTCAATGGCTGTCTAGAAATGATTCCGTTGGGTGTGGCAAGTGAAAATTTTAGAGTGGTTTGCAGTATCTTCATTATCTCTATCGCTATTTTCATAGAAAGGGTTCAAACAAATTAGATTCCTTAATATTCACCAGACTCGCCATGACACACACGTTGTCGCGAACCGGCTCCATTTACTTCGTGTTCTATTCGCGAGATGTAGGTTCCAATCCTGAAGCTTCTTTCCACTAATCTCTGCTTTGTGTGGCCGACTTCTAAGAGAGTGCTTGCCCGATTACTTGCTTCTTACTCTGTAATCCTCTACCTCGAGTGCCTCTTGGGCGTTGCACAGAGTGAACATCATTTTAATAGAAAATAAAAGAAGACGACTTAAAAATTAGCCGATTCTTCCTCGAGCCCAATTTATGTAATTCGCACAAAATACGGTGATTTCAGTGATTTTACCGAAAGAAACATTCCCCAATGGAAAGGCAAGGTGGGCCCTGTAGAGTTCAAGTAGCTGCCCACAAGAGCTGTGTATTAGACGCATAACAGTACAAGCTCACGTTTCACTAATGGTCCCTGTAGACTCCAATAAAACAACATAAATTAAAAAAGAAAAACAATATTTTTATGTGTAGTGACACTTGAGGAGATGGAAGATCATGAGTCTCCACAACTTCCTACACTTTGTAGGTCTAACAATCGTTTATCTATTTATTCTCTATCCCAGTCCCCTTCTGCTATACGCAAGATCGTTACTCAAGGTTTCCCTTTGCTTTTCTTGCCCTCAGTATGTCCTGTGTGTGTCAAATTCTTCAAATTCTCTTCTGCTGGCTTTTTTCCCCCAGAAATGTCAGCTGTCTCTTTCCGATTGTAAGTATAACTTCCCCTCGTCTTCCATTTTCCTTTGAACTTCCTAGTTGCACATATGTTCCGTCCATGGTATAATCAAAATCCTTCTGTATAATCCCCTCTTGCTTACCACATCTGGGACATAATCCAGACAATTACAGAGTCAACATTGCTAAACATTTTGATAATATACTGGCTTAAGCAGTCTCCTTTCAATACGAACTCGCTGTCTTCCCTAAAGAGGTAAAAACGTGACCAGGCATCAGTATTTTGCATTCGAGTGATAATTATTGTTTGGCTAGCGAAAACGAAGAACCAGACTAATTGATGTCAATAAGAGCATCCTAGTTGAG
>OZ038486.1:64615931-64635931 GCA_964036315.1 Acanthosepion esculentum | reverse complement strand
TGTGTGTGTGTGTGTGTGTGTGTGTGTGTGTGTGTGTGTGTTATATATATATAATGACAATTTTGTTACATACTTGGGAGCAATATTCAAGCATGAAGATATACGAGTGTGTGTGTGTGTGTGTGTTTACTATAGAAAAACATCTACTTTGTTGAGATGAACAGACAACTTGCCAGAAGATCTTATACAAGATTCAATCGCGAAGAAGAAAAAAAAAAGAAACACCAAAAGGCAAACTATATACTTACAATCGGAAAGAGACAGCTGACATTTCTGGGGAAAAAAGCCAGCAGAAGAGAACTTGAAGAATTTGACACACAATTACCTGCGCAGTAAAGGACGTCCAGATTATCTAGACAGAGCTAAAACTGTTTCACAATGTCAACACTTCACTAAGGACAAACCGGTGTCGTTTCTCCACAGTTAGACCTCTTGTGATCTTCCGACGACTAGAACGTTCTAGTGTGAAGATCGCAAGGGGATGAAACTCGAATAACGAATTGTCTAAGTAGATGTAGTACGACAGAGTAACGAGTTCTATCCTCATTAACTCCACCATATTTTCCGCCTTGTGCTACATTTAAGCTTAGTAAATATTTATATATGTGCTATTATATATCTACCTTTTTTTATACGTACGCCAGAATATTATATAATATTTGATGTATACATAACTGCTAATTTAGAATAAGGTATACATCCATATTTCTGGATCATCGTCAGTTTAATTAAAGAAAACATCACCGTAGGCAGAAATCGAACCTGCATTTTTTTTTTTAAATACTGAAAAAAAAAACCTTAGCTAGGCGTGCTATTTACCGTCTGGATTTCGTTATAACGAAACAAGAATCATATGACCTTTTTAAATGTGCATCTTTCGTTGTGACATTTTGCTGTTTATACCTGCTAACTTCTATTGCCCAAAACGTAAAGTGATGTAAGCAGTTAATGTTTACCAATGTACACAACCATTTATTCATGGGGTCGTTTTCCCACGGATTCAAAGTTGCAAACCTGCCGCTACTCTATCAGCATTTCCATGGCAGATGTTCAAATGAGACCTCATTCTCCAGTTCAGACATTTATATCAAGGCCGTTCCATATGACTTCCACGCAATCAAATCGTTGTCGTTTTCTCCGTGTTACAAATGTATGTAGATAGTTTGACTCAACATTTTTCCCCAAAAACTACCACATTGTGAAATAAACTCCTGCGTTGTGTCTTCCTCGAACACTTCAACTTTGACCTCCTCAAGCCAAAGATTAATTTTCATCTTTCTTAGTTATCCTGATAATCTTTATTGACCTACGTCTTTATCATCGATTCCTAGTACGTGCTTTATTCAGGATTACCATTTTGTTGATTGTAACTCTTTCTCTTGAGTGCCACTCGAATCATGTATTGGATAAACATTAGTACCGCAAAGAAAAAAAGAAAATGAATCTGAATTGATGCTTGCATTTTTAATTATAAATATTGTGTTTTTAGAATCAGCAATACTTTGTTTTCCAATAGTCCAAGATTTGTTCATATTCTCTGTGAGAATTATAGGCATTTGTGTATAACTTGAGTAGCTTGCGCACAAACAAATACACACACACACATACACACACACACAAACCAATACACAGACAGAGTATACTGATTTCTTTTATACTGAATAGATTTCCTCGACATGCTAAAAAAAAGCGCTCAAGGGAAGGCGAAATTCCGGCCATTGCTAAATTTTGCATCTGGCTAGTGATAGGTGTTATTTAACGAAGCCAGTCGTTATTTTGACAATCTTAACTGAGGCTGTTTCAGGATTTCCTTTTAGCCAGTTGTATTTTGCCTGTCATTAAACATATTTACGGCTTTTAGTCAGCATCCCAAGAAAAATAACTTCTAACACAACACTTCACTTATTCAAGAAAACAGTGGCAGTGATATGCTAAAAAGATTGGATCTGATTTTGCCTACACATCTGCAACTTATTGCCGAAAGTGGATTACTCATATATATATATATATATATATATATATATATATATATATATATATATATATATATATATGTTGTGGTAGGATCCACCTAATTTGCATAGTGGAGTACTGACTATATAAATATGGTTGGTACCGGGAAGACAGGGAGGCGAATCAAGAGATTCAACTAGAGACTCTGCCCGACTGCGACTTAGTCAACACATTCTCCAGGAACGGTCTTCCCAGGAATATACAAAAGATTATATGTAAATATTGTGTACACTTTCTTGTTTAAATACATTTTGTTCTAAGTACATTTTGTGTTGCATTATTATTTCATGCATTAGTCAAGTTTCAACAATATATATATATATATTACAGCCAAAAAACAAAAATTACGTCAACATCGGAATAGGCTATTTCAAACCGTCCGTTAACGGCTTTCGTCAGTCACAAAATATTTGTCTTCGGAGCCGAGGACAAGTATTTTGTGGCTGACGAATGTCGTTAAGGGCCTGTTTGAAATTTTCTATTCCGATGTTGACGTAATTTTTGTTTTTTTGCTGTAAAAAATGATTATGCTCTATTAAAATAACAACATCGAGTTCTCTGTGGATGAGTTTTAATAATTATTAATACTAGGATCCACCCGGATTATATACTAACGGATCGATCTTCTGTTTCCATATCCGACGAAATCTATAGAACACGGAACTCCCTGCTGGATGTTTATCTGGTGTTTCTATATTAGTGGATATGCCACTTACATAGTAGCAAGCCATCCACATTCCCTCCGTATTTCATCGGCGAGATGTGGGAACCACTCGCAAAAGCTTCTTCCCGCGAACCGCTGCTCTTTGGAACAGGCTCCCGAGAGGATGTTTTCCGACTACTAGAATCATAATCACTTCAGGTCTAACCAATCCCTTCCCTCCTATCCATATAAACTACCTGTTATCGGAGCCCTTTACCTCGAGTGGCCCCCGGGCCGTGTACATGATTAACATTACTGTAAAAAAAAAAAAGGATTTCACTTAGCTTCGTTTGTCTGTTACCACAGAATATTCTAACCGCATACCTCTGATCCTTAAGGTTTCTTATTCAGCGACTGTGTTTTTCACACTAAATCATCAGATGTCAGAGAACAACTGATACAGATTTTGGTATTTCCACGACTGAGATGTACTGTGCACGCACTAACATTGGATTCCTGTTTTCTGAAACGTCAGTGTACCCCTCCCCATATATATATATATATATATATATATATATATATATATATATATATATATATGTGGGGAGGAAGTGTGGGTTTGTAAACATTGACTATTACGGCTAATAATGCAAAACTCTTCGGTAAATCGAATCGAGTTCTCTCAGTCACTGTGTGTTTATCAAAAAATAAATGCACTTAAATTCACCTTCTTCTCTGCCGTGAGCCAACGGCTTCACGGTAGAATTTCCGACTGACGCGAATTCAGCCGGTTTTCGATTCTGGCCAGAGGCAACCGGACGTCTAGCCACACTGATGAGCTGTGATACAGCGAAACAGTTTGTCTGTGGATGACAATATATATATATATATATATATATATATATATATATATATATATATATATGTATATATATATATATTTGTGTATTTAGGCAGCAATCCTTCTTTCATGCACATTTCATTAAAAACGACCAACAAGTTGCTTTTATTTAGTTTTTAATAATGTTTTTCTTTTCAGATGATAAATGATATAAAAACTTTTATTCGGACAGTTGTTATATAATTTATCATCTGAAAAGAAAAACATTATTAGATCGCACGAGAAATTATATAAAAAACTAAATAAAAGCACCTTTTCAGTCGTTTTTAATGAAATGTTCATATATATATATATATATATATATATATATATATATATATATATATATATATATATATATATATATATATATAATTTTATTTACTCAAAAATTATAAAATAAACATATGATAACATCACTACAAAAGTGATGGTTTTGAATGTAGAATAAAGAGTTTTAAAAGGTTCAAATCAACCAAACACCCCTCAATAGAGGAAACGCTGCTACATAAGCTACAATGACCAATCAAAATACAAGTATATGAAAATTCAAAAAACTTGACAGCGAACCTTGGTTATAATTAATCCCTTAATGTTAGGGTTAGACTAAAATAAAAATCATTCAAATGATTAATTTTAAATTTTAGTATAAATTGAAAATAAATATTACCAATTTAAAATTTTGAATTTAACCTGTATTAAAATTTCAGTTAGAGCAAAATGCTAATCTAAGGATATACAAATATTATAGCAACTTAGATACATATGAAGTGATGATACGGGGAAGAAAGTTTTCAAATGACAATACATACAAACATACATACATACATATATACGTTTCCCATATTGACCGGTGTTTGGTTGATTTGAATCTTTTAAAACCCATTATTCTTCATTCAACACCATCACTTGATAAGACATCAGGCTATTTTTGTAGTGATGTTTTAAACATGTTTATGCTATGATTTTTAAATAAATACTATTTGCTCTACTCTGTAGTGAGTACTCTTTTAAGAATAGTATTTTTGGTTATTGGAATTTATTCCGTCTACACCAATCCTATTCATGAGTATATATATACAGGTAAAATCAGTGGTAAGTAATACAAGTGAATCCTAGTAATATAAATTTCCCACCTGTTTCTTCCTATTTACAAAAACATTATGTTTCATATTTCTATTCACATTTTTATCTAACTCTTTGGTGTTGACAAGCCCGTTATTGAGGAAATGGCCATATATCATATGGGATATTGAATTTTATCTATTTGTAATTTATATATATATATATATATATATATATGTGTGTGTGTGTGTGTGTGTGTGTGTGTGTGTGTGTGTGTGTGTGTGTGTAATTCATTACTTAAACGTTATTTTTATTTTTAGTGGATACTTATGTTTGTGTAGATGCTCCGTTTATTTATTAAACAGTAAATTTATTTATTTCTTCTGCTGGCCTGAATATTCGAGAAGTCTTATTAAAATATGCTCTGTCCGGGAGAATAAAACTTTTAGTCCTCCTTGATCGGAGAAACCGTCGTTAGATCCAACCTACTTTAGACAGACTCGGACACTGAGTACGTTATCGATCAAGTAAAATTGAATTATGCCTTATAAACGCAAATCATTCCTAGACTCTTGAAACATTCATATCTGCTCAGTTTCGTATCCTAACGTAAAAAAAAAAAAATTTAAATTAAAAAATTGATGGACGTTTGGATAATAAAATCTCTCTGATTAATTAATAAAAAACTATCAATTTTTTAAATATATATATATATATATATATATATATATATATATATATATATATATATATATATACTAGAGTTTTTTTAGAAATATATATATATATATATATATATATATATATATATATATATATACTAGAATTTTTTGTAAAACGCTAACGCCTGTTGAAATCCTCACAATATTTAATATAGTTAAATCACCACTAGAAATTTTGTTGAGATTTACAAACTCTACGTTTCGTTTAATTTCGCAAACCAATCAATGAAATTTGAATAAACTGATTTGTTTGGAAAAATACTTTGACGAAAAGCTTACTTCGTGGTTTGATAATAACTTTATTTCATTTCATTTTATAAGATTTCATGGTAAACAATTTTTTGAAGAAAATTTTTCTTTTTTTCTTCTTTTTTTAACAGCGAAGTATAAATACTTAGATTTCTTACACTTGAGCATGCATCATACAACTGCTGATGCGTAATTATTTTTTCTGGAACCAAATTCCAACTGTCTGAAGGGTTTGGCCTTGTGATTTATTTATACTTCTCGCAAACGTATGGCAAACATGAAACTAAATCCATGTATATAAAAAAATTATTAAAAAGATATGAAACAATATTGAATTTTTACTAAATACGTATTTGTTATTTTAATCATTAAATTGTGTTTAAAATAGTGGGAGTATTTTGTATGTTAAATAATAAAACTTTTAATTTTGTCCCCCCCTCCCCCCCAAAAAAATCATGAACATTTATTGTACTATGGTACGTAGCCTAGTAAAATCACCCGTATTTGTAGCAGGAGGCGAAAATAGTATCAGAATACAATGATGATGTCAAAGCGTGGTAAGTGAAATAAAAGCTATCGCCAAGTAGCTAATGTTTGAAATGCTTACTTTATATTCCAAATAATTTGCATGGGTTATATTTATCTGTGTTTTCCTGTTTGGAAAGGTCATTGTTCCTCTTCATCAGACCAAACATTTACACAGCGATCTCCAAATTCTTGGAAAATCTACGAGCAATAAATAAATTGCTTAACAAGATAGGATGCATTGTTGCGAGCAAATGAGGCGGGCCAGAATTAAAGCTATGTATTTTGGATGAAAAGCACAAGCAGCTACGGAAATTTCAATTTTCTTGGTAATGTACTAACAAACAACGAAAAATATGACACAGAAATCCTAAGGGGCATTAGAAATGTGGAAAATGTTTTCAAGAAAAAAAGCAAAGTATTAAGAGACAGGAAAAACCATTAGAAAGCTCGGATAGCCTTCTTAACTGAATGTCATAACTAATATCCTGTAGGCTGGTGAATGCTGGACACGCTCTTGAAAGAGGAAGAAGAGACTTGCAGAGACAGCGATGAGGTTCTACTGGCTAATGTCCAAAATATCATGTACAGTGGCCTACGAAAAGATTTTAGACAGGAGAAATAAACTACATCAAATTTAAAATTTTAATTACGTAATCCCAACTCAATATAAATAAAGAGTATTTGGAACTAGTATGGAGTAAATTCTCCATTTGCTAGTTTCAGTGGTTGCATTCGATTTTTCATGGATTTGATCAATTTATCAACAATCGTCTGATCCATATTTTGCCACTTCTTTGGCAATGGATCTTTAAGGGTTGCCACTGAAGTAATTTTGGTTTCATGCTCTCGAAGTTTTCGCTTAAGGTGCTCCCAAACGTGCTCTTTTCGATTCATGTCAGGACTTGATATAGCAGTAATTTGATTCCTTGTGATTCCTTCAAGGCCTTTGCATCTTTGCTCATATCACATGGCACCCCATCTTCTTGAAAAAAAAGGATACATTCTTGTCAATCTGATTAGGTTCAAATAGTGTGAGCAATCCTTTCTCTAATATTTAACAGTATTTTAGACCATTGAACCGCTCGTCAACAAGAATCAGCTCGGATTTCCTTCCAAACCAGACAGCGCCCCACACCATAACTTTAATCTTTCCATCTTTCACGGTCGCCTGCCGACATTCAGTGTTTCAAGTCTCATTCTGATTTCTCCAAACTTAAACCTGTCTCGAATACGAATATTGGCAGGATTTACTTTTATCTGAACAAATTACAGACTGCTAACATGCATAATTTTGCTCTCGAAGTCTCTCGCTCAGTCCATACGGCTGTTCTTGTTAACCTCTGAAATCAAGGACTTCTTTCTTGCAACTCCTCTTTGATAGCCTAGCTCTTTCAGAGTCTTTCTCACCGCATATGTCGACATTTCCATGCTGTTGGCGACATCTTTGACGCTCTGAAAATGGTTTCTGATGACTTCTTTCTTCAGCGATTCTTTTCCTTCGCACAGACACGATGTTTGGTCTTCCTGAACGTTGTTTCACTGGACAATGGCCTTCTTCATTAAATTTCTTGACACTATTATTAACCGTTTGATGAATAACCTGTAAAAACCGAACAATTTCTCTGTGGACACTTGCCACTATTATGCCATCCTATGATTTTCCCTCGTTGAAATTTACCAATAAGTCAACTATCGTTCAAAGATGGGAGTAGCTTGATACTAACATATTATTGTCTGAAAGAAGAGATGTTATTACACAAGCCAAAATTACTGTAAACAAGGGTGGCTAAAAACTTATTGTTACCCACTGTACTTAGCATGTGAGCAATGAGAAGGTTTTAATAAAATCGGAATTGATTTTAATAATGTTATGGGATCTTACCTGTAACGACAATGAACTCTTCCTGACACTATAATTACTGCGCCTCTCAAGAGAGACAGATAGAACGGAAGTGGAACGAGTCGAGACGGAACGAGTCGAGACAAATAGTATTTCACTCTAAACCAGACTGACAGTCATACTAACACCTTTCAACTTCTTGTGTTATTATTCTGTTTAATATATCTTTGTTATTACTGCTCTTGTGTTCGTGTTGTTCTTCCTTGGTCCTAACGTTGGACGATAACAATGGTGCGAGGATATAGGACCATAACAAATAATTAAAAAGAAAATATTATAGGATAACTAATGTGACCCTAAAGAATTTAATGCTCAAAGAGCAAACAATGAGTAACATAAGTTACGATTGTGTATGAATGAAGAGCAGAGTATAACTAAAAGTCATGATAAAAGTAAAACGTTACGTAGGACAACAAGAAACAGGGGATTGTGGAGAGTAACTACCGCACACGTCATGAAGTGACACGACAGATAAAAATGACGAAAGAGATTGGATGGATACCATACAATAGAATTTTATAAATGTTTTTGTAATTGCCAGAAAGGAAGACAAGGAAAATTTCTACTAGTCTCATCTCTCATGTTTTCTCTCTGTCAATAATGTTTTCTTTTCTTTAGTTTTTGTATTTTCATGTTTCAATTGTCATCAGCCAATCAATCGATTATCATTTACTTACAGTGAAGGATGCACATATCCGCTGACAATGTCGTAACGCAGACATAAATTCGATTACAGCTTCCTCGAAAACAAATAAACACAATCTGATGGGTTTGACGTTAATTATATATATCAATGGTAAAATTGAACAGGAACTCTGAGAAGAATACGAGACGGTCACGTAACAATTCTCCAGCTATGTTTATTGGTATCTCACTCGTTCCTTATCTATCTATCTATCTATCTATCAATCTATCTATCTATCTATCTATCTCTTTTCATAACTATTTTAGTATTTTCATATCAGTTTAGCTAGCCAGAAAGCTATCTTTATTCATATCTATCTATCTATCTATCTATCTATCTATCTATCTATCTATCTATCTGTGCATATATACATATAAATACAGTGCGCTTGTTATCCATCAACCCAGACAGACAGCATTCTACTTAAGTATCTGCTTAAATATTACAGTGATTCTCTATGTGGATACGTTCATATTTTTCAGCACACCTTTTTCCACATACACACACACACACAGACACACACACACACACACACACACTTACACACACACAAGTTCGTATATCTTCATGCTTGAAGATTGCTCCCAAGTATGTAACAAAATTGTCATTATATATATATATATATATATATATATATATAACACACATACAAACACACACACACACACACACACACACACACACACACACACACACACACACACACATATATATATATATATATATATATATATATATATGTGTGTGTGTGTGTGTTGTGGAATCCGGGATGAAATCCGGTATCAAATAATAACAAACGCCAAGAATGAATATAGGAAATAAATGTATTAACGTAATAATACAAACTGGTAATACAGGTTAGTAGTTCCAGGAATGCGAGTTAGTAGACAAATATATATATATATATATATATATAGTCTTTGGTATCGACGTATCGCTGTATGACTTCTTACTGAGTCTACGTGCTCGCTTACTGTGACTCTTGCCGCTACGTTATTCTACTGTCAGTGTATTCACTGGCAGTAGTATATGTATAGCCTGATTGAGTCCATTTGTGTCAAAAGGGGAAGACCCCTCAACAATATATATATATATATATATATATATATATATATATATATATATATATATATATATATGAGTAACAGAAAATGCACCTCTATTTTTTAAGTATATTTATATGGAATAAAGCCTGCCAGCCAGTATCACAGTTCGAAGATTTTCAAACGTTAAATTGAGATGGATAAATGTGTGGTTATGTCGTGATAAGTCTAGCATCTAACTGGTATTCGAGAATTATTTTTGTTTCATGCAAAAAAGATCTCAAACTGCTTTTTGTTTAAAATGCATCCTGATTGTCTGATTATTATACTTTCATCAAGCATTAGTAATTTTGCGACAAAAATTGATGTTCACAACATTTTCTGTCAGAATTTGGGAATGTCAGAGTACAGTGAGCGTGACTCAAGACAACAAAGTGTTAAGTAATTTAAGTGTCAGGAATTCTATTTTAGTAATTCTAGTTTGTTCAGTGTGGGTTTTAAGGATTAAAAGTGTGTGTGTGTGTGTGTATGTGTGTGTATGTGTGTGTGTGTGTAAGAGTATGCGTATGTGTAGACATAGTTTTAGTGTCTTCTACTATGACGGAATGTGCAGGATAACGTGTCAAAACTTAAAAACGATAATAGCAATAATAACGATGATGATGGCAAAATAAACAAGAATTGTACATGTGTGTCTGTGTGCGTATAAATGTGTTACGGTTCAGTAATTACCCAGGTGCACAAGAACTTTTATTAGTGTGTCTGTGGGGGGATAGTGGTTTTACACCCTACTTGTAATGCTAATAAGAGAAATAATAATAATAATAATAATAATAATAATAATAATAATAATAATAATAATAATAATAATTATTATTATTCCATTAGTAAAATGGGCAGGGATGTTACGCGCGCGTGCTTGTGTGTCGGGTCATGTAGAATTATTAATATTATTACTCTTACTAATATTATTAAGGCTATAAAACGCTATCCTCCCGCATCCCCTATTAAAAGTTCTTGGGAACCTACTAATGAAATTTATATCAGACCTACAAAGAAAAATGATATGTAACCCCTTTTCTTGCTCAGAACAGTTTTCTTATATCTAGCTTGGGTGAACAATTCATGCTTGGCGGGCACTGATTTTATTTCCACGTCTATTTAAGAGCATTCTTGTGTGGGATTTGCATGCAATCGAAAGCAGTGTTAGAATCAAGTAATTTCAGCAACGCGAATTGAATACTTTGATTTTGCTAAAGGGTTATGAAATTTCGTCACTAAATTACGGGTGAGTTTGCACTGGTCTCAATGCTGAAAAAAGTTCCAAGAACCTTTCTTACAAAGATAAGCCATCATGGATTTTTAAAATATTTCTTAGATTTCTTCTGTAATCTGCACATCATGGCGTTAAATTGCGAAATAACAGAGGCGTATATATTGTACATGTCAAGCGGAGGCGTATAGCATGTGATCATTTAACAAGAGAAGTATATTTTACGTCTTGTAACCGCAGAAGTATATCTTGTGCCTGGTAATCGTTAGCGTATAAATTACGCCTCTTAAGCGGAGGCTTATCGCTTGTTCCGGTTAAACAGAGAAGTATATCTTACCATTGGTAACCGCAGGAGAATATATTTTGCCCGGTAATTATAGGCGTATATATTGTACCTGTTAAGCGCAGGTGTATCGCATTTGCCCATTAAACAGATAAATATATCTTACGTCTGGTATCTGCAGAAATATATATTTTGTCTCGTAATTTTAGGCCTATATCCTGTTCCTACTAAGCTGAGGATTGTGTTTTGCCGGGTATAAACAAGCGTGTGCATGTTAACCAGTGGCATGTGTATGCTAACCAGAGGCGTGTTCATGTTAACCAGATGCGTATAACTCGTGCCTAATTATCGCAGTCGTATATGAGATGCGTGTTAACCGGAGTTGTATATAGTGTACCTGGTAACTGAAGTCACATAACTTGAGGTCACCAATAAAGTCACAAAACTGTGCCTGTTTTATCTATCATCCTTTTTTTTACATTACATAGAGTGTACAACAACCTGTTTTGGTGTAAAGTAATTATCTTTCTTAGGTGTAATAATTGGGTGAGATAGGCTCGGGTTTTCGGATTACTTCTATTATAACCAAGACTGTTGGTAACAGTTTTCATTTAACCGGTCACAACTTTCTTTTTTTCTGAAGAAAAATATACGACTCGTTTGGAGGTTTACCAGATAAGGCTTACTTTAGTCTATTTTGTTTTACGGCATATCAACCTCAATGGGTTATTTAATGTCGACAAAATTTTCTATTGCATGTAATATTTTGTTTTGTCAAAAATCGATTTCGAGTTATATTTTTTCTTCAAAATTGTATTTCTGGTAATATTTAAAGAAAAAAAGGATTGCTGGTAATAGTTAACTATTTGCCAATAGCTGGGACCCTAACACGTGCTACCACCCCGGGACAGGGTGGACCTGGGAACACCAGCAATTAAGAGGTGGTTCCACGCTCCTCAAAACCTCCTGATACGAGGCCTTGCTGCTGGACATAGTTTATCATCTTACCCAGGACCCGGATGTAGTTTATCGTCCTACCCAGGGCGCGGATGTAGTTTATCGTCTTACCCAGGACGCGGATGTAGTTCAACGTCTTACGCAGGACGGTTACCAGATAAGGTTTTCATGCAGTCACGAAGCGCATCAGTGGAAACATCCGCCGAACAGTTGGTTGCCTCACGTAGGGTATTTTGGAAGACCGCCCTATTGTCTTTCTTTTGATGGCTACTGATCTTCATATTCCTTTTTTTTAATTTTCTGTTTCACTTAGGCCAAGTTTTCAATGAAAAAAACGAACTGGAAGCGGACCGAGAAGCGTTAGTGTGATATACCGGACTGGACATTACCCAAGTCTACAAGGTGAGCATTAGGTAAATACTACTCCAGTATGGAGTAATGTTTTGGAGCTGCCTAATTCTTATGTTCCAGTCCTGACAGAAATTCAAAAGTGTTTACTAGGCCTTGCGGGCGATGAATTAAGTTGCACCCTATAACCCATTTCCCACAGACGATGCGATGGTAACCTCTCACTACTCCATCTTTGATTCCATTAGTTCTTCCTCTTCAGATTTTAAAGCTAAGACTCCCACATGCCGCATACACATCGCCGAATCGTCCACATTCCCTTCGTAGTTCATTGGTAAAACGGAAGTAACATTCAGACAGCTTATTCACTAAAACTGCTAGATTGTTGAACAGCCTCTCGAGAGGAAGCTTATTTTGTGTAATATAAAATTAATTATTGATAATTTTCACTATTCTATTTGTACATGCATTTGTGTGTATTTCGCGTTTCTTCATTTCTTAGGATAATTGTTACAAGCGATAGGAATGCAGTTGTTCAATGCAAAACCTATCCAAGTGCCAACTACGGAAGCGACCACCTCCCGGTTATATGCAAACTAAGAATGAAACTACGGAAACTGACGAAGCCTAACGAAGACACCCAAATTGCAAGACAATGGACAACTGAACGACACGAATCTGAATGAAAAATATATGGACAGTGTGAAAGAAGATACGAGGGACCAAATGGAAATAAGGAAGCTTATCGATCAATATGATCTTAGTATCTTCTGGTTCGGGTTAATTGTTATCTATTCTACATATCTTTATAATCTGACATTATTAATTCTCTACAACAGTGTCGTTCTTTAAAACTCTACATTGAGTGACACTTGAACTTGAAAAATAGTACAAAAATCTACTTCAGTAGATGAGATGCCAGTATTTAGAGACATTTTGAATTATTATGGTATCAACTCATATTTCTCTGGGATGTTTTGGAAATGCAGTTATTTTCCCGTGACAAAATAAATGATTATTTGTCTGCTTTCATTTGCGTTTCTCATTCCTTGTTCCCAGTCGAGGACACGCCATACGTCATAGTCATGTCCTATCCTAGTAATTAAATCCCCCAGAAAAGGGAATTTATATGTTATTTGTTCGAATGTAGCACAGTTTGAAATAGAATTATGTTTTCCAACCGGGTCCGCTTGGAATGATGGAGCACCCAGTTGAAGAACTTAAAAGGAAAGGAACATGTTAAGGGTGCAGTCGGAGTGGCAGTTGTGAATATCAACTAGATAAAAGACTGTAATATTAAGAAATATTATAGTCTCTGATCTAGCTGATGAAGCCTACTCATCATGGCTTGAGTATCGTCCGTCGAACATGCGATTACGCTTCATTGTAATCTTTCTGTCCGCATTTGTCAAAATAGCGACCTTCATTGATAACAGCAAGGTCGATATTTAACCCGACAAATTCTGCTGAAATCACGACAGAACGGCTTTATGCACGAGTTGTCTGGCATCGTCTGCTTTTAGTCTGTATTGCCGCTCGTGTTTTTTGAACGCTTGTTAATGATATTAATTGGTAATCCAGCTGGGATAAGAGGAAACCAAATTTTCTTTAGGTCAGCTTTAGATCACAATCTCTGTGTAGAAAAATAGTTATATTCCTAGAAACGCTAAATTGCTCGGTCAAACTGATGCTGAATTAAGCGTTGTTTACCTCGTCTACAATGTGTGGCCACTTGTCCCAGGTCTGGCTACATGCAGAATTAAAATAGTGACTGATAGTGGAATCTTTGACTTACATATTCTGTGTCGCTCTCATTACTCAAGCTTTGTTAAGGATATAAACTTTTTGCAAGTTATTTAATACTGAATTGTGTGGTTTTGATAAAGGCAGACACATCGTGGCTTGGAAATGGCTGGCATATGTTTTTGGTGTACGACACAACTGCGTAGACACCGTTTTGTGTTGCTTATTAGCAAAAAATATACAAAGTACACTAGCTTTCGCCAGCGTAACAAATATAAATATACATCTATAAATAAGGTATATTTAGGTAGCTAGTATTAATGTAAAATAGAACCCGCAAGATGTCTGTTTGTCATGTTCTCGTCCACCATAACAGTTTCACATGACCTCACCGTAGACTATTTCAAACTTCTAGCTTTCCAAAGAATACCAGGATCTAGACAAAGGAATTCTGCTTAACGCATAGAAACCATTTTGGTCCTTGGAAATGATACTCGAAAGTAGATGAGCAAATCAATAATAGATGAACTTCTAACAGTTTATGCAAAAATTCGAGCACAATACTCAACACATGCAACTATTGGAAAATACAACAAAAATTGAAACAATTAAAACTAAATTTAAACTTGGTTAATTTTTATCAAAAAACGTATCAGTTATTTTTTATCAATCTTGTTTATATATATATATATATATATATATATATATATAATAAAATATTTGTTTGATACTTAGCTGATAGATGTTACTTTCAACTTTCAGTATCCCGACTCCAAAGTTTCGTAGACAGACCAAACTTCTGTCCACTCGTTCGGCATTATAAGCAATTGAATGATTATATTTCTGGATTTTTCTTCTTCTGTTTTATATACCCTTTTCATTAGTGCAATCTTTTTCATAGTGTCTGTGTGCGCGCATGAGCGTGCGCGCATGCGCGTCCGTCCGATCGTCTTCGCGTATATGCGTACGCGTAGAAAGTCGTGGTTATTTGACCTTTTCATCGTTTTCGTTTTTTTTGTTCACTTTACACTGACTCATTATTGCTTTTTTTTTTACTTTCCTCTCTTTAACTACTTTTCTTTTAGTTGTACCCATTTTGCATTCCGGTCTTACACACACACACACACACACACACACACACACACACACACACACACACACACACACACATATATATATATATATAATTTTGTTACCGGAAAATTGATCAACATCAGTGACGGGATATTTATGGCCACAGAGTTGACATAAGAATCAACACTCATGTTGATTATCAGTAAAACACCTCAGTACATTCTTCTTTTCACAGTCACAATGCAGTGTTGATTCTTATAATCCACTCTCTCTCTTTCTCTCTCTCGTTATTTCTATCTCTCTCCCTCCCCCCTCACTCTCTCTCTCTCTCTCTCTCTCTCTATATATATATATATATATATATATATATATAATTTATTCGAAAATTATAACATAAATATGATACGCTATAAAATAACTACAAAAATAGTCATTTTGTTTCGAAACTACTTCTGGTGTCTTATCAAGTGATGGTATGGAAGATAGAATAAAAAGTTTTAGAAAATTCAAATCGACCAAACACCCATCGGTAGGGGAAACGCTGTTACATATGCTGCAATGACCAATCAAAATACAAGTATATAAGAATTCCCAAAACTTGACAACGAACCTCGGTTATAATAATTAATGCCTTAATGTTAAGGTTAGACTATAATAGGAATCATTCTAATTTATTTTATCGATTTTAACGATTTTAAAGTTAGTAAAGTCGATAATATTAGAAAGATATTATATAGAGAGATTAAATGACTGAACCTAAACATTACTGTAAACATTAAATTGAAAATGTGAAGATTCAATGAAAAAATGTATACATACCTTATAAAAAAACAATACTAACCCTTTGTATATACACCCTGAATCAAATTGTCCTCCATCTATAATTAAGCATATACCTTTATCTATCGAAAGGAGAATAAGTACAAATATAGCAAATGAGAAGATTTTCTATGAACTTATTAATTTCTATAAAAAAAGTTCCTAAAGATAGTTGCTACAAAAGCCCAAAACTAAATTACATAACAAATGAAAATGAAAAGCATAGAAAAACAAAAGAAGAATAATAATTTGGTATCCACCCGCATACAACCGAATGATAAGGAACAAATTATGACAAACATTCCTTGCATCAATCGTTAAACATTTTCCTAAAGATAGTATTCTTCCTAAAGATGTATTCATATACAAACAACCCTTTTAGAAAAAAAATCTTTGTGAAATACTCAGTACTATTTTCAATAAAAATACACTAAAACTAAGTTACAGCTGTACTGAAAATTTAGAAAAAATTATTATGAAACATAATGCTAATATCTTGAATAAACACTTAGATCAAGACCAAAGAAATTTAGATAGTATAATAATAAAAAGAGATGGAGATAAACAAAAATTATTTAATTGCAGAAATCATCATAACTGTCCTTTTAATAATAAATGTCGCACTGAATCATTAGTGTACCAATGCAATATCTCATCTATTGCGGATCCAGACAACGTAAAAGTCTACATTGGATGCACAAGATATGAGTTCAAGAAGTGGTTCAACCAACATCAAAGTTCTTTTAGGATAAATAGATACCGAAATCAGATGTCCCTATCAACATTTTTCTGGTACTTAAAAGAAACCAATAAAACACCTACTGTGAAATGAAAATTAATAAGTAAAGCTAGAATATGTTGGTCATTAAATGGCCCATGTTCTTTGTGCATACATGAGAAACTATATATTACTAGGTTTATAAAAAATAAAAATTTACTTAATCAAAGAAATGAAATAGCTATTCTTTGCCGACATTGTCAAAAACTTTCCTTAAATAATATATAAAAAAGCTGATAAATGAAATATACATATTTATATTTGATATTTAATAATAATTTTTAAATAATTTAAGTAATTCTATTACATTTATTTGTTTTAAAAGAAGTATAGTCTATTAGTAATTAAAATTAAGAATAATATTTTCAAGTTATAGTTCAATACGACGTATTCATATACAAACAGCCATTTTAGAAAAAAATCTTTATGTATACAAATACAAGAAGCAAGAGCCAAAAAACTTTTTTCGTTGATAAAGACCAGACGACATGCGTTGAACGGATGTCATCATTTGTTGGAAAAGTCACCTCTACCCTAACTTAACCACTTTTCGAAAGTAACTCATATTTTGATACAATTGTTTTCAGTGAAAATGAATACCACACCACCCGTTCTTAAAATGATTGAATTTCCCCGTATCCTTAGAAACTAATATTATGAATGTATATGCTTATAAAACTCAGTAAATATCAAAATAAGTTATTCAAAAATTCGCTTGAACATGAAACAGAACTAGGGACTTTAATTTAATTCTATAATTGAATTTGAGGTTTTTAGTTTCTGTTTTTGAAACATGGTAATTCCTGTGTAGCGATGGAACCATCTTTTTAAATTAGTATATTTATAATATATATATATATATATATATATATATATATATATATATATTCAATGTAATATATATATATATATATATATATATATATATATATATATATATATATATATATATATATTCAATGTACATTTATAATTGGTTATATTTCTTTACTTGCAATATACATATATATGTAAAAAGAAACTAACCTAATATATTCATGTGAAATACATTTATCAAGAAATTTGCTTTACTGTATCGCGCGAGAGAGTATTTCTTTCCATAATCTACCCTACATATCTATTAGTCTACCATTCGTCCATGCTTAGAATATTGCTGCCACCTATGGCTCCGTGTTCTTGCTATTTTTCTAGAGCACCGTGATAAAATACAAAGAAGAATTACCAATATTATTGATTCTGAACTCTCCTCTTGGCTTCAATCACATTTCCACCGCCGTTAGGTTGCCTTCCTGTGACGTTTCTATTAATATTTCCATGGTAATTGTTCCAATTAGCTCTTCGCTGTCATATGTAGTCTTTTTTAATTTAAGCACAATACCAGGCTGGCGTCAAGATCTCATCAATTTGCAGTTGAGTTGGCTAAATGTAACAGTAAATTATATGGCAACAGCTTCTTTTCTCGCACTTCTCGCGTGTGGAACTCCCTTTCGGCTTCATTCTTTCCAGCCAACTTTGATCTACAAAAATGTAAATGCAATATCAATCGCTTTCTACTGTCCTCCTCTTTACTCATTTGTTTTCGCTCATTAGTTATGTTTCTCTTGCTAATTTTTCCACACCCAGTAACTCCTTGTGCCTTAATGGACTTACTGCCTTGCTTAGGGTGAACTCGGTTGAAATATATATATATATATATATATATATATATATATATATATATATATATATATATATATATATATTGAAAGAAAGACAAATATATACAGGGTGCAATGGATATATTGTCGTCTAAATTTCGCACAATTAAAAATAACACTAACATCTCATTTTAAAAGATATATTTACCGAAATTACACAAAAATATTTTGAAATACTAAAAAGAAAGTCTATTCAGTAAAATCGCCATTGGATGCAATCCCCACCCCTGACGTCTTCGGAATCTACTACAACTTTTCTGGGAGGTCTCCTTGTTTAATTTGGTGAACGCTGGCATAATCCAGTTCATCTTTGGTGCTTACAAGGAGTTTTGTTGTTCTCTCGCTCTACATCTCCCTACACATAATAATCAAGAGGGTTGCAATCTGGGGAGTTATGTAGCCAGATGTATGGGGCGATGTGGTGTCAGAAATTTTCTGTCAGCCACGTATGGGTTTTCCTGCTTGTGTGGCATGGTGTAGAGTCATGTTACCAGACATAGGGTCTTCCAGCAGCCACCCTCTTGACTACACAAGATAGTACTCCTCAAGGCAATTGATGTAGGCTTCCGTGTTGAGTCTGAAGCCCTGTGGGAAGATGAATGAATGCATAACGTCGCTATCACTAGTGATCACTCCAAACACTTTCGTAATCACCATTAGACTCATCCAACTCTTTTCAAATCCTTTAAACTGTCCTTAGATTGACAACCAAACAAGCTGAACTGTTTTTATTCGAACTTCCGGTGCGAATGCCAAACTGTACAGCATGCTGTTTCCAAATTTCTGGCGGAATGAATTGCGTTAGGTTTATCTTTATCTCACAGACGGTAACCAACTAACCTTACTATACTGAACAGTCGACAACATCAAAAACAAACAACACGCATGAAATTATAAATATAAATTGGCGACCCATCTCACCCTGTATAGTTATCAAAGGTGTTGTAAACTTGATTGTAAACAATTCATGATGTATCTCATCTTCGTAAGGCAACAGACGATACTCTTCTCTGCTGTGCGTCGCCGCCTCTGCCCCGAATAACGAATTCCTCAATCTGGTTTCCGCCTTCAATATACCTGTTCTGTCCACATCCTTCCGCCAAGCCGAGAACAATGACAAAAGCATCTGCGGAATTAACCATAAAAATGTGCATTCATCTCGTAACGTTGCTTCAATTCCAAGATAATATTTGACAGGTCTTGTCTACTTAAGTTCACTTCTTTTCTCAGGTTATTTTTACACTTTTGTGTTTAGAACTTTCGTGAAAAGAAAAAAAATAAACAATATGGGCTCTCTGAA
>OZ038486.1:64603431-64608431 GCA_964036315.1 Acanthosepion esculentum | reverse complement strand
ATATATATATATATATATATGTCATTCACTGACTGTACTGTTTCATTGTATCAAAGCTCTTCAGTGCGACTAGACAGCCGAATATCTACATATATATATGTGTGCAAATATATATATATATATATATATATTTGATGCTTTACGATACCTGAGTTCAATTATTTTATGTATTATATATCTACATAGATAGATAGATAGATAGATAGATAGATAGATAGATAGATAGATAGATAGAAGTAATTGAATTATTTTCCCTGAAGAACGCATATATCTGTTGAACTTTGTGTCGGAAGATAAGTTGTTGAACTTATTTAAGGCAAACTGGAGAGAGAGAGAGAGAGAGAGAGAGAGAGAGAGAGAGAGAGAGAGAGAGAGAGAGAGAAAGTAGTGTGTATCTGTGAGAGAGAGAGAAACATATATATATATATATATATATATATATATATATATATATATATATATATATATATATATATATATATATATACAGAGAGAGAGAGAGAGAAAGAGCGAAAGAAAAGAATGAAATAGAGACGAAGAAAGATTATCCGGCAGTAATTCTACTGGCTAAATGTGCTTATCAGTGAGCAACAATAGAATAGTATGAAAAAGGTGGCAAGTATCTAGAAGAAAATAAACAGCGGGGAAAAAATAGAAAATTAATAGACACGGTAGGGATAGCAAGGCTAAGAAAAAGATCTTAGAGAAATAAGAAATAAAAGACCTTAAGAAGCGTTAACGAAGAGATACGCTCTAATCTGCAAGGGATAATCTTTCCTCTGCAGATAACTATAAGCATAAGATTAAATCGGAAGTCCTTATTCAAAGGTATCTTTCTGGGTAAAACTGATAACTGAAAAAGCCGCAAATATTAAAGGCTAAATACATATACATTCTATGAAAATATTTCTTAAAATCTTTTTATTTATTTCTTTTTTTACTTCAGGATAAATGGTCTAAAATACATCATCAAATCCGTTTTAATCTGATTCTCTTTATTTGATTTTGAATAGTTTTTAGTTTTTATTTCTTACTACATTCTCTAATTCCTGGTTTCTGAAATAAAAGATCAGAATTTTTGTGTTTTAATTCTTTTTTTTTTGTTTGTGTTCGGTAGCGTTTTAGAGAGCATGCGCAGAGAGTACAAGCAAAACACATTAAGGCTTGCTATTTAAAAAAAAAATTATAGACAAGTGTTACTCAGATGATAAAAATATTGGAAAACTTTTGAAATCACGAAGTATTCACTATTACATCTATGAAAAGAGAAATGTCCACTTTTATCGGATTTGGCCTATTATCAATGTTTATCTTCTAAAGGGGTTGCACCTGTGACCGTTTGGGCTGTGTCTGAGAATACGAAGTTTTCGTTACTTGCATTTTAGAGTTCCAATAAATGCCAGCCACTGTTTATTTGGAGGAAGTCAACTTAGCTTCCCGGTAACAAATGAAAATTAATATGAATTTCTTGTGAGCAGAAACACAATAGAATATATATAAAATCATCGATGTCTAACGAATAAAATATTAGAATATTTAATAATGTCTTAAAACACACATTTTAAAATACGTAGGAGAAAAAAAAGGGATACTGACATTTAATACGAAAGCAAGACAGAGAGAAATATAAAGGGAGTTTACCCGGTTGTCTCTCCTCACTCGTCAGATCTCGATCGAGAAATTTTTTTTTTAAGCGTTTCACCCCAAGCAAGGCGGGAAGCCACTAGCGCGCAAGTGGTTACAGAGAGTTGGAGCGAGAGCAAAGAGGAGTGATAGAGGAAAGGATGAGAAGAAGGATAGTGGATAGATCTGCATCTGGAGACGTCGATTGACATTACATTTGTATAGTTGGACATTATAGCTATCAGGGAAACAGGAAGAGGGGAGGGATTTCCACAGGCGAGAGGTGTGAGACATGAAGCTATTTGAGTTGAAGAGACGGCTACATTTAACAGTTTCGACAGTGAAAGGATGAAAGCGAGACGCCAGCCTAGTTGAACGCCACAATTCATGAAGTCTGGGAACCAGCGAAAGCAGTTCATCGGAGCAGTTACCGTGAAAGTATTTGTAAAAAAAAATCAGAGGGTTACGATGACAGAGCGACTGCAGACGAGATGCCAGATCAGGGCCAATTACATTGCATATCCGTCTCTGGATTTTATCAAGGACCTTGAGATAAACAGAAGGGGCTCCAGACCATATATGGTAGCAATATTCCATGCAAGGGCGAATGGTTGATTTGTATATTTGAAGGATCGACTCCGACGAGAAAAATTTCCTGACCCACTAAGAAAGATAAAGGAAAAATGAATACACAGTTATTCGTACAATACTACACACGGGACAGCTTATCATATTAAGTTCGAGCAGCTATTCCAACTGTTTACTTAATTACTTAATGTAGACTGTCTCAAGGACTTTAAGATGGAACTCCGAATGTGATCTGCATAAAACAGAGAACGTGTTCTCACGGTACGCCTCGACACACCGATGATTTTTCATCTGCGATTGCAGACTCGAATGACAGAACAAACTTACAAAATATGGGAGCCGCTAAGAAAGAAAGACAAATAATAAGACTTTAACCACTGTAGCAATCGAAACATGACAGCCATAGCAATGGCAGCCTAATCAGCAACAAGGTCAGATTTAAAGGTCTTAGTTTACCCCGGCACTTTGTCCTAGTAGATAAAAGCGTTATTTTGTGAATTTAGTGACTTAGCGGTTGTGAGTTCAATCTGAATTGATTGGGTCGGGCAGTGTGTAATTGTTCTCGTTGAACTGAACAGTACTAAATAACATAAGAACTAGAAGATACAATTAGACATGAACATAACCCCAATAGATTAAATAAAGGGTTCACTTCGGAATTTTCTGTAGATCGATATACTCCCGAAGAAGGCCAGAACGGTCGAAACGTTGTGATAAAAAACAACAAAGAGTAGGAAAATAGTCCGAATATCAGTCAGTTAAGTGCCACGCGTCATACTCGCTTAGGCGATCACGCATCTTTCTATAAATGACTGACGAGGCACATTTTTCCCGCAGTAGTTTACTATTTCTTTCTGCGGTAGACCAGTTGCCATCAAAAGCTATAGAACCTGGTCTGTCCTGCTATTTACCCATAGCTGTGGGTAGAAGAAGAAGAATCATACCTTTCTCAAGGGTATTAGCACGTAAGTGAATATAATTGATATGACTGGAATTCGAACTCGACTATCCGATTTCTCAAATCGAGCCGCTATCCACCGTGCCTCCTGAATATAAATAGTGTAAATGAACTTATGTAAATTATTTCGAAGCTGACCTATTCGAATGAGTGCAGGAACAGGCTAAGAAATTGAGTTGTCCTGTCTATATTGTCAGTGTCGAAATGAAGATATATTAAATTATTAAAGATATATTAATTATGTTTAGAGTTTGAAATAGTTGTGTATTATTTCTGTTGATACTTTTAAAATCAATTCACTCAGAGAAAGGCGATAAAGTCACTAAGATGCAAGTGGCTACTAAGAAGGAGAGAAAATGAAAAAGACTGGGGAGGAGTGTGAATCGGAAGATAGGCGAACCTATCTACTCCTATTGAGGGAAAAATAAAAATAAATAAACAGAAGACAAACTTTCAGAATTTAGACGGAGACGTTAAAAGTTGATGTAGACTTTAGAAGGAACCCCAAACCCGATTCTAAACAAGAAAAAAGGGATAACTCTCTACTCCTGTTCAAAATCTGCGGAGGAGTGTGAACCAGATGATAAGCGAACCTGTCTAGTCCTATTGAAGAAAAATAAATATATTTTTTCGGGGGAGTGGGTGAGATATTATTTACGTAGAATTAATTCAGTATTCATGATCAACAAATAGATTTCGTTAGATTTCTGTCGGTCTCCAAGACGAATTTCAGTCGTTATCTAAAAAGAGCACTTAGAAAACTAAAATAGTCTACTTGGGTGAAGATAATGAAAATACCGATCAAATATTTAAGAAGTGTATACATAGTGCAATGAAATAAATACATAGACGAGGAATCTCAATCCTCAATTTCTTGAGTTCAAAATGGCTCAGGTGTTTTATTTTTTTCTAGAGTAGACTTAACCCCGTTCTGAAAACCTTTTCTGGCAAAAAGACAAAAAAAAAACAAACAAAAAAAAAAAAAATACAAAACAAAACAAAACAAAAAATCCAATGCTGAAAGTCTATCGCTACTTTATCACTGTTTCCATCGTAATTATTAAGAAAAGACCCATTTTTTTTTTTACTTCCATCAGTCCGAGCCATTATTATTATTATTATTAGGAAGCGCAATGATCAATCTTATTTCGCCCTTGTTCCAAATGTAAGAAGGAATTGCAACCCATACATCCATTTTTTTCATCAAGGAATTCTAGTAGGAGTTACGGTGGTGTAATAGATAGCAGTTTGGATTGAGAACTCAGAGACCTGCGTTCGAATTCCACTCGGATCCATTACGTTCACTTACGTGCTAATACCCATGCTATGAATCATATTCTTCTTCTCCCAAGCATGGGTAAATAGATATAACAACCTACTACGGAGAAAAAAACTGCCTCGTCAGCCAAAGATACATGATCGCCTAAGCGTGTATCACGCACAGCACATAACTGGCTGCTTAGGTCCCTCTTTGAACACTTAAATATTGACCTTTTTGTAATAAAGGGTCAATAATTGTTTTTCCCGCTTTTTCTCCTAATCTCTACTTCTTGCTACTTTATATTCATTCATTATCATTTTGTTTTAATAACTCCTTTACACAATGATTTTTGTTGCCATTTAATATGTATTATAAAGTCTAACCCCTAATTTAACTGTAGTCTCAGTGTCTCAGCAGTCCTGGGTATGACGATAAACTACATCCAGCAGTAAGGCCTCTGATCGGCATATTGGAGGTTTTGAGGAACTAAGAACCATCACTTAGTTGTTGTTTCTAGTCCCACCCTGACCTGGGGTTGTAGCTCCTGTTAGGACCCCAGTTATGGGCAAA
>OZ038486.1:64580931-64598431 GCA_964036315.1 Acanthosepion esculentum | reverse complement strand
GCTGAAAATTTTAATTTTGATAAGATTCAATAGAGTCACTCTCGGGGATTTCCCGTCTAAGTAAATTACTTTCTTTTACTAAATTTGGCATTCTTCAGTTGAAAGTTATAGTTGAATTTATTTCTATGTACTCTTCACAATACACTGGGGAAACTTGCAGAAATTTTAAAAAAGTATCTATGAACACAAAAAAGATCTTATGCGCAACAATTTACAAATGCAGTAGTGATATATATATATATAGATATGTGCAGACTGGTCACTTTGATGTGATGTAATGATTACTAAGCTTGTCTCACGACTGCGCAGTGAGTCCGATCCATAATGGGTATTACATACTTTCGTTCTTGAACTACATTTAAAGCTCCTTTTACTAAATCGCTATATGCAGGTGTGCCAATGTATAATGATGTGAATATACAGCGTAAAAATAAATACCTCGTGGGTTCGCATCTGTTACTGACTTGGGCCCAGAATAATTAAAGCCTACGTGGGTGTCGATTTTTTAACAGTGGCGTCTGCTTTTGTTTAGGTTTTGGTTCTAAGAAAAAACGGCGTGAAAACGAACGGGGTGCGGGCGGAAGAACATTAACAATTCAACGCACTCCCCACAACCAGATACCTTAACTCAGCTAACCGACATGTGGCGAATTTCTAGCTAAGGAGTCAGTATCCATTAAGGTTTCTCCGAGAAACAATGTTACCACGACTATCCTGTGTATAATAAAACGAGATAAGAAAAATGATGGAGTCTGCGATACAGCGTTAGGACCTGGAGAGTTTGACCCATAGGCGACATGGTACGCAACATATCGTGCATTTATGATTCATAAGACATAGCGCTATTGACAAACCTGGATGTAATTCCTCCTGATTTTCATGACATCACATGCGGATTTTGCACACCAAATAAATATCTATAAACCCAAATATTATCCTTTTTCTTGTGGAGTTTGAGACATCTGATCGCGTGTGTCGAGCCGGGCCATGTGGACATTTTGGATGGCATTATGTTTTCCAGAAATATTGATATGGTAGACGAAAATGAAATTCATTGTCCTTAACCCCTTTTAGAATCGTGTAGTCGCCACGAAGGAGCCTGTTGGTAATGTTCTATTCGACATCTCCAAAGTAACAGCAGGATTTCACAGGAAATTTTATACGCTGTTGCGTCTCATAAACGGTTTATCTATCTATCTATCTATCTATCTATCTATCTATCTATCTATCTATCTATCTATCTAACCCTCTTATCTATCTATCTATCTATCTATCTATCTATCTATCTATCTATCTATCTATCTAACCCTCTTATCTATCTATCTATCTATCTATCTATCTATCTATCTAACCCTCTTATCTATCTATCTATCTATCTATCTATCTATCTATCTATCTATCTATCTATCTATCTATCTAACCCTCTTATCTATCTATCTATCTATCTATCTATCTATCTATCTATCTATCTATCTAAACTATCTAACCCTCTTATCTATCTATCTATCTATCTATCTATCTATCTATCTATCTATCTATCTATCTATCTATCTATCTATGTAACCCTCTTATCTATCTATCTATCCCTCTTATCTATCTATCTATCTATCTATCTATCTATCTATCTATCTATCTATCTATCTATCCCTCTTATCTATCTATCTATCTATCTATCTATCTATCTATCTATCTATCTATCTATCTAACACTTTTATCTATCTATCTATCTATCTATCTATCTATCTATCTATCTATCTATCTATCTAACCCTCTTATCTTTCTATCTCTCTATCTCTCTATCTCTCTATCTTTCTATCTATCTATGTAACCCTCTTATCTATCTATCTATCTATCTATCTATCTATCTATCTATCTATCTATCTATCTAATCCTCCTATCTATCTCATCTTCTTATCCATCTATCTATTTAATACTCTTATCTATCTCACCTTCTTATCCATCTATCTAATCCTCTTATCTATCTATCTATCTATCTATCTATCTATCTATCTATCTATCTATCTATCTGTCTATCTATCCCTGCCTCTTCATAACGATACACTTAACCATTAGTCGACTCTGAATTCAATGTGTTTATTCCTTTTAATCCTGGCGTAGATATGAGCGTCCATCTCACAAGTCAAGTACATTGAATGTAAGTATATCTCTGGGATAATGTCAATATGATTATTCATAAAGTCGAGGCAACCAAATGTCATAATAATAACATGATTTCATTTCACTTATCGAATTAAACAGTTATTTTAATTATTCATTTTGTCTGCCATTATTTTGTTCCCGCCAGTGTTTACTCCCCGTCCATCCCTCCACATATTATCATTATCATTATAATTGCTTTTTACTGTTCCCGACTTTCTCTGTTTTTAGTTCCTTTGTATAGTGGCCATCATTGCAAGAATAGAAATGAGAAGACGTCAAATGAAACTTGAATAAATGGTTTAAAAATTAGAGGGAAAAGACACCGCATAATGAAAGAGGGTAAAAAGAAAAGAAAAAAATAAATAAATTGGTCATTGTCTCCAACCATAGAATAAGCTCTGAGTGGCAGACAAGAAAAGAAGAAAAAAAAAAAGTAAAAACACAAAAAAAACAAAAACACTTGTGAACGCTATCAGCAAATCCAAGTGTTACATTGTACATTTTATCCACGATTCCGGTTTTCACGGTTTCACTTATACGCGGTTAAACTCAGGAATAAACGAAATATTTAATAAGTGACTTAAAGCAAGAGTGTCCAGGTTTTGTCATTTGGATATGGCAAGAAGAATCGACAAAATTATTTCTTAAAATGTAAAAGTGAAATTTCGTGACATGATACAAGGAGGAATTAATCCATGGTAAGAAAGAAGCTTATCTACATTGTATAAAACGAATTTTCCGGTACATAAGACGCAGCTGTGTATAAGATATGTGCTTATTTTGAAGAGAAAATTTTGCAAAAATATGCTACAGCCGTATGTGAAATGTAATGGGTGAGACTTGGAAGAAAGTTTTATTGTTGCATTTCCTCCATTATGGGCATTATTATATCTATGATTTAATAAAACCGTAATTCACGGACGGAACTACCGAAAGGAAAAGAAATGACAGGCATGTCTTGTTCTGCGAGAGACGTTTATATTACTAAGACATAGACAAACCTATATATATACATATATACACGTGTCTCACGGTGGAAAAGAATTCCCATTAGAATGTCTGATGGCCAACTTCTCGAGAGCTCCTCTCTGCAGCTGCTCAGTCTCACGCTGTCCGCTGATCTGAGATGGAACAAATACATCGAGTCAGTTGCATCATCCACCGCAAGGAAAGTTGGTTCCCTGTGCCGAGCCAGGAAATTTTTCTCCCCGGAATCGATCCTCCAAGTCTATAAATCGACCATTCGCCCTTGCATGGAGTATTGCTGCCATATATGGTATGGGGCCCCTGCTGTTTGCCTCAGGGTTCTTGATAAGATCCAGAGACGGATATGCAATGTGATTGGGCCTGATCTGTCATCTCGTCTGCAGTCGCTCTCTCACAGACGCGATGTTGCCTCGCTTTGCCTTTTTTACAAGTACTTTCACGGTAATTGCTCCGAGGAGCTGCTTTCGCTTGTCCCTAGGCCTCGTGAATTTAAACATCCTACGAGGCTGGCATCCCGTTCCCACCCCTTCATCGTTGAAACTGCTAGATGTAGACGTCTCTTTTACTCCAATAGCTTCATGTCTCGCACATCTTGCCTATGGAACTCCCTTCCCTATTACTGTTTCCCTGACAAATACAATCTCCAACGGTTTAAGTGTAGCGTCAATCGACATCTCCAGTTGCCTCGATCTATCCACTTCCCTTCTCCACATCCTTTCATCTTTCATTCCTATCTGCTCTCGCTCCAAATCTTCTGTAACCCCCTTGCCTTGATCGACCCAATGTCTTTCTCTTTCTCCACGTCCTCTCCTTTACCACTCCTATCTGCTCTTCCTCCAACCCTTCTGTAACTCCATGCGTGATAGTGGCCTCCAGACTTGCTTGGGGTGATACGCTTAAAAAAAATATATATATATACAGAGCAAAGTAGAATGTAAGGAGAAACAAAAAGGAAGGGCCGTACATATTATATGGAGATACTCCTGTGCCTGGAGAAGACATGTTTAGTACTCCAGATTCAAACGGTCTGGATTAATCTACTATGTCACACACGAGGACATATTTCACGAGGTGGAACAGCGAGTCTTGGGTTTTCCAAAATTGAGGACTGCGAACCGGAGATTCTTTCTATATCAAAAAAAGATATTTTCCTAAAGGGAAACGGAACCATATACTTGCAAGCTATTGGAGGTGACATATTTAGCCCCAGCCAGGAGCATTTGTCCCAGGCTAAATGAACAATCGCTCGGTTTTCCTGATGTAAACAAACTGAATGCCTGGCCATTCTCGTCACTGTATGGAGACACGTTATTAAGCAGCCGTCACGTGCACCGGGTTTCTCATCTCGATGAAAGGGAGACAATCACCTCTTGTATATCCACGGAAATATTTTTATGGGACTGAAAATAAATACTTTTATTCTGATCTTGTAAATATTAGTCTATATTCTGCTAAAAATAAAATAGCTCGGAAAAAGAGTTGCTGATTGATTCGTTTTCTATGGTTTATCAAACATTTGCAGATTATTTAAGTCCAGAACATATTTTTAGATTGCAAGATCTTTTGGAGATAATAATGATTTAGTGATACAAGTCATGCTAATTAACCTGAAGCTGGGGAGAAGTGGTGGATTCATACCTTTCATATCGGGATATGCGCGTAAGTGGATACAGCGAATCCAAATGGAATTGGAACTCGTCTCTCTAGTTTCCAATACCGAACCGTTATCCATTAACCGACACACACATCCACGATTACAGCATCTGGTATTCCCAAGTGGTTACTCATCTAGGTATTCAACTACAGAAGTTAAAAGTGATCACTGTATTTAAGCATTGCCTTTATATTTAAGCCTAACTTTTAAAAGTTCAACGATAATTCTTCTGTCGCCATTTAATTTAAAAACAATTTGATGTACGCAGGTCCTTTCCGTACAAACAATCATTTTTATTTCATGTGTGACTTTCGCTGGTGGGTTTTTTTTCGCAATTAATTTCAATTATTCACAAATTTATTTCCAAGTTATAAAAAATTTTTATCGTACAAAAAATTCGTCGGAAAAAAATGACGTAAAAAAATCATCAAAATCAATCGCTGTAATAAAAACTTGGAAATCCAAAATTTCAGGATTGCGGGTCCGGATCTAGTCCGGAATGTTTTTAATTTGTTCACGTAGTCGGCCTGATTCCAAAATGATATGATATGTTGAGCTACGGATTCTCAGAGTAAAGCTGAATATGTGTGACACACTGACATTCGCATTTATTTATATATAAGAATACAAAAATGAACATATTAGAAAAGTTGGAACAGTTTATTCAATAAAATGGCCAACAGCTCCAGTAATGATCTCAGAAGCAGCTTCTAGTCTGCAGCAAGCGTTTTTCATTCTTATTGCTTATCATATCTACGATACGATAGTGGCTGTCAAAGAATACTTGCTTTTGATAGTCGCTGGTTTATATCCATATCGACGATTCCCCACTTATATTTGTCAAATACGTTGATATCTCTAGATCAGTAAAGCCAAATTATTTACCATGATAATGATAAATCTCGGCCCGTCATTATATTACATGGGTTGTATGTGAGAGCTGATGGGAAAAATTAAGCCCTTCCCCCGATACACCACACCGAAACAATGCTTGATCACCGCGTCCAGATTTTCGTTGTAAGCTGGGACAGAACGACTGAGGCAGTGAGATAGGACATGAGCTTCATTGATCAAGAATCCCAAAACTATCTTCCATCAAAAGAAGTGATTATTCGGTACATCTCCATACATACCACCGTAGCATACGTGCAAAGATACTTGCTGTTCTCTCTGCTGGTTCAA
Source organism: Acanthosepion esculentum (assembly GCA_964036315.1). Lineage (NCBI taxonomy): Eukaryota > Metazoa > Mollusca > Cephalopoda > Sepiida > Sepiidae > Acanthosepion > Acanthosepion esculentum. The sequence goes on along the minus strand of OZ038486.1, from coordinate 64,592,448 downwards.
TATGAGTACTAGTCTAATATCACTACCGCACAGACGTGACAGGGCCTCTCTTTGTCTCTTCTACAAGTATTTTCAAGGCAACTGTACCGACGAGCTACTTTCGTTGATTACCGGACTACATGTATTTAAGCAAGCTACAAGGCTGGCATTTTGGTCCCACCATTTCACTGTCAAAACGGTTAAATATAACCTTCTCTTTCTACTCAAACAGCTTCTTCTCCCGCATTTCCCGCCTGTGGAAGCCCCTTCCCCTTACTTCATTCCCCGATGACTATAATCTTCAAATATTCAAGTGTAATGTCAATCGACATCTGAGACCCTGATCTCGTTCCCCGTCCTTCTTTGTATCCTTTCCTCAAACACGCCTCTTTACTCTTGTTCTCAATCCTCTGTAACCCATTGCGTGCTAGTGGCACTCCCGCCTTGCTTGGGATGAATTGCCTGAAAAAATATTTCGAGTTAAGCCAGGTGCTTGCATTTTTTTTTAATCATTTCACCCCAAGTGAGGAAATAAAGTCACAAAGACGCAAGAGGGGTTACTGCGTGTTAGAGAAAATGAGAAGAAATATACTATTAAGGAAAGAAGACAATAAAAAAAAACGAGATCGCAGAAGATAACGATTGGCATTGCATTTATATTTTGGAAGATCAGAGTTGACAGGGAAGCAAGAAGCCAGAATATTTACACAAGCGAGAAATGCGATAGAAGAAACTCTTAGCATAGGACTTACGGTTATATTTAGCCAATTCAAGTGTAAAATAATGGGGCCTAATTTTAACTGCCCAGCAACCGCTTTTTTCGGACACAAACGTTTGAATTGCTTATCAATGTTTGTCAAAATTTCTTTGGTTACCAAAGTTTCATGAATTGTTTGCGTCGGGTTTGTTGATACCTTGGAACTGCAGGACGATCAACGCCCCGCCCATATGATATCTGGCAGCTAAGAATATTTCTTTCACGTGCCAACAAACGACGTCATCCTCAGAGAGCTCCAGTTCCTACCGGATCTTGAACAGCAACTTTCAAGAAACCGAACATCTCTCATTCGCTGCTCGTAGCAGCAACGTGCTCAGCGTAATGATACATTTCCCTCTGTAACCTTGGAAGCTGTCATATCAATATTATCGATAAGTTTGAAAATAAGCGAAAATCCTAAAAATTTAACGCGTAAATTCAAGCCGTCTTCCATTTATATCTCACACAATATGCGTTCGTAGATACTTAGCAGAACACTTATATTGTTATAATTTTTCTATTTTATTATCAATTATTTCTCTTGAAATTAATTATAGTTACATTGTAGAAGTTCAGACAGCTGTTTTTTGGATACTGCAAAATGAATATACATTAGAAATATAATATCTTCAGATGTTTGGAAATATTCTCTGACATATATGTATGTATCTAAATATCCATCCAGACATAACGCAGGCACATTGTTCGTTATCACAAACACACACACACATATATATATACATACACACATAATATATATATATACACACACACATATATATATACACACATATATATACGCACACACACACACACACACACACACACACACACACACACACACACACACACACACACACACATATATATATATATATATATATATATATATATAAATATATGTATATATATTGGGAAGAGGTTATATTTGATCCATCGAGAGAAAAGTGTATATTTTAAAAAGAAGAAACAAACCACAAACGTTTTTGGTTATGATGTGTATTTTTTCAAATATATATTATACATTATTTTGCATATCTTTGTTACACGCGACCTTCATCAGGCAAAGTTTGGATATTTCCACATATTAATAAAAGGAATGTTTAACCATTGCCTTTATTGTGTAATAGTAACCCAGATGTTTTTCTTCTCATTCATATATATATATATATATATATATATATATATATATATATATATATATATATATATATTTATATATATATATGTGTGTGTGTGTGTGTATGTGTGTGTGTGTGTGTGTAAAAACTAGTCCCGCTTATGACGCTAAGCTACATCAGGCATCAAGGTCTCTTGTGAGGAGATTGGAAGACTTGAGGAGCGTGGAACCGCCTTTTAATTGCTGCTGTTCCCAGGTCTACCCTGACCCGGGGAGATAGTACTTGCTAGAGTCTCAGCAATGAATACGTAGTGAAACACTAAAAGAAAAGAAAAACAATATGAAAGTATAAAAATATATTGTTATAGTTAAAAAACGGCAATTCTAAAAGAAATTAGAAACAATCTATATTTATAGCAAAAGGACCAGCAATACATTTTATCTGCAACTGAAGGGATACAATTTCAATCCATATATGTAAACTTTCTGCATTAAATCACCCATCGAGGTTGATATGTCACTAAAGAAAATCGACCAAACAACAAACCTACAATCTCTTAAATCGAACAGTATTCAAAATATAACTTCAACAAAACTACAACATAAAACAGGCACTTCACCGCCTCTAATAATTATTTCTACGTAAAGATGTATATGCCGTAAAGCTGCGTGTCATCTACCATGTATTCAATTGTGAAAGCAGAATGACATTTTTATGCCTTCAAAACTCCAAAGAAAATTAAATTTCAGCATTAAAAGACATATAAGGAGTCGACAAACCTCTAAACAAAAGAGGCTAAAACAAGAGAAATAAGCAGCTTTCGAACTGATTGTACTGTAAAGAAAAATTGCTCCACGCTATATAAAAAGATAGAGCTTAACTAAATTATGACTTAAAGATCTGGTGCTCAGTGAACGAACACGGCTATCACTTTTATACTTCCAAACAATCTTCAGGCAGTCTGAGAATTGCGTGGAAGAATGAAACTCACAGTTGTTGTCTGTGATTGTACGTCAGAAATTTAATTTGTAATATATATATATATATATATATATTATAAATTAATAGATTTAAAATATGGTTTTACCGCTACACAGTGATAACCATGTTTTAGAAATGGAAGCTAAAGCCCCTGAATTTAACCATATTTTAAATCTATTAATTTATAATATTAATGCTCTGTAAATTTAAATTTACATAGAGCACTATTGTGTAAAAATAAAAATATCTATAAGAACACCGGATTTTATATCTTACTGTTCTTTCCTTTTTATTTATATATACATATATACATATATATATATATATATATATATATATATATATATATATATATATATATATAAGGGAAGGGGTTATAGTAGTTCCAACGGTAGAAAAGTGTGTAAATTAAAAAGAGAAACCGCAAACGTTTTTGGTTGTAATGTGGATTTTTTATAAAGTGTTATGATTTATTTTCCATCATTTTACTACACGTGTTTCCAGTCTCCCGACCTTCATCAGGCAAAGAGTGGATATTTCCACATATTATTAAAAGGAATTCATTTTTCTAATGTTTTTGATGTTAAATATTCTCGATATTAGACATTCTCTTTTTTGTGTGTTAGTGACCCAAATGTCTCCCTGAATTGGCAGTGAAAAGTTCTGCTTCAAGAGTTTTAAAACAATTAAGAGTGGTCCGAGAAATGGTGAATGAGTTATCGGCATTCTTATCTTTTAATGACCCCTGTGTGTTCTTAGATCTATTTCCATTTTTTTTGTGTTTTTGTCAGCATGCATATGTATATGTATATTCCCTCTCCATACATACACACTGTCTTATTACGAGAAATTAGTAAAAACATTTGTACACACACACACACACACACACACAAACACACACACACACACACACACACACACACACACACACATACATACACTATATATATATATATATATATATATATATATATATTAGTCCTGGATATGACGATAAACTGCATTTGGCAGCAAGGCCTCAGATCAGTAGACTGGAGGTCATTGCGAGGGTGGTTTTCACCTCCTAATGGTATTCCCAGATCCAATCTGACTCAGGGTGATAGCAACTGTTTGGGTCCAAGCTACTGGCAAATACAGTACCGGAAAAGGAATTAAAACAGCAGAAAAGTATAAAAATGTCAGCAATACGGTGTTAATTAAAAAAAAAAATTATCAACAATGCATTTTTATAGTGAAATAACCAGCAATTCATTTTCATAGTAAAATGTCCAACAAGCCAAAATTAAAAGTATAAAAATTCATTTTTAAAAGCAAAATTACTAGTAATACTCTTTTATCCAAAAACTTAATCTTAAAAAAAACAAAACAAAAAACAACACACACGCACATAAAAAAATATGTACAAAGTATCCGTATTTCAAGGCATATGACTGCGTTGAAAATACATTTAGTTGTAGTAATAAAAGGGAGGACACTGTATTTAGACTTCGGCATTAATTAACACTTAAAGATTGATATGCTGGCTGCTATATAATAAAAACTATATATATATATATATATATATATATATATATATATATATATATATATATATATATATATAGAGAGAGAGAGAGAGAGAGAGAGAGAAAGAGACAATCTGTTTCGCTGTATCACAGCTCATCAATGTGGCAAGATATCCGAATGCTTCAGGCTGGGATCGAAATTTAGTCAGGGACTCCACTCGTAAGCTGTCGTAAGTGATGCATATAAACGCTAGACAAGCACACACACACACACACACACACACACACACACACACACACACACACACACACACACACACACGTGTGTGTGTGTGTGTGTGTGTGTGTGTGTGTGTGTGATTAGACACAAACATTCACTATAATCAAATCATCTTTTTTTTAATCATTTCATCACAATCAAGCAAGAACGGGAGTGGCACTAGCACGCAGGGTGTTACAGAGATTGAATTAGCAGAAAAGAATGGGCATAGGTGGTTTGAGGAAATGATAAAATATGAACTGGGTACAAGACAACAGAAGATGGCGATTGACGTTGTATTTAAATTTTTGAAGATTGCAGTTATCAGGGAAGCGAGTAAGCGGAAGGGAGATTCAATGTCGGGAAGTGCGAGAAAAGAAACTGTTGGAGTAGAAATGGCGGTTACATTTAACTATTTCAACAGTAAAAAGGTAGGACTTAAATGCCAATCTTATAGCGTGCCTGAATTCATGAATTCGGTGTACCAAGAAAAAAGATTATCAGAGCATTTGCCATGACAATATTTATAGAAAAGACAGAGGGAAGCCACATCATGTCGGTGAGAAAGTGACTGAAGTCGAGATGCCAAATCAGGGTCAATTACAGTGCAGGTCCTTCTTTTGATTTTGTCGAGAACCAGACGAGACGTGGCAATAGTATTTAATGCACGGACGAATGGTAGATTTTTAAATGTGTAAGTTGGATTCTGACGAGAAAAAGCTTCTGTCCCGACACAGTGAACCAACTTTTCTTGCAGTAGATGCAACTATTGATTTAATTTAGTTGTTCCACTTCGATTCAGTCGAAAACGTGTGCCTAAGTAGGTGCAGATAGATACATAGATAGACAGATAGACAGATAGGCGTAAATGGTGAGAGGAGGAAGTGAGATAGATAAGAGTAGATTTATATGAATTCTGATGAACAGAAGGAGATAAGATAGATAGATAGATAGATAGATAGATAAGGAGGGAGGGAGGTACGATATTTCTGAATGTTGATTAAACTTGGTTTTTATTTCACTTACGTACTCTCGCATTCGTATATTTGTGTGCAGGCGTTTGTAGATGCGTGTGTGTGTGTAGAATAATAGAATTATTCCCAATGACAGTAATTATAGTGCTCTTGCACAAAGATTACAACATGTCTTCACTTCTGGCTGAAATTCACTTTGGCTTAAAACGCACACGCACACACACACACACACACGCACACACACACACACATATTTATATATATATATATATATATATATATATGTCAATATATATATATATATACACATATATACACACAGACGCAGACATAAAACAGTTTTTGTAATTTTCCCTATGTTTATGTAACCATCCATGTTGATATTTAAAAATTATCTACAACTCTTAGGGGAAGAAAAATTTTGTGCCCACGTGTATGTTTCTGAATATTCAGATAAAAGTACAAAAGTATGAATGTAGGTATATATATATATATCTGTAATGTGATTTTTGCGCTAAGGCAATGGAGTTCGTCAGTGCGTAGAGTGCACTGGCGCCAAAAGTGTCCAGACGAAGTCACGAGTAAATGGTTTAAGAATCCTCGCAGACACAGTGGCGTCATGATTGGACTAAGGAACCAATCACGCCCACATCTCGCCCGTCTCTACATTTCCTTCAATTTATCTTTCATTGGACTTCCACCTCCGCCACACTCATGTTGTGATAAGCATTCCCTTAAAACATTTCTATCTTGAAATCTATTGTACCCTTAAATGCCTCTAAGTGTCTGGTGTCTTCTTTTCATGTGTAGTGTCTCTTCAGAACGTCAACGATCAGGGATCTCCGTGAATTCCGAGCCCGTATAGTATAGTTTAACCATTTAAGCTCACCCTTTTCATGTTCTACCATCCACTTTTATTTATTGGTTTGTTTATGTTCCTCGCAGATTCCCTGCTCATGGCTACATTACATTGTAATACCAGTTCAGGTACGATGACCATAGTTAAACAACATCAAGTATGGTCGGTACCTGGATGGGTGACCGCTTGGGAATACCAGGTGTTTGTAAGCTTGGACGTGCGGTTGGTGTAATGGACAATTGTTAATCGGAGTGCCTAGTTTCAATTCTCATCTGTGTTCATTATAGTCATTTACGCGCTGTGCCGTTGTGAAAGGGATGCATCCACCTCCTCTCCCCTCCCAGCTATGGGTTAATTAGCAAGACTTGTATCACTAAAAAATATTGACAATCTAAAATATATTATCTTTTTTAAATATCATACAGTGCGTGTATGAGCCGTATAAAATGAACCAATCAATCAATCGCTTCTTCCATCTGCAATTCTTGCCTTCCGTATGTGCCGTGAGTGTCCAAGTCTCCAATTCCACTTGCCTCATTATATGTCCTAGAATAGTGGTCGGCAACCTTTTGCTAACTATGTGCTGACTTAGGGTTTTAAATTCATTCAGTGTGCCAATAACATACATATTTTTATACAAATCAAGGTCAATATACCTGTTCTATGATATATTTTATATAGTAATATATAGTATATATATTTAGTTTATATTAAAATGGAAACAGCTAAATATCTTCTTTGCCTTGTAGTAGTTATTTATTCGGACTTCGTGATGTCATTTGTGGCTACGTGCCATTGGAAATTGCTTGGCGTACCACGTGTGGCACGCGTGCCATAGGTTACTGAACCCCCACTATAGAAGTTCCAAAAGTTTCTTACTGATCTTAAGCAATATTTTACTTTCCGTTACCATTTTCCTTAATACTTCTTCATTGTTCACATGTTTTGTCTGTGATATTCTTACTGTCCTTAGGTAGAATCATATTTCCATTCCTCCTTGCATGCTCTTCCCTGTGAGGAAATCGTGCAGCGGTCACAGTCATATAGGATTGATATTACATAACATATATTTGTGTACAATTTTTTATTTATTTAAACTGTTCTTGTGAGGTCAATGGTTATACTAATCATAGGAGAGTTCTCCATCAACGTAGGGGACAATGTGATTGAAAGTGGGCGGTGAGAGGTTATTGGCCCAGTTAAGATGCTTGAGACACACATGTCCGTAAACATATTCATCATAATTTCACATTAAGTATCTCATTTCTCATGCTTTCACAATAATTCTGATTTTTAGACATTGTTTAGACACTTCAACATCTTTCTATGTTTTGGAGATGAGGTATTTTAACTTATTACAGTATTTACATACTTTGGACTATTGACCTCATCTTTATTGTCATGTTCACAACGTTTCCGCCATTGTACGCTCCAGCCTTCTTCAGGTGATATACGCTAGGATTTCGACCCGAACCCTTTAGTTCAAGGGGGTAGACTGTTCTAGTTGCATGTACCGTGCCTTTTCTTGATATCTCAGTTTCAGTTATTTCCCAAAGGACACATGTCCCTGTCGGTAAAAGCGTTCGTTAAAGTAATCCAGTAACTTGACTTGTTCAGTCATGTGAGATCAATACCTTGTCAAAGTAGAACTGAAGAATAACTTGGAGAGTTGAGTTACTAAAGGGTATTAAATGAAACTGCGATATCCAGAAAAGGCATATCACATGGAACCTAGAACAATTTACCTACGTTGACCGAAAAAATGGTTCGGTCTGAAATTCTAACGTATATCACCTGAAGAAGGCCGGAGCGTACAACGTCCGAAACTTCGTGAATATGACAATAAAGATGAAGACAATAGTTCTGAAGAATATAATTTCTGCAAATAGTTACAATACCTTATATACATATGTTGAAATGTCTAAACAATCTCTAAACACCAGAAACCTTGTAAAAGCCTGAGAAATGAGATATTTGTGTTGAATTGTGATAAATATGTTCACGGTCTTGTGTGTTTCAAGGTTCTTAGACGAGCCGATGACATTTACCGCCAACTTTCAGTCGCATTGCCCCGTATGTTGACTAGGAAGTCACCAGGGATTAGCTTAACCTTTGACGATACACCCAACAGTTTAAAAAAATGTAGAAAATGGAAATAACTGAAACTCAGATATCCAGAAAAGGCATGGAACTAGAACAATCTAGGTCGGTGGACGAAATAAAGGCTTCGGTTCGAAATTCCAACGTATATCAGCTGAAGAAGGCCGGAGTTGTACAACGAGTGAAACGTCGTGAATATGACAACAATAAAGATGAGAACGTCTATCGAACACAGCAAATAGTGTAAATAATTTTTTAGACATTGTTTACAAGAATTCTGGTGTATCTTTCAGTTAGGGTAACGGATGTTCAAAAAAGCAAAGAAAACAAGAAATACGAATTCAGTTTGCGGCGAAAGCTGTTTACATTCATTACACAATACGACAGACTGCTGGAAAGTTATCTACCAGAGCAAGAAGTCCTTCCAAAGAGAAACTGATATTTGCTCACTTGCTCAGATTTGGAGAACAGAATCGACACATATATATATATATATATATATATATATATATATATATATATATATATATATATACACACACACACACACACACACACACACACACACACACACATTATATATATATATATATATATATATATATTGACTATTACGGCTAATAATGCAAGACTCTTCGGTAAATCGAACCGAGTTCTCTCAGTCACTGTGTGTTTATAAAAAAATGACGCCAATTCAGTCGGGATTCGATCCTAGATAGAGGCAACCTCACGTCTAGCCACACTGATGAGCTGTGATACAGCGAAATAGTCTGTCTGTGGATGACAATATATATATATATATATATATATATATATATATATATTAAATTTAACATTGCTTTTACCGAGAATATTTCGTCCACAAAGAACAGTGTAGCTTCGTGAGGTTTCTTTCTCTTTATTTTTTTTTAAAAAATAATTTCACCCAACCAAGGCAATAAAGCCACTAAGACGCAAGCGTTAAAGATTATCAAAAAGTAAAATATTCTATTTTGAATAGAGCCCAATAAAAGAATACAAATTAAGAAGACATAAGGTAACGATTGACTTTGCCTTTAAAATCTCGAAGATCAATATTGACTGGAAAGCAAGAAGCAGGAAGAGAGTTCCACATGCGAGATGTGCGATAGAAGAAACCCTTAGCATAGAGCTTACGTTTACACCGAGAAGCGTTAACAGTACAATAATGAGACCTTGCAGCCAATCAGTAATGAGGGTAGATTTATAAGTATAGGGGTATGATGGAAGAAAATTCATTGGAACAGTTACCTTTGAAGTATTTATAGAAAAGACAAAGGGAAAATACATTACAGCGGTAGGAAACTGAAGTTGCCAAGTCATGACCAGATTCTTCTTTGTATTTTTTCAAGTATATATAAATACGCAGTAGAAGCACAAGAGCATATTTGGCAGCAATGTTCAGCGTATGAAGGATTCTAAATGTGCAAAATAAATTCTAGCGAGAAACATTTTCTAGCATGACAGTGAACCAAATTAGCTGCAGAAGTATCAGCAGATATCGCTGCATTTTTTATGATAAACGTTATTTTAAGTGGGTACACGTGTTTGACTTGTTATCCATGATTTGTATTTTCTTCAAAATTTAAGAAAAAAAACCCCACAGGAATAGGAATGCAAAAACACGAATTCACTAAAAATCACACACACGCACACACACATATCTTCGTAAGAAAAATCGATTAAATAGAATGACAGGGTCGTATATTCATCTTAGAAGACTTTTTGTTTGCAAAATTGTCTTGTAAATATACATATATATATATATATACATATATATATATATATATATATATATATATATATATATATATATATATATATATATATATATATATATACAGTGGGTAGCAAAAGTATTTAACCCATTGGTTTTTCTTACATATCTCAAAAAATAACAGATCAATTTCAACGAAACTTATAGGAAATATTTAAACGAACATTGTCGATCAAAACATAGAAGGAAAATTTAAAACCACTGTTTTGAGAAACATTTATTAACAATAAATAAAATAACCCATATGCAAAAGTATTTAACACACTTTACTAATATTTAGTACAGTAGCCTCTCTTCTGCTTCAAAGCCTCCTGTCGTTTCCCGTAGTCTTCAACTAGTTTCTTGCAGGTACTTGTTGGTATTTGGACCCATTCTTCTTCACAAATTTTCTTCAATTTGTTTAAATTCGATGGATTTCTTTTCTGAACTCGTAACTTCAATAGTTTCCACAAATTTTCGATTGGATTTAAATCCGGTGACTGGCTTGGCCATTCCAGGGCATTAATGTCATTATTATTAAACTAATTCTTAGTTGTTTTAGCAGTATGCTTCGGGTCATTGTCTTGCTGAAATACAAAATTACGACCATGTCCCAAAGGTGTGGCACTGTTCAAGAGTTGAGTTGACAAAATTTGAGTGTATTTTGCAGCATTCATTATTCCTTCGATGATTTTCATTTTTCCTACGTTATTTGAGGAAAAACAACCCCACATCATAATATTTCCACCCCCATGTTTGACTGTAGGGATTTGTATTTGCTGGCTCGTATTCCAATCCTTTTATCCTCCGTACATGAGTGCGCATGTGTCGTCCGTAAAGCTCAATTTTCGTTTCGTCTGATCAAATCACTTTCTCCCAGAAATCATTAGATTCAATTTCATATTTCTTTACAAAATTCAAATGGCCTTGTACATGTCGGCGTTTCAGTAATGGAGTCTTTCTTGGTGATCTTGACGTGTGACCTGCACGATTCAGTGATCTTTTAATTGTATCTTTACTAACTTCAATTCAGGCATTTTTCCAATCATTCTGAATTTGCCGACGAGTTGAAAATGGATTTTTCTTCACAGTACGGGAAATGTATCGCTCATTAGCCTCATTTAAGATACGGGGACGGCCACTCCTTTGAAGGTTTTCAATAGTATCGAATTGTTTCCATTTTTGAACAACGGCACCAACTGTACTCA
>OZ038486.1:64545931-64575931 GCA_964036315.1 Acanthosepion esculentum | reverse complement strand
TATTGAAAGTACACAAGTCTTATCGAAGATGATCGACTGACTCTTGCGTGATTCCGTGTTACTCGGGACCCAGAAAAGTTCGGAAAAGAGTCGACGGCATCAGACAAGTGTTGGGTGCTTTCATCATTTTATGCTATAATTATAGTTATGCATATAAAATAAACAAATTTACATACATACATTATATATATATATATATATATATATATATATATATATATATATATATATATATATATAATGTATGTATATATATATGTGCGTGTATGTATATATATATATACGTATATATATGTGCGTGTATGTATGTATATATATGTGCGTGTATGTGTATATATATATATGTATATATATGTACGTGTATGTGTATATATATGTGCGCGTATGTGTATATATATGTATATATGTGCGTGTATGTGTATATATATGTATATATATGCGTTTATGTGTGTATATATATGTATATATATGCGTGTATGTGTATATATATGTATATATATGCGTGTATGTGTATATATATGTATATATATATATACGTGTATGTGTATATATATATATGTATATATACATACGTGTATGTGTGTATATATGTATATATATATGCGTTTATGTGTGTATATATGTATATATATATGCGTGTATGTGTGTATATATGTATATATATATATGCGTGTATGTGTGTATATATATATGCGTGTATGTGTGTATATATGTATATATATATGCGTGTATGTGTGTATATATGTATATATATATGCGTGTATGTGTGTGTATATATATATATATGCGTGTATGTGTGTATATATGTATATATATATGCGTGTATGTGTATATATATGTATATTTATATTTATATGCGTGTATGTGTATATATATATGTATATTTATATGCGTGTATGTGTATATATATATATATATATTTATATGCGTGTATATGTATATATATATATTTTATATTTATATGCGTGTATGTGTATATATATATATATGCGGGTATGTGTATATATATATGTGTGTGTATGTACATATATATGTATATATATGCGTGTATATGTATATATATATATGTATATTTATATGCGTATATTTGTATATATATATGTGTATATATGCGTGTATGTGTATATATGTATATATATATGCGTGTATGTGTGTATATATATATATGTATATATATGTGCGTGTATGTGTGTATATATATATGTGTATATATATATATATGCGTGTATGTGTATATATATATGTATATATATATGCATGTATGTGTATATATATATATGTATATAAATGCGTGTATGTGTATATATATATATATGTATATATATATGTGTGTATGTGTATATATATATATATATGTATATATATGCGTGTATGTGTATATATATATATGTATATATATGCGTGTATGTGTATATATATATATGTATATATATATATATATATGCGTGTATGCGTATATATATATGTATATATATATGCGTGTATGTGTATATATAAGTATATATATATGCGTGTATGTGTATATATAAGTATATATATATGCGTGTATGTGTATATATATGTATATATATATATATGCGTGTATGTGTATATATATATGTATATATATATGCGTGTATGTGTATGTATATATATATATATATATATATATATATATGCGTGTATGTGTATATATATATATATATATATATATATATATATATATATATATATATACTCGTGTATGTGTATATATAACCAAAATGGAGTTTGGAAATGAAATGTTAATCTTTATAGCATCAGCAAAATACAATACTCGCCAGCGGCGTCAGGTATGTAAACAACTGCTAGTGGTGGACTACTTAAACAGCATATTACCCCCACTTGCAATAGTGCCCAACGTAATTATGAGAATTTGGACATATCCCTTAATGTACATAATTACGGTATGTACCCTCCCTTTTAAAACTTACTCAGATCAGAGTCAATATCTCATCCTCGTCACCAAAATGCTGTAACCTAGAAAGGGTTACTGAATGAGGAAAACCAAAACGGAAGTTGGAAATGAAATGGTAATCTTTATACCATCAGTAAAATACAATACTCGCCAGCGGCGTCAAGTAGGTAAACAACTGCTAGTGGTGGACTACTTAACAGCATATTACCCCCACTTGCAATAGTCCCCAACGTAATTATGAGAATTTGGACATACCCCTTAGTGTTTATAAGTACGGTATATAATACAATTCATGCCTGTTGTCATAAATTTCACTTTTAATGAAATAAAAAATAAAACTGTATCAGCAACAAAAACGGATGTTCCAACTAAAAATAACGTTTATAGTCATAAAAGTACGTGTATATGTAAGAGACTATGAAATTATAGTCGGATTCAATAACAATAGTCTTAGAAACTAGATGGTTAACCATTCTTTTCGAATAGGCGACTTAACTGTCTATTTGTCGTGGACTATTTTTGGGTAGAATCGTTAAAATTCAAGACAACATCACAAGCGAACACGCTATGTCCTGATTTGGCCTTTTCCGCCATAAAAGCATGACACATATCGACCACGAATACACGCAAATAGGTTTATTTAGTAACACAAAGAATAGTTACGACTAAGCTAAAAGATTTCAAATATCCTCACCAGGTCTATGAAATTAAAATAGATCATTTCAGGTGAACCTTTCATTTCATAGCAAAACACACACACACACACACACACACACACACACACACACACACACACACACACACACACACACAAACATATGGTAAAAAACGCACTCACACACACACATACAAATGTTAGTTTGACCGTTTATATGACATCAACATGAGTGACATGAGATTGGTTCCATTAAGTATGAGAATGCCGGAATAAAAAAATTAATATAATTATAGGGATAAGAATATTTTTAGTTTCAGAACGCGGTCAACAGATTTTAGTCATGTTTATGCTGACTGTGTTCAGAAAATAAAAACATTCACATCCCTATATATATATATATATATATATATATATATATATATATATATATATATATATATATATATATATAATCTTTTGATATATATATATTTATATATATATATACAATATTTTGATATATATATATATATATATATATATATATATATATATATATATATCATCTTTTGATATATATATATATATGTCAGTCACTGTGTGTTTATCTAAATCTAAAAATAAAGACGCTAAAATTCACCTTCATCCCTGCCGTGAGTCGATGGCTTAGTGTTAGAAGTTCCGACTGACGCCAATTCAGTGAGGTTTCGATCCTAGCTAGAAGCAACCGGACGTCTAGCCACACTGATGAGCTGTGAAACGGCGAAACAGTCTGTCTGTGGATGACAAAAATATTGGCTCCTGGAAAATTAATTTCGGTTGAGCTCTTTGGTTTGAGGTGTGAGTTTGTAAACAGTGACTATTTAAGCTAATATAGCATGACTCTTCGGCAGAATTGAGTCACTGTGAGTCACTGTATGTTTATCTAAATCTAAAAATAAACAAGCTAAAATTCACCTTCATACCTGCCGTGAGCCGACGGCTTAGTGGTAGAAGTTCTGACTGACGCCAATTCAGTCGGGTTTCGATCCTAGCTAGAGGACGTCTCTTCACACTGCTGAGCTGTGAAACAGCGAAACAGTCTGTCTGTGGATGACAAATATATATATATATATATATCTCTTCAGACCGAAATCTTCTTCGAAATGGAGAAAATACACCGGACAGACACAGTAGATATGTATTGGGGAGTGAAGTTGAAAGAGAAAGGATGGTTAAATAGAGAGCTAAGGGATTAGTGGTTAGTAGTAGTCGTTTCACGCAGCCGCGAATTTACTCTATACTTCCGAGATTTTTATATTTGACCTGTTTGCTGTTTTTAGTCAGGACAAACAAGGTCGATTCAAATTAATTTAATGAAAGAGATCTTAACACAAATAAAGGTCGGTGTTAATATAGTAATACTTAAGCATTTTTTTTGCTAACCGATGAACATTGTCTGAAGCTAATTTTCCCGCATTAAACAAATTGTTGTTACTCGGTGTTAAACTCACTATCCAGCTTAATATTTAGAGATATTAACCATGTTATTGCTCAATTTTACCCACAAATATGGCATAGTTTAAATATATATTTCTGACTCTTCCACTTACTTTCTCTCTTTCACACACACACACACACACACACACACACACACACACACACACACACACACACATACATATATATATATATATATCCAGGTATGATGAGAACGAATAGAGTACAATTTTAACGTTAATACATCTTATATATAAAGTACAGTGTACGTGTGTGTGTTTGTGCGTGTGTGTGTGTCCAAGCAACTCCCCCACTCTCATTGGTCCGATTCCAATGATCCATAGCTCATTCAAAAGCACTAGAAAAGTTAGGTGTAGGGAACGATTTTCGTTGAGCTCAGATTCAGTGTTGCCAGATTGTCCTAGTTTAAAAATATATTAATATATTATGCTAGCTATTATCTTTGCTTTCGCGGTTCAAAGGTGAGTAACTCTTTTCCTTTTGTATCCAAAATTCCAGATAGCTTAAAATTTTAAGCTCGCTTAAAAGTGGCCCTATCGGTCAGCAATTAAGCTACCTCTTGTGGAGGACTCTTGGTTAGGCAATCATCAAAATAGCTAGGGAGGAGTAGATGCGGTTGGCATCAATAAACTATAGAAGAACTCAAAATTGATCGCTGCATTTAAATACAGAATTAATGTTCAAGCTTATCTTTTAAATGTTTAACGATAACTCTTTTACTGCCACCTAATTTAAAGACGATTTGATGTACGTAGATCTCTCTTTACCGTACAAACAATTATTTTTATTTTATGGATGACAGAAGAGGGGACAATTTATAAGATAAAATTAATGTGGTATAAAGATGAGAAAATAGAAATTAGGCTTAATTATATATTTAACACTTGAAGTGTTATAGAACATAATAGCCAGTTAAGTAAGACCTATATTTCGGAATCTATATGAATAAATGCGAAATTGGAACTCAATTCTCCCACGAATTCTGAGATTAAAAAGCCCCAGAGCTACTTTATAGTAATTTGTATTCACTTAACACCCCCACGAGATCAGGTTGTGATACAAGGTCTAGTGCAATGAGAAGGCGTGGCCTTGGGCAGCTGGTCCCCAGGGCCAGCACCTCTCAGTATAATGTTTCCTCATTTGCGACTCTGTCCTTTGACGGAGCCGTCCCTGAGTGAACCCTGCCCACATACAGAGACGCAACTGAGAGATGATAAATAAACGTGTTGCAAACTACGTTATAGTAGGTATTTACTCTGTCTCCCCCCTAAGACGAGTTGTGACATGAAGTAATTTTTAAGGTGAGGTCCCGAGTGCGTACACCCGGGCTAGGAACAAAAATTGGCCGTAGCCGCTGGTTGCGCTAGCCTCGATGCAAGCACCGATCCCACACTCTGGTGCAATATACTCAGTATATTTTTCCACATCTGCGATTGAGTGCACGACCCGAAGACGGAGATGCAACTGAGAGATGATAAATAAACGCGATATTTAATCTGTCTTTCCACTGAGACGAGATGTGACACAATGTCTTTTTTATGGTGGGTGACTCAAGCGCGAACACCCGAGCAAGTAACGCAACTGAGAGATGATAAATAAACATATTACAAACTACTTTATAGTAAGTATTTACCTTGTCTCCCCACCACTAGGTCTATTTTTTAGGTGGGGCCGGAATGCGTACACCCGGGACAGGAACAAAAATTCCCCTCAGCCCAAGCAACCGTCGGTTGCGCTGCCCCCCCCCCCCCGCGAACACCCGTCCCATCCCTCTGGTGCAATAGGAGGGCGCGCCCTCGGGCAGCTGTTCTCCAGGGCTGGACGCCTCTCAGTATGATTACTTTATAGTGATTTCTAGCTACCCCCCACGAGTGTTGCATTTGGCACAAGGCCGGGTTTAACGTGGTTTTTCCGAGCCCGTAGGCTCGGCCAAAAATATTCCCTATTTGAACACGTAAAAACGGGTTCAGGGACAGTTTAACTCCCCGAACGAGACTCTGCCCTTCGGAGGACCCTCGTCCGGGTTCATCTCTGCTCAGAGGCAGAGAATTCGACCGTCTAGCCGAAAAAGATTTCGGCTAGACCCATGATTACGTTATAGTAATATTTAGCCACCCACAAGGGTTACATGTGGCACAAGGCCGGGTTTAATATGGATTTCCGAGTCCGTAGGCTCGACCAAAAATATTCCCTATTGGAATCCGTAAAAACGCACTAAAAGCTCAATATATATTGTTTACTTGTAGGCAAAAACACTCTTCAAGATTAACTAATTTGCATATTGATTTAAAAAAAGTTTATTTTATTAATTAACTGTCCTTCATCACTGTTCTTTTATTCGAGGATTGTTTTTATTTTCATATCAAAAATAGTTCTGTTTAGGCATAGCGTCTTTTATAGTGTAGAAACGTGTTTGAAATTCCGATCTTACTTGGCGCCCAACAAGTTGGCATCTATTGGTAAAAGTTTTCTCAAATAAAACAAGTCAATTTATGAATGAAATGTTCATTTATAATTTTTGTTTCAAAGATTTTAAGTAGTGAATATATCTTACTTCGCGAAGCGACAGCGTGCGGGCAAAGCGACAGCGTGCGGGCGAAGGCTTCTAGTATAATTTAAAAGAGGTATCAATGCAAAGTAGAGCAATATTATTTATTCTAGGATATATTATTTTTTCCTAACACACACACACACACACACACACACACACACACACACACACACACACACACACACACACACACACACACATATATATATATATATATATATATATATATATATGTATAATTTCTATTTATCTACCAAGCAGACGCCTTTAAAGACAGTGAAAAACGCAATATTTTGAATGCATATTTACACATTGTCAGTTAAATTTTGCTACCACTTGTTCTTCTTATCTTTCCCTAAACAATACAATAGTTACATAGTCTATGGATTTAATAAGCAAGCGATATATGGGTTTCTTTTTTTTTTCTGAGACATTTCCGTGTTTACATTTTGAGTTTGACGCTATTTGAGCGCAGATAAAAGCAGAAATGACTTTAGTGCTATACAGTTTTCAAAAGATATGAAAGAAATTGCAAAATATTCTTTGAGTCAAATCTATTTATCCACGCACGCACACACACACGCGGGCGCCCACACACACACACACACTTACACACACATACAGACATATATATATATATATATATATATATATATATATATATATATAAATAAATATAAAAGTGAACATTGAATTCAGCACTTACAGAAGACATAGTGTTTCATGCTAGACGCAATCGTCAGGCCACATTTATATTTCTTCACATATGTATATATATATATATATATATATATATATATATATATATATATATATATATAAAAAGAAATATAGTTTTAAGGTGTGCTGTATCTATGGGATAAAGTCCTCAATATCAGAGATAGAGCGTATGTAAATATAAAAGTGAACATTGAGTTCAATACTCAAAGGTGACCGGCTGTTTCATGCTAGACGCAATCGTCAGATCTGACGTTATTCAATGTTCACTTATATATATATATATATATATATATATATATATATATATATATATATATATATATATATATATATATATGATACAGTTCAAAAACTTTGGGCCACTTCTGGAAATTTTCAAATATACCCAAAACGTACTTGTTTTATAGTTTAAATAAGAGAAAATTATTACATATGGTTAAAAATAAGTAGGACATAATTTTTACTGGAAATTTTATGACAATAAGAATAAAAGCAATTTATGATTAAATTTTGATCTCGTCAGAATATCCTCCTTTAGCCTTGATTGCTGCTGCACACATTTTGAGCATTCGTTGAAAACGTTTTTCAAATAATAGTTGATTCCATTCCATTTTCAATGACTCTAAGAGCTCTTTTCACTTTTTTACCCTCTTCTGTCAAGTTCATCCTATGCAAACTTTTGGGGTTGGCTCCAAACCTTTGATGTGTATTATATATATATATATATATATATATATATATATATATATATATATATGTGTGTGTGTATAGATATAAAAGTGAACATAGAAGTCAACACTTAGAGGCGACAGTCTGTTTCATGCTAGATGCAATCGTCGTGGCCTGACGATTGTATCTAGCATGAAACAGACTGTCGTCTCTAAGTGTTGACTTATATGTTCACTTTTATATTTACACACGCTCTATCTCTGATATTGAGCACTTTATCCCACAAATATAGCACATTTAAGACTATATTTCTTTATATATATATATATATATATATATATATATATATATATATATATATATATATAAAGATATATATATATATATATATATATATATGTTTTGACATGGCTCTCAATGTTATTCAGATTTCGTATTGCTATGTACTGCCGTCCAGTTAGTATTGTTAATACCTTGTATATATGTTCCATATTTTTAATTTTATCTACAGTTTCTTTGAAGAAGCTTCCCTAAATCTGAAATTTAAAAAAATTCTGTTGAAATTAACTTGACGTCTGATTATCCTTATACTCCACCCTTCAGCGTCCTTTGAAAAATTGAACATGTCATATTTGTCTGCAATCGCTATACAGTTGTTGCTTACTTGTTTCCTGCAGTTGTCAATGATGACATGTCTAAGTTCCGGTTTATCATGTCATTGAAAAATAACTCCCTCACCTTCAACCTCTGAGCTTAATTTTCTATTTAGCATAGATCTGACTTTTACTTGGTTGATCAATACAAACTCACAAGTTTATTTTTTATTTTGACCTTGTGTTTTCTCACCACCTCTCACTACATGCTTTGGAAAATAGGTGACACGTTGCTTTTGAAATTTTCTTAAAAATCATTAAACCACCAGTTATTTACCATCGTCTGAAGAGGTACAAAGTAGCGAAACACGAAATCTATTGTGTAGCGATTTCAACATGTTTTTTTTATAATCTATTATAATGAAAATAATAATAATAATAGTAGTAATAATAATATATTGGTCTACTTTGTATTGAGCATTTTCTAAAAAGTAAATGCTACGAACAGCGGAATTTAACTTAATCTATTCTTTCTCGTATTTGGATACATATATATAAAATAGATGAAACGTTTACAAAATAATTCTGTCCTTACATCCACGTATGTACTGAATACTACTAATAAAATTTCCTTCCTTGACATAGTGAGAAACACAAGCAATAACAAATTTACTATTTCGCCATGCAAAAACCTACCAGAATAAATTCATGTACACTTGACTACAAAAGCGAATGTCCATATTACCACAAAATAGCAATTATAAAAAATTTTAATATATCGTGCAGAAACTAATTTATCTACAAAACAGATTTTTTAAAAGTGAACTAAAGAATATAAAAGAAACACTTATTAATAAGAGCCTTCCAAACTATATAGTTGATGAACAAATGTTTTCTTAGAAGTCTTAATACTAAGCAAATAGAAAATAATACTGCTTCAACTAATTCCACACATATTAATCTCTTATATCGTAGTTAAATGCATACTAATTATAAACAAGATGAAAATATGCTAAAACAGTTAGTAAATACTAATATATCTACAACAGATCCTAGGAAAAAATTAGGTTAATCATATACTACACTAAATCTACTATATATCCAACTCAATTATTCGCAATGATTCTTCCCCCTCCCCGTTAGTGATTAGCAAAAAACCAACATAATTTACAAATTCAAGTGCCTTTTGGGAGATTGCATCTTCAATGGATTAAATAATATTTATGTTGGTCACACCACAAACTCGCTTTCACGACTCTTGACTCTACAATTGAATGATAACTCTAACATTTTTAGGCATTTAAAACAACATGCCTGGCCGCGTACACAATTCCGGAAAATCCTCGTTAAAAACACAACTATACTTAAACATGAAAACAATAAATAAAAAATAAAAATTCTTGAAGCTATATACATAAAACAGTTGAAAACTAACCTGAACAAAATAAACTATGAAATCTTCACAAATATTCTTAAATGCCTATAACTGATAACAGAAAGCATTTATTTATACCAACGGCTTCCCATACTTAATATTTCTCGTTTTCACTCTCGCGTGGTCTTGCGTGACGTCACGAGCTGCGATGTGATTTTCGCTTCCGCGTCTCGTATACGGAAGTTTGTCGTTGCTTTGAAATTTTTCATGCAACAAAAACAGAATAGCATTATTGTTTTGTCCGTGTATTGTTTGATATATTGAAATGTAATTGTCATCTTTGATAATGGCTTGTGTAAGCCGAAAGCGTATATAGGATTAAAACATGTATTAATATGGTGATTTCCTTTCGTCTTTCAATAATAATTTTATTAAGATTATCAGGCAATATGAAAGGAACTTACTTAAAATAAATAGACAAAACTTGTCTATATTATTTAATGAAACATGCATCAATATATATATATATATATATATATATATATATATATATATATATAATACCTATGATATGGCAGTGTAAATAACGGATACTACAATTTGTAAATAAAAATGTATTTGAACAAACCGATATTATGGAAAAAATCAGTAAAAAAAGAAAAGACTAAAGACATCCTTGTTGTTAAAAAATAATCAGCACCCAAGTGCCTGGTCAAAAGGAAAAAAAAACAAAGAAAAAACACACAGACACACACAGAGTAATTTAAGTAAAAACGTAAAAGTGCTCAATATACTAAGTAGAGCAAAATCTAAAAATATTTTTATTTCTAATGGGTGCTCCAATAACTTGGACGGATTTTAAATGTGTATAAAGTTAAGCGTCTCATAATTTTTTCTTTCAGATTTAACACCTTAAGTCTTTAGCAATTCCAACCATGGAAAGATTACCAAACAAACAAACAACATGTTCGAGTTATCGAAGCCTATTACCAAAATGGACGTTCAAATAGAAATGCAATGAGAAGTTCCCAGATCGCATTACCTCTCGAAGAGGCGAAGCCAATTGGCCACCACTATCGTACGACTTGACGCATGTAATTTTCATTCTTTGGAGTCATATCAAAAGTAAGTTCTATGCCAACAAGCCAACAACACTTCAATAGCTGAAAGATGAGATAATACTTCATATTGGTGAAATCGAAGAGCAACTATGCAGAGATATCATCAAAAATTTTGCCCATCCAGTGGAGATGTGCCGCCGAAGCCTTGGCGGATATTTGGGCGATATTATTTTTCACACATAATTGCCATAACTTAAATAACATGATCCAATAGAGAAATACATTTTCACCAATAACAATGATTTAATTACTGCTGACTTTGATCCGTCTTAATGAAACACCCTTATATATATATATATATATATATATATATATATATATATATATATATATATATATATATATATATATATATATATTACTTTTTGATTTCCTTTCACTTTACTGGTTGATCCTATAATGCCATTTCGGTTTTGAGTTTTAGTAAAAGGTGCCATATAAATAAGAGTTCTAAGCCTTACTTAAGTGAATATTCGTACTATACACGGAAGGCAAGCACTACGTAACGCCTAGCACATGCGCAGTTCTTATGACGCCGTCATCTATATTTTTTTCTAAGCCTACGTCTTCATTTTGTGTTGAGCACAACTCGAAGGACAAAATTCAAATATAGTTTTATTTTCTTTCTGTTTTTTCTTCTATTTTTACCTTCCTTTTATCTACGATTTTCTGAATTAATATTCGTTCTTTTTTTTTTATTACATGTTTTATATCTTTCAGTTATCTTACAAGAGTTGCTAACCTTGACGTCGTCTAGCACAAGGTGGGTCGAATGACATCACGACAGTTGAAAATTCGCCCACGTGACGAACTTTCTATCCTTTGCCTCCTGTTAGGCCTCTTTTCCCTTATCAGCCCAGCAGAAACCATGCAAGTGTGATACCCAGTGGTGACATTACTCAGCGATACTAGTTTACTAGCAACTATGCTAATAGTGATTATTATTACTATATTAATAATAAGAGTAGGTATATTCGTTTATTGTCCGGTTCACACTAGTTTTTTTGTTTTGTTTTTTTAACCACTGCAGTAGCCAGGTATTGAACTCACAACTCTTTTGGTCACGTCTATGCATCAAGCCAATTCTCTTTGTGGTCATCAGTCTATGACGTTTTGGGACTTATAAACAAAATATCTGAGATATTTTTTACCAGACCTCATATTGCAATTTCGTTGCTGTTATTGCTTTTCTCTAGCACCCCGCATTACTGCTTCCCATATTGTATTCATTTTTATATTTAGCCGGCTTAGAAGATTTTTGTGGCCTGATTCCGTAAGTTTTCGTAGCCAGGTAGTGAACTCACAACTCTGCAAGGACACATGGCCCAGTGGATAAAAGCGTTGGTTCGATCCCTTGACTCGACCAAAGAGTTGTGAGTCCAATAGATGGCTATTGATGTGGCGAACAAAAATCTTGGGGAGTTGAGTTAAAGGGAGATACCTGAGACATCCAATGGAAGCATTGCATGGAGAACTAGAACAATCTACCCCGGTGGACGAAATAAAGGGTTCAGTTCGAAATTCCAATCACCTGAAGAAGGCCAGAGAGCACAACGGCCGAAACCTCGTGAATATGGCAATAAAGATAATGACAACCGTCTGAACAAGGTAAATAATGTTAATAAATCTTTTTCTCGTTTTTAATTTTTTTTCTTTTTCTGTCAATTTGCATTTGTTTTTTGTTTTTATTTCCCTACATTCCCAAAAAACATTTGTTTCTATAGCCTTTTTTTAAAAAAATTCAGTACGTTAGTTTTTATAAAGTGGTTTTCTATTTCCTTTTGTTTTTGTTTTCGTATTTTTCAAAACTTTTGTAACTGTTTTTGTTTCCTTGTTTTATTTCATTTTCTTGCTTATGTGTTTGGTTGTTGTTGCTTTTGTTTATTTTCCGTTTCTTTGTAAGTGTATTTTTGTCAATCATGCTTTTTTATAATTCTAACTCTCTATATATTTAGCTTTTATATTTCTATAGCTTTATTCGATTATATTTAATAGTTTTCTTCTTTTTTTCTAATGTCCCCATTCTGAGAAACTTAACTTTCTTTCATTCTTTCTCTCCTTCTTTCCGTTCTTTCTTTCGTTTGTAGCCACTAGGTCTTTTTTCATTAAACACATCAATTTCTTTATATTTCAGGAACTTTATCGTTTCTTTACTCGTCAAACACATTTATTTACATTTTTGTTTAATATCCTTTTTCTTTCTTTCCTTCCTTTCTTCTTTCTTTCTTTCTTTCTTTCTTAAGTATAAGTATTCATTCCTTATCCTTTCCTTTTCCCTTCCAACATTTTCTTACTGTTTTATTTCATACGCTCAGTTCTTGTAACCACGGATTCTTCGTCTTTCATCAAACGCGTTTCTTTATTTCTTTTCCAATTATCATTTCTTCTTTATCTTTCCTTTTCTCTTCAAATATATTTTTTATATTATTTAATATAACGATTCTTTCTTTCTTCTGTATCCATTAATTCTCATCACTTTTTATTCTTTGCTTCCTTCCATCATTCCTTTGGTAACTGTTAATTCTGTACCTTTTTTGTGCTCAAATATTATTCTTACGTGTATATTTTACGCTGTTCATTCTTTCTTTTTCTTCTGTATCCAGTAATTCTGATAACTTTCCTTCCTTCCTTCTGTAACTATTAATTCTTTATTTTTTCTCTTCTTCTTATACGTTTTGCTTACATTTCCTGTCCTTTTCTTTCTTTCTTTCACCAGAAATACCTTTACTCTTTCTTTCTTTCCTTCTTTCTTTCTTTCTTTCTTTCACCAGAAATACCTTTACTCTTTCTTTCTTTCTTGCTTTCTTTCTTTCACCAGAAATACCTTTACTATTTCTTTCTTTCTTTCTTTCTTTCTTTCTTTCTTTCTTTCTTTCTTTCTTTCTTTCTTTCTTTCTTTCTTTCTTTCTTTCACCAGAAATACCTTTACTATTTCTTTCTTTCACCAGAAATACCTTTACTATTTCTTTCTTTCTTTCTTTCTTTCTTTCTTTCTTTCTTTCTTTCTTTCTTTCTTTCTTTCACCAGAAATACCTTTACTATTTCTTTCTTTCTTTCTTTCTTTCACCAGAAATACCTTTACTCTTTCTTTCTTTCTTTCTTTCACCAGAAATACCTTTACTATTTCTTTCTTTCTTTCTTTCTTTCTTTCTTTCTTTCTTTCTTTCTTTCTTTCTTTCTTTCTTTCTTTCTTCTATTAGCGGTCCTTTATTTTCTTTATAATGTCATTTAACTCTGCCATTGCCTTCAGTCGACGGACTTCGCAATTTCTCCGAATTGGCACGTCCATCACTTCTATTCAGACTTTCTACTGCTTCCATTTACTCAAGAAAAAACCGTAGGACAGTGAATCAGTTTTCTTTTATGCTTCTTTTCACAAACAGAGAACCAAATCACGACCACTTTACCATCTCAAAAGGTTATCGTGGACACTTTATTTTTGCAGTAAAGTTGATAGATAGTGACAAACATGATCAATAAACCGACCAACACTTTTACACGATTTGTATAACTTATTTTCAATGTTAAATAAGAACCCAAGAATTCTTTTCCAGATTTATTCTCTCCATTATTTGTTACCTTTAACGTCTGTCACTTTTTGCCTTATTACTAGTTTACCTAATCCATCAGTCAGGAACAAAGACACATTAATGGGACAATCAGGAACACTTTGAATTAGTATTGTGTCAAATTCTATGGGGAAAATAGAGGGGAAGAAGTTATGGTTAAACATTAAGAAAAAAAAATCTAACAAAAAAGCATAAAAAATTATTGTAAAAATTCGTAGCTGTTAAATACGGTATGTGATAGAGCCAGTTGATGGTTACACGCAACCAAAAATCTCAAAGAGAAAGATGTGCTAGTGCCTGTGAATTGACGAATCAGAAATTGGAGACAAAGCGAGATTTCTTGGTCAAAAACAAGAAAGAAAAAAAAATAGTAACGTCCTCAAGAATTATTTCGTGAGAAATTCCGACTTTTGGTAAAATAACTGGTAAGTGTTTTAAAAGAGGACGAAAAGTGCAATACTGAAATTCACCGGTGCATTGGGAAAGCCAAAGTGGCCTTCTAAAAGATAAGAAAAATATTAAGAAACATAAAAAAATTCTTTAGAAAAAAACACAAGAGTATTGCACTATTACCTGATATCTGTTCTCCTCCAAGGCAATGAATGCTGGACAATCTCACAGTTGAAGAAGAGTCTTGAAGTAACAGAAAGTGGTTCTCCGGAAGGATGCTGGGAATACTACTGACCGAACATGCGAGCAACGGCAATGTTTTCAAGAAAATTTAAACAAAAAAAGGATACTTAACATCAGGAAGAGACAGTTGAAGATGAAATTACAAGGGTACATAATGTGAAAAGAGGGTTTAGAATGTTTGATACTCACAGGACAGATTGAAGGCCAGATCGACAGAAGAAAACAATGCATAACCTACGTAACGAGCTTCAGTAAATGGACAGTTTATTAGAGAGAACAAAACTACCAATTTGTTCAGCACTACAAAGGACAGGAAATCGTAGAGAGCCAACAAAGGGACATGGCACATAGAAGAAGAAGAAGAAGAAGAAGAAGAAGAAGAAGAAGAAGAAGAAGAAGAAGAAGAAGAAGAAGAAGAGATAGATGCAAGACATTTCATGATAGATAGATAGATGCAAGACATTTCATGATAGATAGATAGATGCAAGACATTTCATGATAGATAGATAGATAGATAGATAGATGCAAGACATTTCATGATAGATAGATAGATAGATGCAAGACATTTCATGATAGATAGATAGATAGATGCAAGACATTTCATGATAGATAGATAGATAGATAGATAGATGCAAGACATTTCATGATAGATAGATAGATAGATAGATAGATAGATAGATAGATGCAAGACATTTCATGATAGATAGATAGATTGGAACACAGATAGAGAGATAGATCAAGAAGAAGAAGATGATGATGATGATGACGACGACGACTAGTGGTCTGCAACTGCTAAGATTGAGGAGTTTCTATAACTCACTTTAACCTCTTCGTCACTGACAAGTAGTCCGCAACATTTACCTACTGCGCACAATAAAATTAGCCAATACAGACGATATGCGTAGTGATTTGTAATAGAGCAGGATAGATAGCTGATTTGAATTTCAGTAAGAAACAGAGACACTGTGTCTTTGGTGTATTAGCCTGAAGACTGTCGCGGAGATTATCGCACCTTCACAACCGATAAGCTCCACATTACCATGGTGAATGTCATAAATCCATGTTTTTTCCTTCTGCTATGGGTTAATTAGTAGAACTTGTATCAGTAAATAATTATTATGTCCGAAGAATTCTTACAATTTAAAAATATTTTCTGACATTATATAACCCGCAAAAAGGTTGATAAGTTGTTAAAAAAAAAAAAAAAAACATGATTTTATCTGTGAGATTATTGTTCAGTGATTACTGCTATATAACAGAACTGAAAATAGATGGCAAATCAGCACTCATTACTTTGTTTATAACAAAATTTTCTAATTTGTTAGTACTTTTTGTAACGCATCTTTTGTTATTCCAATGTCGTTTCAGATTTTAGACTCACAATTTCTCTCCTTTGTTAAAACACTCACCAGTTAAATTTCTGTACATTGTTGATTTTGACATTTTCAATTTGTAACTCGCATCTTGGGTTGTTCATTTTTTTGTTGTTGTTCCAACCATACTTTTATAACTTATAAGATATTTTAAAACAAATCCCATCTAATATTAAATTGTTTTCAGTGGTGAATAAAATTCGTTGAACAAAAACCTGTTTCTTCCCAAATGTTACAATAATTTACGTGCTCAATTGGAGGCAATTGCAATTTACCCGTCATCAAATATATCGATTTTTATTCAAGTCTCAAAACTAAATTTTCATTTTCTCATCTGTAGTTTCCTGTATCGCTAGGAATTATCAAAATTATTGACTTCAGAACAAAAGGAGTTTTTTTTTCTTTTAGCGGGCGAAGCACTTTTAACACTAAACACCATTGAGAAGAGTGCAGACGCAATCTCCTTACTGGGTTGTTAGAGATCATTTTTATTTGATCAGCCTGAGACATAGCTCTTCATTCTACTCTTATGTGCCATGTCCTTTCAGGACGTAGGGGATCATGGCGCTCCATATCATCCTGTCCCTTGTAGCACTTAATAAGTTTTGTCTTTTTGTTATTTCTCCAAAGCCCTGTTTTGCTATCCATTTGCTCAAGCCCATGTTACGCGCTTCCGTCTCTCTTTCCCTCAATCTGCCCCGTAAGTATCAGATTTTCCAAACCTCTTTCCTCATTACGTACCCTAGAATGTACAACTGCCTTTTCTTGATAAGTGATTTTGATTAAGTATCAATTTACTTTTTGTTTCTATTCTCCACAAAACCTCGTTGTTGCTCACATTTTCAGCCCATTATATCCTCCGCATCTTACTGTAGAACCACATTTCCACATTTGCTTCAAGTCCCTTCTTCATCTTTAAGAAGATTGCCCAATATTCGCTCTCATACAAGAGGACGTATATCACGTAACAGTTCAGTACTATTTTCTTTGTTTCCAACGAAATTTTTCTCTCTCTTAATATTCTGCTTAACTTTTGGAATGCATCGTTAGCCATCCCAACACGACTTCGGATCTCAGTGTCACCCTTTCCGTCCACTTTTAGAACGCTTCCCAGATAGACGTACGACTGGTTTCAAATTAGCAAACACTACATTTCTTAAACGTAATGAGCAAAATAAAGGAATAATAAAGAACATATTATATTTATTTTAATCAGACTGAAAAACGTATTTTCCTACGCTGTTTATTCATTCGTACCTCGGCATTATCTAGAACAATTGTTCCCAAACCTTTTTTTTCTGGGCCGAATTTCCAGAATGAAAATTTGCTCGCGCCTCGCCAAATTTTATGTGATAAAAAAATACATTAAAAAATAAAATAGAATAAAAACAGAGATTGGGATAAAGGGAGATAACTGGGATTCGAAGACAAAACATTATCAATGATAACTCTCTCCTCCAATTTGCTGGGCCTAGTTACTATATTCTAATACTAGATGTAATGCAAAAATATCACAATGATAAAATCGGTCAATAATTATTTATATCTATTTATATTGGAACTCATGCATGAAATTACAAGAAACCCATGATAATATTTGAAATCTTGAAATTTTATTTATTTTTGACAAATTAATTTTTAAAAAAGTGTTTCTTATTTTTTAACAAGCTTACTGTGAGGAGTTATATTAGCGTATGAAAGAGTAAGCTAACACGAAAGATGGACATCTATTTCTAGGCTTGAAGACTGAATTAGTGAAAAACAATTCAGAATTCAAGTGAAGACGTTAGGAATACAGAGTTAAAGTGTACTTTAAAAACGACCCAACCCTAAACAGGATAAACTTCTACTCCTGATCAAAAGACCGGAGAAGAGTGAAGCGAACGGTAGGCAAACCTAAACCTTTGATTGTCTTTCGATCATTCCGCCTCACCTGCTCTCCTTTTCCGCCATACATGAGGCGCGCCGAACCGTTTGGGAGCCACTGGTCTATACAGAAGACGAGAAAGACATAAGTGTCATCCCAGGTATGTAGATGATATGCATTGCAGCTATCGGGGCGAAAATTTGGATTGACGAGACGAGCTTACATTCTGTGCGAGTTTGTTGCATTCGCTTTCACAGAAATACACTTTCGAAAAGCATGAGCCAGTCTGCTTCGCACCCAGCTAGGTATTAAATTTCAGGTTGGACTGATCGATTGATTTGTTGTTACGGTTTATCGAGCTATTGCAGGCTATTTAAAGCAGCAATTATTTTTAGATTGTAAGAAGTTTTTTTGAGTGATGATAACGATACAAGTCGTAGTAATTACTACATAGCAGGGGAGAGGAGAGATGGATTTATACCTATCCAAAGAGTATTTGAGCGTAAGTGTCTATAACAAACTCGAGTTAAGAAGTAACGCAGTTCTGCGATTTCCAATTCCGTTCCGTTACCCATTAAACACGTACATCTGGGCTTAAAGTACCAGGTATTACCAATATGTCACCCACCTACAGGGTGCGATGTGTAAATTATCGCCATTTTATATTTCTAATATCGCGCATGCGCCTTGTTTGTTTTTGATTTTGTCATCTACACAGTATAGTAGGTCAATTGGGCACCGGCAGTAAGAAAAAGAGTACAATGACGCAATTCATTTCGCCAGAATTTTGGAAACGGCATGCTGTACTGATTGGTATTTGCTCCGGAAGCTCCATTACGAACATTTCAGAGTGTTTGTGTGTCAATCTGAGGACAATGCAGAGAATTTGAAAAGAGTTCGATGAGTATAATGGTGATTACGAAGGTACGGCAGTATGGAAGTCTCATAATTTCTTCGGTGATGGCCCCCGTCTCAAAACGGAGGGCTACATCAAGTGCCTTGAGAAGGTAGTGCTGCCCTCAGTCAAGAGAGTTGCAGCTGGAAGACCTTAGGTCTGGGAACAGAAATTCTGCACCATGCCTCATGAGAATTCAGTCATGACTGTTAGACAGTTTCTGTGACCGCAGCAACCCTTTCATCTGGCCACCTAACTCCCCAGTCTGCACCCCCTTGATTAATATGTGTGGGGCGCAGTTGAGCGAGAGACCAACTAAACACCTTATAACACCAAAGATGAACTGAAAGCAAGGATTATGGCAGCATTCACCAACTTATGCAAGGAGACCGTCCAGCAAACTTTTTATTGAATAAATTTACTCTTCCGTATTTTATTGAATAAATTTACTCTTTAGTATTTCAAGATATTTTTGTGTAATCTTGGTAAATCTATTTCTTAAATTGAGATGTCAGTGTTATTTTCACTTTTGCGTAATTTAGACAAGAATTTATCTATCGCATCTTGTAGGCCCGATGTTGCATAACATCAGTGATCTCACGAGAACCGGTGTTTCGGCGTGAAATGGTCGTAAAACACATTACAGCTTAAATTTGACACTATATCATTGGGGTGCAAGACTTTGTACACTAGTCTAAGAAAAAAAGATATCTAAATTACATTCAGATATTTGAATGGCAAATGTGGAGATGGCTACAGGAAACCAAAATAAAGAAAAGTTAACTGCGTACAATAATTCTCGTCTAATTCTTGAAACGACACCAGCATGAAATTTAAAAAAAAATGTTGCTGATAGTTTTGACTCGAGAATGGTCCGTAATCTTCATTGATCTCTGTCATTGAGACATGAATTAAAAATATGATACACAGCTCTTGGCTAATCCTACCATCCAAGAAAGTGACTCATGCGCCTCCTCGGTTTAACGTTCTCACCTGACATGTGGTAAAATTAAAACTTTATCCATTAATCCACCGTCCCTCCAAAGTGATTATTTCACCATTGTTATTACAGTGTTATTTACCGCACAAGTCATGTTCTTAAATAGCCTCATCTTATCAAGTATATATATATATATGTGTATGTGTGTGCGTGTGTGTGTGTGTGTGTGTATATATGTTTTTAATCTGATTTCGATGAAATATGTAAAATTACTTACAATATAATACATATTACTTATAATATATTCATTTTGCCGACAATTATGAATGCACAGGTACACTAGTATAAAATAAAGTAAATCATCGTGTAAATTATCTGATAAATTATTATCTGGTAAATCGTCAGATAAATTATCTTTTAATAAAGTAAATCAAATTCTTATTCTTCTTATTCCTGAAATGACACCAGCATTAATTTTTAAAAAAAAATGTTGCTGATAGTTTTGACTCGAGATTGGTCCGTAGTGTTCATTGATCTCTCTCATTAGGACACCATGCTACCATCCAAGAAAATGACTCATGCGCCTCCTCGGTTTAACGTTCTCACCTGACATGAGGTAAAACACTACATTGAACCCATCGCTAGATCAGCTGCTAAGAAAGTAGGTTCACTTTGTCGGGCGAGACAATTTTTTTCTCCGGAATCCATTTTGCATATCTATGTCTACCATTCGCCCATGCTTAGAATATTGCTGCCATATATGGTTCAGTACTCTTGCCATTTCCTGGAGCTCCTTGATAAGATTCAAAGAAGAATCATCAATATTATTGGTCCTGGTCTGGCGGCTTGCATACAGCCGTAGGTTTGCCTCTCTCTGCCTTTTTATAAATACTTTCATGGTAATTGTTCAGATGAGCTCTTCGCTATGGTACTTAGACTGTAGGTATTTAAGTGCAATGCACTGCCGGCGAGATCTTATCAATTCGTCTATCTTATCTAGGGCGATGTAGTTCACAGTAAGAACTAAATGGTGTCGGATCTCCAGACTCGGAATTTTGACATTTAACAAAAATCCGACTAGAAGGATAAACAGCTTTACGCTATTTTGCTTTGGGAACTTTTGCAGTAAATATAAAATGGCTGTAAATATGTAACATTTATAAGGATAAAATACGCATAACTTTCCCGAGGTGTTCAATTATTAACGTTAACAACAAACTATTTTAAATTACCAAATTGCACATGGATTAAAGGAAAATTACTTCCAATATAAAACATATTACTTATAATACAGGTAGCAGCATGGCCTGGCGTTGCCCGTGCTAGATTCAAAAATACATACAGCAATCGCTATCACTTGACTTAAAATATTTTTGCCCTTCCTTGGCTTTAAAGGAGTGCTATTTGCCGTGCTGATGTTGCTACATGCCTTACTTTTGCCTATCTGACACTGCGAATTTTTTCTAAGCTCTATACTAAACATTAAATCTGTTACGAAAAAAGAACTAAACAAAACGAACACAAAACGATCAGCTTTAAAAAAGGACTCGTAACTGGAAAAACAGAATGAAAAAAGAATGTTAACAACAAATACTTTTTCACACCCAACACAGTTCTGCGTAATCAGAATCAACGTTGAGTTTAAGCAAGCGAATGAGCCAACTGGAGTAACGTGCCATGCAGATTTAAATTTTTCCCACTTGTGACGAATGCAGCTATCGTTTTTTTTTTTGCATGCTAGCATGCTAGTTAACATTCGTGTCAGTCAGCTGTTGGCTCTCACGCTGACCAATAGAATCTTCCTGCCTATTCGTGGCAGCCAGATATAGGCCAGTAGAAAATGGCCGCAAACTGAATGCCTTTTATAGATAGAGATTCCTTTTTGCCGACAGTTATGACGGTACAGGTACACTAGTTTAAAATAAAGTAAATAGTCATGCAATTTATATTTTAATAAAGTAAATCGAAATTCTTATTTCTCATGTCAATTTATTCTTTAATTTCTGTCCGAATTTCAACCAGGAATTAACTCTATTCATATAATTCAAATGCAGACTATTGTCTTTATCTTTGTTCTATTCATATAATTCAAATGCAGACTATTGTCTTTATCTTTATCACAACGTTTCGGTCGTTATACCCCCACCGGTCTTCTTCCGGTGTATGATGATCCGGGTATCCTACAGGGAATTTCGTACTGAACACTTTATTTAATCTATGAGGGTAGATTGTTCTCGTTCCACTATCCACGTGGGGACCAATAACTGAACAATACTAAAATAAGAACTCGACGAAACATCTCTAGAAATGGAAAATTGAACAACACTCTACGGACAACCATTAAATAAAGGGTTCAGTTGTAAATACCCTATAGGTTACCCGGATCAACACACAGCTGTTGAAGGCCTGAGGGCACAACGGACGAAAATTTGTGATAACAACAACAAAGACTTGACAATTGTATGCAGAAAGCGGTTTTTGTATGATAAAGAAAAGGAAAATTTCTGAGAGTTTGGTATATATAGTTCCGTAATTGCCTCTCTCTTAACGAGTGTTTGATTTGGAACTGATGTCGCAAAGGTAGCAAATATCTGGGCTAAAAGCGTTGAATAAAAAATTTACAATACTGCTGTATGCTAAAACTTGACCTCATACTTCAAGCGGCTAGAACTGATGCATTTAGACGTAGTTTACTGACCTATCCACCCTGTTGGCTGATTACCATTTGTTTTATATGCATTGTAGTCATCTGTTTATCACCCGAGATAATTGGTCAAAATTCAGTTCTTTAGTGGTGAAACTGGTGTGACCGTTCCACAGTGCACGTCTGGGCGAGGCTATATGGAACTCTAGCTGAGCTACAACTATGGTAGACTACGTGCTTACATACCATCACGGAGTCAGGATAGTGGGAGAAAGCAAAAGAAACAAGTTTTTAAATAGGAATTACATGTACTTAATAAATTTATGGGTTAGCAAAACACGCAGGTTTGAGTATTGCCATTTTAACGGAATTTATCCTCTCCTAGTTTCGTTGCGATAGCATAAATTTATTGCTGCATCATACACTGAGTCGGTTGTAATGATTCTTATTTTGCATAATATCTTTTTTCAAATTGAGTTCTGACGTTTTAAATTTTGCAGTTCAAAAAAATATGACATTTGTTTTTTGTTCAAATCTAATATTTATGAGAACGTATCAATACATCTATATCTATAATTCTCAAAATGTGTGTGTGTATGATTGGGAAATCGGATGTGGTTTATGCTATGTGTTTCCACAGTTTTCATCTGATTTCGATGAATTTTTTTTTTTGTTTGATAGATAATGCTTAAGTGCTGGTTTTGAGTCTAAATTGGCTGGAAAAATTACAACATTGAAGGTGAAAAATCGAAAAAATCGATTTTTTTACACTTTTCGGAAAAATCAAAAGCAAAATTTAATGTCTGTAAAAACAGCGTACAATCAATTTAGAGAGTTGAAATCTAACGCAAAAGATTATTAGAATTATAAAAAAAAAATTACAAATAAAAATTATCATATATTGTTATTATGACGGTCCATGGAAGAGGTTCCTTCCTTGCAAGATTGAGAACACAAAAACGGTCCTTTTCAGAGCCACTCCTAATTCAAATTGTTATCCAACCCCCGTTTGGGAATGTACGTCATTTACACCCAATTGTTACTAATATCGATTATCAAGTGGCTGACATTAAACTTAAACTGCTCCAATTGGACGGCAAATATTTCCAGTAATGAAACAACTGGTTGAAGAAGCTAGTTGTTTTATATTTCGTTAAATTGATAGAGTATTGAGCGTATATGATAAATGCTGACCAATGACTAAATTCTGTGCTTAAATGCGAGCGGTGAAACAGAAACGAAACATGGATTAGGTTAAATTAGGCAGAACGGCCAAAATCGTTGATCACTCAGAAGGGAACATTTACACACACACATATATATATATATATATATATATATATATATATATATATATATATATATATATATATATATGAAGAAATAGGGTTTTATGGTTTGCTATATTTATGGGATAAAGTGCTAAATAGAAGCGTATGTAAATATAAATATAAAAGTGAACATTGAAGTCAACACTTAGAGGCGACAGGCCGTTTCATGCTGGACGCAATCGTCAGACCGCGAATGCTGAATTTTTCCTCGACTATTTATATATATATGTGTCAGTGATGCATTGTAGGTTATTTTGTGGGGAGCTTCTTGTTTGTTTATTTATTTATTAAAGAAAAAGAAACGAAAAAAATAAATAATACAAAATGAAAATGAAAAACAAGTAAAATAAATTAAGCCAAACAAATAAGCCCCACCCCAAAATAACCGCCAGAATAGCTTACCCAAAATGTCTCTGATATTGAGCACTTTATCCCATAAATATGGCACACCCTAAAACTATATTTCTTTATATATATATATATATATATATATATATATATATATATATATATATATATATATATATATATATATATAGGTATGTGTGTGTACATAGGTGTGTATTTTTTACACACACATACACATATATATATATATACTTGAGATGATGAGGCTATTTAAGAACATGACTCGTGCTGTAAATAACACTGTAATAACAATGATGAAATAATCAGTTTAGAGGCACGGTGGATTAATGGATATCGCCTCGGATTGAGGAATCGGAGAGCCGAGTTTGAATTCTAGTCGAATCCATTACATTCACTTCTGTGCTAATACCCTTGGTAAATGTATGAATCCTCTTCTGCCCGCCCCAGCTCTGGGTAAATAGCAGGAAAGACTGGGTTCTATAACCTTGGATGACAACCGGTTTAGGAGAAGGAAAAACTTTGAATTCAAAACCGACCTGAAGAGGGTTGGGCTCCGTCTATCTTGCCCAGGAAACACCAATTCTACTGAGGTTGCAGTACACATGGTGCCGCTACGACCCTTCGGGTCACGGGATAAAACATAATCAGTTTAGACTGAAGATATGATAGCTCCTTGGATGTCTAGTAGCTGTTATATCTCTTTCCAGTATTGATGAGGGTTTGCTTCCTAACCTTTGATTTGAAGTGCATGAGTGTATATGTATTGATATATATATATATATGTGTGTGTGTGAGTGTGTCTGTGTACACGTATGTATGTGCGAGTAGATATAGATATGCTGTTGTGTATGTGTGTATCTACGTATGCATTTGGGGCATAGAAATAATAGGTCCTTACTAGATTAAATATTATTTAGATTTTATGTTTATGCTAAATTTGTAACCTGTAGATAACGCTACTTACTTTGCCAAATTTTCTTTATTACACATCGGTTCTCTTATAAATACCCGTCGTTTTTAGTTTGGCTCCCTCGCCATCATTTTTTTCCTCTCTCTCTCTTATTTCTGGATTTTAAGTTTAGATCATATCGTTTTTTATTGTGTGTAGTATCACCACAAATGTATACACACGTTTACGTTGTCTGTTTTTTTAAATTTTAATGTAGGTCAGCGATTCGGTAGCGAAATTATGCATCGAAAAATAATTCATAATTATCTGTATCTCACTCATTTAAACCGTTATTTAATTACTCTCTTTAAAACTTCTCTCTGTTAAATTTTAATCTCCACCTTCACCTTTAAGCCTTTCCTATTCTTCTTTCTTCTATTACACCCCTCTCTAAAGCTTTCATACATATCACTTTCAAACTTGTTTCCCGCTCCCGCACATACACTCTCACTGAATTTTTTTTTACACCCGGATTTATATTTTCCGATTTCTTTTTGAATTTGTAGGTCTGATGAATTGGATCGTGATTACGATTCCAATGTAATAAATTATAACTATGGAATAATAGTGTTTGAGCTTTTTATTATATTATATTATATATATATATACATATATATACATATATATGCAATTCAAACAAACAAATACATTTTTATATAATTCAAATATTATTTACAAAATGTTATTGCAAGGTATTATATGTCTTATGTTTGTTAGTGGACTAAGATTTTTGTTTGCTTTTTGGTGTCTTGGTGTATTTGTATTACAGTCTATAAGAAATCGTAATTAGTGTTTAAACAGCGTTATTTATGTCCGTATTGTTTTTGTAATGTTTAGAATTGAGTCATCAGAAGTAGTCTACCCTTAACCGTAGGTATGTAATATGTTCGATAATAGTATTTACTTAAATTGTAGTGAGTGTTAATAATTCACTTTAGATAAGTAAAGTCTTGCAAATTTGAGCTTCCTTGTATTCACAGAGTAATCTTCGAGTTGAGTTTGTGGGTGAGTCAGTTGTGGTTTTTCGCGCGGGAAAATTATAATCGCATGTTACGTGGATTAGATTAACGCTTCTCCGTGTTCGCTGGACTGACTGATTTGGTCAGTTGGAAATCTTCCTTGTATAAGGTTTTAGACGTCAGAATCGGCTCAAGTAAGTTTTGGCGCAAATTAACTTCCTCACGTGGAGTTTTTGAATTATCACGTTGCGAGCCAATAGAATTCGGTGCTTAGCACAATAAGGTTTTTGATTGGTTAAGTTGATTCACGTAGGCGTGTAAACTGGAATGTTCCTGTTGCTAGGGGTGATAAGGTAAATGGACGAGTCCACAGTCATATTTGAGTAGATGCTCTGTTTTTATTTATTAAATAGTATATTTATTTCCATCTACAGGACTGAATATCGGAGAAATATTTGCCCTCTGTCAGGTTTCGAACTTGCGTCCCTAGGGGAAACCGTTATTAGATCTGATGTACCTTGACTTCTTGACCACGAAACCCGAAGCATGCTATTCAACTCATTTTTCCTGATTCTTCAAATATACTTGTTCAGTCCGGTAAATGTAATTAATAATGTTTAATTAAAAAAACAAACAAACAAACAAACGAAAAAACAGAGCATTTACTCAAATAAATTGTAAAAATAACCTATAAAAAATATTAAAATATTTGTCAGATTTAATGCATTACATATGTTCTGTTTTTTTTTTTACGTTAGGTTACGATTCGGAGCGGAAATAATTTTCCTCACCAAAAACATGCAACTTCGTTTTATTTCTCGCTGAGAAAGGACAGAGGCGTGTCCAATAGTCCCGATTTTTAACATCTTTTCTCATCATGCTTCCATTTGGTTAAAAGGTCGAAAAATATCTAATGAATATTATTATTTTTGTTATAATTATTATTACTGAGTTTTCTCACGAATTCCTACATGTTATAAGAGGCATACGTATCTTTACTGCGAGATATACATCTCTCTCTATCTATCTATCTATCTATCTATCTATATATATATATATATATATATATATATATATATATATATATATATATATATATATATATATATATATATATATATTATTTATATATATATACACATACAAATATATGATAGTGCAAATGTTGGTTATGTCCCTTTGTTTGATGACCGCTTAGTTGCGTAACTTCATACAGTGGAAATCATCATTCATTCATTCGGTTTAAAGTAGTCAAGCGGAAATAGTCGTTTGTATGCCACGGGACTCGGTTCGGGCCGAGGCTAAACGTGCCTTTTTCAGCAGTTTACGAGTCCACGGCACCGTTTCCCCGTTGGGAATATATCTTTCCCAGATATAGATAGAAACTCCAGCTCGATAGCTTCAATTTGGGAAAACCCAATACTCGCCGTTTCCAGTTTGCGGAATATGTAATCGCTTGGGACATATAAGATGAATCCGGTTCGGTTGAATCTGAAGTCCTAAACATGACTTCTAAAGAAGCACAGAAGAATCTCCACATATGTAAGACCCTATCTTTTTGTTCTCATTTCACTCCGGTTGCTTGTATATATATGTTATATTTTTCGTTGCGTGGTACACGTGTAAATATGTGTGTGTGTGTGTGTGTGTTTGTGTGTGTGTGTATGACTTATTGATATAAAAGTCTCTCTGAGAATAAAGAGTGTTTGTAATTCCTTTCCCTTTCAGCCATTCCATTCCGTCCGTGCAATATAGGTGTTATTATATCACGGATATAATAATAGTATGGGATGATAATATAGTCTTATTATATTACAGACATAATAATGTCCATAATGGGGGAAATTATGAGAGAATAAAAATGTCTTCTATAGGTCTCACATGATAA
The DNA here is from genome assembly GCA_964036315.1 of Acanthosepion esculentum. Taxonomy (NCBI): domain Eukaryota; kingdom Metazoa; phylum Mollusca; class Cephalopoda; order Sepiida; family Sepiidae; genus Acanthosepion; species Acanthosepion esculentum. Next base: position 64,547,412 of record OZ038486.1, on the reverse strand, counting down.
TAGGATAATGAACAAAAATGTTTATAATTCTTACAAGGTTTGGTTTTATTAAAGTTTCATCAGAGAAGGAGAAAAAATTTCGAGTATATTTATTTTTTTATTTCATATTCATTAGGTAAGCAGATCTTGTTTGTATAATTTATGCGCGTATGTGTATCATAATTCTAGTTTATCTATGCAAGATTTGGATGATAATGTATATATGTATGCGTGTGTGTATATGTGACTTGTAGACATAATTTATTCATTTAAGCTGGTTCGAATCCTGCCCGATTAAGTAAATTATTCTTGAATAAGATTTCTCGAACATTTAGGCCGGTAGAAGAGAATTAATAAATATACAGTTTAATAAATAAACGGAGCGTCTACTCGAATATGAGTATCGGCTAAATTTAACGTTTAAACTTATCAAAATTTCTCGGGTAAATAAAAGATCCATTCTGATATATATATATATATATATATATATATATATATATATATATATATATATATATGTATATATATATATATATATATAAAGATATATGTATATGTATATATATATGTATATATATATATGTAGATGTATATATATATACATATATGTATATATATATATATTTGGGTAGAAAGAGCTCGTTAGGTTTGGTTGTGCGGGTCTGTCTGTGAGAGGGATCACATTGATTTCATTCTTGCGATGAGGGCGGATGTTGTGCGGCTCAGATACTGAATGATGATCGGCAGACATCAGGTTTTTTCTTTGACAAAGAACGTGAGGATGGTGAAATTAATAGCTACACGTTATGAAAGATTGGGGAGCCGAGTTCGCGCTCCAGTCGGGTTCGTTACATCCACTTGATATACATAATTGGGGAATATATGGCACCCTGTCTAGGAGAGGTATAACTGAATTCAAAACCTTAATTATCACAGTTCATACCAAACGGATAATACCTACAACATATCTGATCACAATCAGGAAATGAAACTACCACAGAAAAAAAAAACACCGCGCCGAAAAACACAAACACCACACCCCAAAACACAACCACTAACATAGCAAATAACACAGATCGATAGAGCTACTAGCACTGTTACCTATTCTACCATCACCCCTACGGACACGGCCAGCACCATGACATTTGGTGCAGCCATCAGATGGGATAAACAACTAAGACTTCATTTTTATAACTACTACTACTTTCACTAATATTATCGTTACCATTTTATGCAACTACCTAAAATATCTATTAGTATTATTTTCACTAACAACACTGATGTTACCACAATCACTTCATAACCTTCCCTAACACCATTAGTACTGCTTTTTATCATTTTCATTGTTTTAATTATTGTCATTATTATTTCTATTTTTATTATATTCACCATCATTATCGTAGTTACTACAACTATTATCATTATTACCATTGTCATTATTGTCACATTTTTTACCATTATACTTTCGTTTTCATGAACATTATGGCTAAATTTTCTGTTGA
>OZ038486.1:64513431-64540931 GCA_964036315.1 Acanthosepion esculentum | reverse complement strand
TGTGTGTGTGTGTGTATTTGTGTGAATTTGTTTCAGTTACAAGGGTTTAGATCCAGTGATTACACTTTCTAGATTTTGAGAACGAACGAATTTGTTTTATTGCAAAAAAATTAAAAAAAATATTTCATCGAAAATATTTTATCGAGATTATGAAGAGATGAAAACGAAAGTCCTTCATTTCCCATAAAATGTTGAATAATCTCTGTGCTGCATATCTCGACAATATAAACATGGTTTAATAATCATTATTAGCAGAAAATCGCTTAATATTAATAGCTGTTCAAAAATATTTATTGACACCTCGAGACGTTTATGAATCAGAAGCAACAGATGCCTAGAGCCATTCCATTCGATATTATTAGATTATCGAATAAATTAAATCAGAGGGAGCTATCTATGCGAAGTAAATAAGTTTTAAATATCTACGAAAATTGATTAAAATTGAAGGAGAAAATTGCGAAACTGTATTGAAAAATCCCAGTCTTCTGCACGTTATTGATTTTTGCAGAGAAACCTGGAGAAATTATAGAAAGATTTGGGAAAAGAAACAAGAAACAGAATAAATGAATAAATGATATAAGAAAAAAAGGAAAATAAATGTAAAACAATGAAAATAATACGAGGAATATTTATTTAAGATAAAATAATTGGTCTGAGGAAGATAAGACAATGAAAAAAAAAACACAAGAATGAAAGTAAAATGAAGAAAACGTGATAGGAAAACGTGAAAAAAAATTGAATTGTTTGATTTGTTTTCTACAGCTTATAAACCTTTTGAATGTTATTTAAAGCCAGAAAATATTTTTTTTGTATTGTAAGTATTACTTTTGTTATAATAATATTTTAGTAATAGAAGTTCTACTAAATAACTCCTAGCTAGTGTGGAGTTGAGTTGGATTCATTCCTGAAGGAAAAAGTGAAATAATTTCACAAAGCGAAAGAAGAATGGAAGTAGAGATTTTAAGTAGAAAGAAAATTCAATATAACTTGTCTTCGCGCTAACATAGTAATGTACTGCGCAGTAATATCAAAATAATTTGTACCAAATTTTAGAAGGCTTTACCGCCACTCAAAGTAGAGAATTGCTGTTAATATGGTTATCATGAATGTGGTTTGTAATGAATAAGAGAAGGAAGTGGAATGAAGTGAAGGTTATCTAGATAAGTAATATAGATAACGATTGTCCCTTGAGTTGAAAAGGTTAAGATTGAAGTGTTCAGGAAAGTATCCACTCAGGAGTTTATTTGCAAAAAAGTTACAGTTCTATTTAATAAAACGAGAGAAAATATATTTTGTTTAACTCTGCGTCCCGTCTCTTTAATTATGTTTGCATTTTTCTTATTGGCTTTATTGCTTTGCTCTGCGTGAAATTAAAACAACAACAACAAAAATGTTACTAACTTTTCCCTGTATTATTCTTATATACTCTAGCCCCATTATTCTTATATTCTCTAGGCCCAATATTCTTATATTCTCTAGCACCATTATTCTTATATTCTCTAGCTCCTATTATTCTTAATTCTCTAGCCCCATTATTCTTATATTCTCCAGCCTTATTATTCTTATATTCTCTAGCCACATCATTTTACCTTCCTTCAGTAAATATTCTCCTTATTTTTAATTTTTCTTTCATAGTTTTTAATTTCCTTTCTGTAATCATTCTATTCGTTTTCTTTCTCTTTTAATCTTTTGTCCTTTGCTTTTCTTTCTTTTATAAGACGCAGACAGACAGTGATACAGTAACCAAGTTCCTGAGACAATATTTCTTACGCTAAATTTAGCGTGACACACTGCCGAATGGTAGGAAATTTTATATTAATATTGTGTTACTGTAGTCGATCATGTGGAATTGTCTGCATAGAAAGTTAAATATTAGGTTATCCAAAAATATTGATTTTGTGATGATAAGTGAATGTTTTAGACTTAATTAATTTTATGAAAAAAAAACCCGACTCTTAGACGATGAGAAATGGTTGCATGAATGCGCATAAAGTGGAGAAAAGAACATTCATGCTTAAACGTTAAACTTATATTATTTATATCTATGCATTTAGAGATTCTTGATAAAATCCAAATAATAATCTTCAATATTATTGGTCCTGACCTAGAATCTCGGCTTCTCTCAATTCTCCACTGTTGTAACGTAGCTTTTCTCTTCTTTTTCTATAAATATTTTCATAGTCATTTTTCTGTTGAAATTTGCGCTTTGGGGTGGGAAATTCGATGTGGTGTAATGGTTAGCAAGCTACATCAATTATGATTGAGTAGTGAGTTCGATCCTTACTGGGAACTACTTTTTGTGCCACTTCTCAGCAACGCTTGGAAAATCACTATTAAATACTCCATACTTTTCGCCTTCTGCCACATCTAATCTGCGCTTAGAAAATAGTTTAAGTCGCCTTATGTGACAGAGATGTCAGTTCTCTGGTAGAAGCGGGACGCTTTTCGTTTTTCGAGTTTGTATTTCGTATTTGTTTCTGTGTCCGGATCTATGTGTATCTGAGTGATTGGTTGCCCGAATGAGAGCTGTTAATTACCTAGTCTCGCATTAATTTCGTTCAGTTAACTGATGTTTTTGCCACGTTTAAGGATCCTGAGGTGGTATTACTTACACTATTTTGTTTAGTTTCATATATATGCAACAAGCAGCACGGCCCGGCGTTGCCCGTGCTTGATTAAAAAATCGTACGACTCATAAAACAATCGCTATCACTTGACTTAAAATATTTTTGCACATCCTTGCCTTTAAAGGAGTGCCCCTTGCCGTGCTGATGTTGCTACATGCCTTACTTTTTGCCTATCTCACACTGCGATTTTTTTCTAAGCTCTATACTAAACATTAAATCTGTTACGAAAAAAGAACTAAACAAAATGAACACAAAACGATCAGCTTTAAAAAAGGACTCGTAACTGGAAAAACCGAATCAAAAAAGAATGTTAACAACAAATATTTTTTCACACTCAACCCAGTTCTGCTGAATCACAATCAATGTTGAGTTTAAGCAAGCGAATGAGCCAATTGGAGTAAAGTGCCGTGCAGATTTAAATTTTTCCCACTTGTGACGAATGCAGCTATCGATATTTTTGCATGCTAGCATGCTAGTTAACATTCAGTCAGCTGTTGGCTCTCACGCTGGCCAATAGAAACTTCCTGCCTATTGGTGGCAGCCAGCTATAGGCTCTCACTCTGGCCAGTAGAAAATGTCCGCAAACTACATGAAAACTGCCGTAGAAGCATGAAAAAATCGATTTTTTCCACTATCGATGGGAGTTGGGAAATGCCTTCCCGGCTAACTTGGAGCATGTGCATGTAAATATTGGTGCAAATCCGTTGAAAATTGCGGCCGTGCATTCGTTACACACACACACACACACACACACGCACACACACACACACACACACACACACACACACACACACACACACACACACACACACACACATCCTGCCTTTTATAGATAGAGATTGTAATCATTGTAAATTATTTATTGTTTTCTTTTTTTTAAGTTGCTATTTTTATCCCCCCTACCGCTAGACAAATTGTAAACAGAAACAACAACAACAACAATAAGAAATATATATAAAAACCTAATAACTGTGAATGCTGGATAATTTTTTCACAGATACAGGGAAGGCTTGAGGCTAGAGATATATAATTCTATAGAAAAATACGCAGCATAAAATGGACCGAATATTCGCTTAAGGTGACATTTAAGAATAAAAAACAAACAAAATATACCTTTACTTCTCGGTTTGAGAAATCGGAGAACCGAGTTCGAATTACAGTCAGATCCATTACATTCACTTACGAGCTAATACTCTTGGGAAAGGTATGATTCCTCCTCTTCTCCCCACCCCAGCTATTGGAAAATAGCAGGACAGACCGGGTTCTATAGCCTTGGATGGCAACTGGTCTACCGCAGAAAGAAATGGCAACTTACTGCGGGAAGAATCTGCCTCATCAGTCATATATCGAAAGATACATGAACGCCTAAGCGTGTATCACACATGGCACATAACTGTCTAACTTAGAATCAGAATGAGACAGTTGAAATTTCTGGGATACTTCACAGGAAAGTAGTCTAACATAATTTAACATTCAGAATACAAAGTGAAGTGTCTAGAGATTTTCGGCAATGAATAAAATTATGTTACATGTACATCACAATCTACTAATTTGTCTATCCTGAGAAACTCACGTTAATAGCAAAACACATTGTCTCGCTATGTGTCGACAGTGGCTTCAGTATCTTTCGGCCCCAACGCCACTTCTTAGACTGTGCCAAGCAAAGACGATTCTATTATTTATTCGTTTCATTATGCGAGATGGACAGTAACCTCGATTCGATGAGAAAGCTGGGCGAAGAAATTCAGGGAAACTTGCGCCCACTCATTAGCCTAGCTTTTTGTCACGTGCAGCAAGCTCTACTGAGAAATGAGTTGACGCATCAAAATTCTTTCGGCCCTCTGTCGACTTGCGCCGTTTTGGTCTTATATCCAAAACATAGAAGAAAAAAAACAATCTACCCGCGTCAGAATTCCACATAAACGAAGTATTGAAGTATTGCCATGCTGGCCCAGCGTCTGCATTCTGTAACAACGAATTATTTAGTTATTCCCATGCTGGCCCAGCCTCCGCATTCTGTAACAACGAAGTATTTAGTTATTCTCATGCTGGCCCAGCCTCCGCATTCTGTAACAACGAAGTATTGAGTTATTCCCATACTGAACCAGCTGCCGCATTCTGTAACAACGAAGTATTGAGGTACTGCCATGCTGGCCCAGCCTCCGCATTCTGTAACAACGAAGTATTTAGTTATTTCCATACTGGCCCAGCCCCCGCATTCTGTAACAACGAAGTATTGAGGTATTGCCATGCTGGCCCAGCCTCCGCATTCTGTAACAACGAAGTATTGAGGTATCGCCATGCTGGCCCAGCCTCCGAATTCTGTAACAACGAAGTATTGAGTTATTCCTACACTGGCTCAGCCTCCCCTTTCTGTAACAACGAAGTATTTAGTTATTCCCATACTGGCCCAGCCTCGGCATTCTGTAACAACGAAGTATTGAGGTATTGCCATGCTGGCCCAGCCTCCGCATTCTGTAACAATGAAGTATTTAGTTATTCCCATACTGTCCCAGCCTCGGCATTCTGTAACAACGAAGTATTGAGGTATTGCCATGCTGGCCCAGCCTCCGCATTCTGTAACAACGAAGTATTGAGGTATTGCCATGCTGGCCCAGCCTCCGCATTCTGTAACAACGAAGTATTGAGTTATTCCCACACTGGCCCAGCCTCCGCATTCTGTAACAACTTTAATAGAATATTAGTTAGCAATACAAATGATTTATAATGATTAGAACTTGGGTTAAGTTTTAATACGCTTTTTTTTAATTTTAAGAATGTTTTAAATGCGATTCCAACGCAAACAAATGTGAAGTTGGTGATTTTAGGTTATTCTTACGAATTTATCACCCATTGTTGGATGACAAACATTTTACAGAGAACGTGCTGTAACTTAACGTTTGTCTAAAATGCTGAGATTTCTCGATAAACGATGTTTTCTAGTCGGTTAGGCCAGTTGGGACGGATAGTAATCAAACGACAACATAAAATAAGAATAATCAATGTTATACGATGCGAAAAATAGCAAACAGACTCCAAATACCCAACTGAAGCGTTGAAAATCATTTTCATCGTTTTTGATGTTATGTTTGATGTAATGTTTGTCTCTTTGATATGCGACATTCATATCGGTTAAGTGAAAACCGATTGTAATTTATATAAAAGGTCCGTTATTGAAACAAATTGTAACTGACTATGAAATTTTGCTACTTCAAGAAAACTTAAGTGCCGGTAGGACAATGTCAGTGAACCACGAACAACCAGTTTTGACCTTCACGAGATTGCTTTTGTCTAAATAGTGGGACTGCAAGAATCTCGAAATGAACGATTGATTCGAACAAGTACAACTACAGGAAACGTGTTCTGAAATTGGCCCATAGAAAACATATAATATATAATCAGGATAAAATTTTCGACGTTGTAGAAGCAACTTTCTCTTTCTGTTGGTTGATTTATTTTACGATATGCCGACCATTGCTAGGTTATTTTATGAAGAGTTTTGCATTGGGCGTCGATTAAAGACTGAATTCATCACTGAGCTGCAATAGCTAACCTGACTATCTTTACCAATACTCACTCCAAGTAACCTTTCGGTTTCACACCGTTATTCGCGTTGTTAGCCCACTTCGACTGTTCTTGGTCGCGGCGCTCCGTGTTCGATATGCATGTCCCGAAGCATAAGCCATGCTAAGTGAAAGTACACGCAACGGATTAGGACGGGAGAAAAGGCGGGTGGATCAGATTTGAAACAAGCTTATCTAATATGTAGCACTAACACACGGAACGGCAACGCGCACCAAACGGAGCTCGGACCTATCGCGTTATCGACATAATCTCCCTTGTTGTAAAACGCACTGCGTGTCTGAATTAAAATATAACCTCTCTTCTTAGTTATTTATTTTTATTTTCATTATTTTTAATCATTTCGACCCCAAACAAGGCGATAATGCCACTAAAACGAACGATATTATTTGAAAGTGAAAGAAAAACTAGAAGACTTTAGTGATGAGAAAGAACTATAAAATAATAAGATGCAGGAAGGCATGCGATGGTGATAGACGTTGCATTTAAATCGTTCAAGATCGTAGGCGAAAGGAGAGCAAGGAAGCGGAATAGAGTTCCACAGGCGAGAAGTGCGGGAAAATAAACAATAAGCATAGAACTTACGGTTACATATAACTATTACAACCGTAAAGTACTGAGATCTACTTGCCAATCTAGTAGTACGCTTAAGTCTGGCGGTTGAAGAACCAAGCCGGAAAGTTCATTAGATCAATTGCATAAAAATATTCTTTAGAAATAAACAGACAAAAGCCACGTCACGGCTGTCGGAGTGTAATTGAGATCGAGATGGCTCGTGATGTGAGATAACATTAAAATCCCATGTTTGGATTTTTCGAGATTCTCGCGATATATAGCAGGGAGACCTGACCAGGTATTTATGTAATATGTTCGATTGAATGGTAGATTTATAAATGTCCAAGATGGATTGGAAGGAAGAAATATTTTTTGGCACGACACAATGAAAAAAGTTTCCTAGCAGCAGATGTAGCATTTGACACAATATAATCATTCACTTCATGTCAATGGAAAACGCCAGATCAAGAAGGTGCAATGACTTGTTTTCCTGGAAGTTAGCATCAGCCAAGCTGATAAATGGCAAAATATAGTTCTCTACGATAACTTTCATTTTGGATTCGTTAAAAATTCAAAGACATTTCTTGTCCCATTTAACAATCAAGTCCTCATCTTGTAAATCATAATAGTCGTGTCGGTCAGATATAATGCCGATAATTATTTAATTACAACAGATTAAATTGTTGTGGTGTCCTCCCTCTAAAGAGTCTATGTTGGACTCTTCCTCTTACTATAAGGTTAGTAGGAGAGATGTTGTGAGCAAGTAAATGGTTATAGAAATAACAAGTGTTACAGACATATATATTAAACTGTAAGTTCAACAGAAGAGCATTACACGACTAGTGAGTGTCTTTTGGTTGACCAAGCGTTCAATCCATTCAACAGTTTCCCCCAAGGCCTTCTCTCGTACTAATCTTATAGTAGGCGGAGGTGTCCAACATAGACTCGTTAGAGAGAGGACGCCAGAACATAAATAAAAAAATCACAGGTGCCATGGTGCAAGGTAGATGGCACTGCTGACTAACACCAGAGGGCTGTCTATTTCGGGATTTGGTTGGAGTGCTCAGTATCCAGAACATGTACGAACAGCCCCTTCAAAGTAAAAGAAAAAAGAGTCATAGATTATACGTTAGCGTCTAAGAATACAAGAGTATCATGATAAATCGTCGTAAGTAGGAAGGAAAAAAACTCATAGAAAAAATAACTAATAATTTTATTTGAAATAGGTAATATTTTTATAAAATATCTATTTATTTAATATATGCTAATTAATATTAATGTCGTAAATATATTAAAAAAAAAACGATTTTGTTAAAATGTTACCAACTTCAAATAAAATTATTACCTAGTTTCTCTGTGAAGTTTTGCTTTTTTCTTTTTAAAATAAATTTTAGTGACTTATAGACATATCGGACTTAAATCTAAAGATTCTAGATTCGAAATTTCGCCCCTCTTCTTAGTGGCTTTTTTGTGTTTCTATGACATTATTGGAATGTTAGTTTCATCTAGATCCGTCCTTTCTTGGTTTTGGTATTTCTGAATATATTTATTTTTTTCTGTTGCTGAACATCGCTTTGAATCAAATATACCATAATCAACTCGAGAGAAAGAGATTGCGAAAGTGAAAATGAAAGTAGACGAAGTCTTGTGTCTTGTATTGCGTAACATTTCATACGATATAACATTGTTTGAGTATTAATCCTCATGGCCGGCCATATTGTATATTCTGTCTTCATTAAATTACAAAGAATCCCGAGTGTCTTTTTTTTATTGCTGGATAACAATACGATGTATCCTTAATTTTTCTTTTCTTCCTTTTGTTATGCACCAGACCCCATTTTCGGTTGAGATATCAGCAGCAAGCCTCGATGGCTTTCCTGCTTTCACTTAAAATGTTTTAGCTTCAAATCAGTTTTACATCAATTGTACTTTTTGCGAGCCTCACTTTGTTTAACAGCATTAAAGTCAGCCAATCACATCTTTCCGACATCCACGGGAGCAGAAGAGAAGAAAAGCAATCGTGTGACACCCAGTCAGGTTCGAACTTTTGGAATACTCTCATATTGTCTCTGTCGACTGAAAGTTCGCGACGAATTCTCTGGGTCAAATTGTCGTTCAGTGACGAGTCTTTTGTTTGGCAACAATAGTAGCTAATGGAGCAACCGCAGACGAGAATTTGATTTGATGACGGCCACAGAAAGAACTGACCCAAGTCGTTGCAGAACAGAATGAAATCTAAGTCCACAAAGAAGGAGAGTAAAAGCAATACGTGAAAAACCTCTTAAAAATCTATTCAATGATACTGTCGGTGTAAGTATCTTAGGGTATTTAAAAATACTTTATAATAGTTAAATAGATATATATCTAACTGATAATCTATACCTCTGAATGCGAAAAAGTCTGAGTGAGAGATTAAAAGATTTTATTTTATTTATTTTCACGGTTTATCAACCTATTACAGATTATTTAAAGCCGGAACCTATTTTTGGATTAATAGAATTCTTTGAGGATTTTTTAATACATGTCCTACTCAGTCAGTTATCTGTCATGCGTGATACATGACTGATGAAGCAGATTTTTCCCGCAGTAAGTTGCCAATTCTTTCTGCGGTAGACCAGTTGCCATCCAAGGCTATAGAACCTGGTCTGTCCTGCTATCTACGCATAGCTGGCGGAAAAGAATAGGATTCACACCTTTCCGAAGAGTATTAACACGTAAGGCATGAATCCTCATCTTCTCCCTCAGATATGGGTGAATAGCAGGGCAGATCGGGTTTTATAACTGGTCTACCGGAGATTCAACGCATAATTCAGGAAAGAGTTGTCTTCATGCTTTTCCCAAGAAAATAAATAAATATAACGGACCTAACTGCTATTAGAAACTCGGTTGTCCCACTTCAGATTTCGAGCAAATATTCATTATAATTTTTATTAATTAACCCATAGCTGGGTTAGAAAGAGGTAGTTTCATGCCTTTCCGAAGGGTCTTTCTGTATATAACAAACCTAATGGGAACTCAGATATCCGAGGAAAAATCCAAAGCTATTATACATCATACCACTCGCACATTCTTGCTTACGGTACCTGCTATTCATAAGCTGTCATTCATCTAAGTACTGACTAGGTTTGAGGTTGTCTAACTTCGGTGATCGGACGAGAATCGGAGTTTCAACGTGATATGGTCGTAAGCAGATAGACTAACCATTACTAAAACGTCTAAATGACTGTAGTACATGCTAGTATGAATTTAGACACTTTCATTTATTTACACCAACATAAGAACGGTAACATTAAAGGTAAAACATTTTCCTTACAGGAAATATCTGTCATTCGTTAACCAATCAGTTATGATTACAGTCGGATGAAATTTATAAAATCATTTTTTTGCTTGTAGTTTATATATATAACCATCTTCATGAGTTTTAATTGTTGAAATGTCGGTGGGTTCTGGATTTTGTTTATGGTTTAATATTATTTTCTTTGATTGGTGTTGTATACTCATTTTCTTTCAGGTCCCAACAAGGAATGTCATCATGATATTTTCCACCGAAAATGTTTGAAAAAAAATTAAATAATTAAACAACCTATGATCACGCATCTTTCATAGATAAAGCCATTCGTAAGGTGCGAATTCTACTTGTTACGACGATTTTTTGTATTTCTTTAAGATATGGGTCACCGCTTCAATCAATCAGTTAATCGGAATCTTTTTCGAGGGCTCCAACCACGACTGGAATTAATGATGTTTTCATGTGCACCTTTTTTGAGTGTTCCACTTCAAGAACAATGAATCTTGTTAGTGTTTGAAGATCTTCAAAGATACATTACAATCTGCAGGGACTGCCATGTCAATAAGAAAGGACATTCCGAGCTTGTGGTTTTTGATCACGATGTCTGGAGGATTTGCTTTGATTGTTGTGTCTACGCGTATTGTAAAGTCCCATACAAATGTTAGAGGTCCTATCTCTGTTATCGGGCCTGGATGATGTTCATACCAGTTTATAGCAGTTTCATTTTCGCAAGATGATGATGATGATTATTATTATTATTATTATTATTATTATTATTATTATTATTATTATTATTATTATTATTTCTTTATATTTCAGTTGTATACACATTCCCTTTCCAGATATCTAAGGTCAGAAATGGCTTCATGACAATTTATACTGATCATTTCTGTAATGTTTGTGATCTGTACTTGTAACTACACTCTTTTCTATTTCTTTAAGGCATCCATTACCAGGAAGCCCTTCAATAAGTTTATCGGAATGTTTTCCGATCAATCCGAGGGCTCCAACTACAACTGGAATTATTGATATCCTTATGTGCACCATTTTTGAGATTTCCACTTCCCGTCTTCAGTTATTATCCGTTATCCATTACACCCTCTACACATCCAAGCTTACAGCACTTTGGTATTCTGAGGCGGTCACCCATCTCGGTAGTCAATCATTGAATGCGATTTATTGATAATAATAACAAAAATGATATTCATGAACAAATTCTAAATAAAGGATTTATGGAATTAACCCAAGGATAAAAAAGAAACAGGAGCAAATAAATCCTTTTAAATATAAATCATCATCCTTCCTTTAAATTCAGAAGTTAGATACTTGAAAGAGGTCGATCTCTGACCCAATACAAAGGTAGATACACTTTATTCGTAAGGGTCGAGTTTGTCTCAGTAAGTAGAACATTTGAAACATAAACTGACTTCTGGGAGGATTTAATCACCAGAGATGTCACTTGGGACAAAACCAAAGTAAACAAATAAATGCAAGTTAAGCGTTAAGAACCGATTTTTAAAAAAAGATTTGCCTGAATGCCAAGCGTGGAACAGCGACTTGTATTGATCGGATCTCGGAGACGACGTTAAGAAACATCAGTGGCAAATGTCTGTAACAATTTGATTCAATGCTAACACAGACACATTGGTCTAACTCATTTTCGTGGAAGTAAGTTTGAGGGAGATCGTGTAAAATAAATAGTTAATTGAAAACTTAATCAATGCTACGTTGAATTAAGGAATCATTAACAGCCACCTGACGGAAGAAGAACAACAACAACAAGAAGATAGAAAAAGAAGACAGAAGATAGAAAAAGAAGACCGAAGAAGAAGAAGAAGAAGAAGAAGAAGAAGAAGATAAAAAGGTAAACAGAAGAAGAATGAGAAGATAGAAGAAGAAGAGAGAAGAAGAAGATAAAAAAGTAAACAGAAGAAGAATGAGAAGATAGAAGAAGAAGAAGAAGAAGAAGAAGAAGAAGAAGAAGATAAAAAAGTAAACAGAAGAAGAATGAGAAGATAGAAAAAGAAGACAAGAGAAGATATAAAAGGAGACAGAAGAAGAGGATAGATAGAAGATGAGGAAGAAGAACATAGGAAATGACACAGAAGAAGAAGAAGAAGAAGAAGAAGAAGAAGAAGAAGAAGAAGAAGAAGAAGAAACATTTAAATAATAAATAAATAATAAATAAATAATAAATGAATAATACATAATAATAATACATAATTATTAATTCATATTTTAAAGAAAGTCATTTTTCTAAATCTGAGAGTCAAACACATATACGCGGTGTATACATCATTATATACCGAAGGAATATTTGATTGATCAATGAATATCTTTATATCTTTCGAGTTATTTATATATGGGAAATATATGGCAATGTGGAAAATGTTTACTCTGACACGTTTCAAAGATAAACTGACGTCATTAGAAAAATAGTTTTATTTCAGAAATCGGCATTAGCGAGATTTAAGCTATGCATCGGAAAGCTGAACTTTTACTTTAACTCACAATTATATAAATTTTATCTAATTCCAAACAATTGCAACCCGGAGTTTTTTTTGTATTTATTTATGTTTTTATTATTTTATTCCATACAATTTATTTCCTATTATTGTTAGTTCTTTTGAATATGGCTCTTTTCAGATCAAAATTTTGGTCACAACACTGATTTTGGTGTCGTGCTAGTTCATTGAGTGTGTGTGTGTTTTTTTTTAAATTATAACTCTCTTTACTGTTCATATTGTATATCGGTATGAGAAATCGAAGATTTGGGTTCGTTACATTAATTTCTGCGCAACTAATATTCAGAATGGTATGAATCCAATTCCTGGGAAAAGTCATTTGGGATTCTAAAAACTTCTTACGATCCAAATTATATTTCGACATTAAATAATCCGTACAAGGTTGATAAATTGTTAATTTACAAATCAGTCACTTGCGTTTGTATATTGATTTGCTTAAATCGTAGGATCCCCCATCGATTGGGCTTATCACGTTCGGTATTTGATATATTCATGCTTCTGATTTAATACTAGCTCTTTTTTTACATTTAACATCTTTTTATTGAAATGTCTTTGTTGATTAATTTTATGAGATTAGCTAAATATCTTTCAAGTTTGTTAGTTCCGGAGTTTACGGCCATATCACGCTGAAAAACCGGTTCTCTTCTGATCACTGAAGTTAAGTATCGCTGAAACTGACCAGTACTCAGATCGATGACCGCTCGGTAATACCAGGTGCTGTAAGCTTGGATGTACGTGTTATGTAACAGATAACGGCTCAGAATGTGAAGTCGGAGATCCGAGTTCGAATTCCATTCGTGTTCTTTACATTCACTTACGTACAAGTTACCTTGGGAAATGTATGAATCCAACACTTCAACCCCCAGGTACGGGTTAATTATTAAAATAGGCATCAGAAAATCATTATCTTTAAAAAAAAATTCTTGACATCCTAAAATGTTATGGCCTGAAATAGCCTTAAAAAGTTTGGTAAGCCGTAAAAAAAACCCCATCAAATCAATGTAGCTAGACGTACGATTTCGTCAAGCCGAAGCCTCACAGATTTGAACTTCAGTCAAATATCTTACTTCTAGGCCATCGTCGCACGGCAGAAAAGGAAGGGAATTTAAACATTTTGCTCTATACGAAATAAGCCAGCGGCACGGAGAACTCAATATATATATATATATATATATATATATATATATATATATATATATATATATATGTATGTGTGTGTGTGTGTGTGTGTGTGTGTGTGTGTGTGTGTGTGTGTGTGTGTGTGTACGATTTCATATTTTCGAAATTTTATATTTAAATATATATGCAGAAAAAAGTACACAGTAGAACACACAGATATATATATATATATATATATATATATATATATATATATATATATACATATATATATAACACTCCCGCCAAAATAACCGTTATAATGGATTACCCTCAATGTATCAGTGACCCTTATATATAAATGGTCGAGAAAAAGCCCAAAACATGTGCCCTGATGATTGAGTCTATCATGAAACAGTTTGTCGCCGCTGAGAGTTGACTTCAATGTTTAATTTTAATAATCCGTAATAATCCGTTGGCATATAATCCAAGTGAATCCAATTAATACAATATAAAATATTAAATATTAAACTGTTTCACTTCATACAGTGTGCTTAACGTTTTAATCAAACAGACCTATAATTTATCATCCACTCCCTTTTTATAAGGTGAAAATGACCATTAACGTAATTCCATTCCTATTGTGTATATATATATATATATATATATATATATATATATATATATATATATTTATAACATTTTCGCCCCAGCCCCTCAAGTATTTATGTACTCTCTGGGTTGAGGTGTCTACTCGGTCTTAACCGAACTTAAGTGAGTGGCCGTAGGTTCCCTGAGCATCCGTAGATCATTCGACCGGTTCACTGGTTTAATCCTGCTTCCTGCCCACGCTGTGTTTGGTTTGATTCAGAAAGCAGAAATGATATATATATATATATATATATATATATATATATATATATATATATATATATATATATATATATATGCAGAAAGCCGGACAAACAACTATTTAATGGTTGAATTGTTAATGTCTTTTATATAGCAGAAAATAATAGTATAGAAAAGAAACGGATTACAGGAAAGAAAAGTAGTTGCCGTAAAAACTCATACACTTGATTCTAGACAGAGAGAGAGAGAGAGAGAGAGAGAGAGAGAGAGAGAGAGAGAAAGAGAGAGAGAGTGGGTTGTGATTAACTTGTTGTTAAATCGTCTCAGAACGATATACAACTCTTGCAATGGAGAGATAAATATTTCTGTGCGCGACTTAAAGTTTATAGAGTCTGTCTATATTTCTGAGATGAGGTATTATGTACAATAGTCCGACTAATGTAAATACTGTACTTAAAGTTTATAGTTGCGTTTCGCCTCGGCAGTAGTAACAGTAGTAGTAATCTTCGTGGTAGCAAAAGAAGCTGTACTTATATCAACAGTACATGTTAGCGGACGCTTCGTTCCAATCACTGACGTCACTCCCTCTCACCCTCGAGTCTCCAACTCGACTCGCAGTAGTAACAATAGTAGTAATCTTCGTGGTAGCAGAAGTATTTATATCAACAGTACATGTTAGCGGGAGTTTTGTTGCAATCTCTGATGTTACTTTCGTACTTCTTCGAGCCTTCAATTCAACTCTGCTCACTTTCAATCTCCGACATCTCTCCACCAAGCTCCACCACTCGAAGATAGGCGAGCCAAAAACTACCTCTTTTTTCAGCATAACTACGCGTTATATAGATAAACCTGGCTGATGATAATCGACCCTTGGCCCTACTACTTCGCATGCGATTATCACGCGTTCTGGCTACTTTCAACTAAAATCATGTGAATTCCAAAGTTCCTCATAGCTTACTAAGTGCTATTTATAATTTTAAACGATAAAAATTAATTCGACCATTTTTATTGTCTCTCTAATGACTTCTGCCCTAGATAAGATTTCCCATCAGTAAACAAAAATACTCTGATCTAATTTCGCTACACAGATCCACTTCAATTTCAATAAAAAATATAGGTGTGTGTGTGTGTGTGTTCCCCCGACTCTCTTCTCTGTCACATTTATGTGTGTGTATGTGTGTGTGTGTTTGTTTGTGTAAGCACCTATCTATTTATGAGAGAAATATATCAGTGCGTGTGTCCAGATGAGCACTAATAGAATGCATTTGTGGGAAAATCTAACAAGGAGGAAGGATGATGCGAAGCAGAAGTAGACGACAGTCCCCCGGGGATTGGAGTGTGGAAATGTTTACAATCGAAAAGTGACAGACACTCTCATTCATGTCTGGTTGCAGGTGAAGTAAGGCAGACAAAGTTCACATGAATATTTATGCCCCACAGCGTTTTCCTGGCTATTAGAGACGCATTACTCATATCATACTCCGGCCCTGTTACTCGCAAGCATGCTCAAAGAAATACTTGCATTCTCACCTTCTTAGAGGCACATATTGGTACCTAAGCGAATCTATCTATCTATCTATCTATCTCCAATTCTGATATGCTTCATTCAACCTAAATCTTTATGTCGCTTTCTTCTACATCTGTTTCTATCTATCTATCTATCTATCTATCTATCTATCTATCTATCTATCTATCTAGTTAAACCAAGTTATTTATCAATGTATTTAAACCTTTCCTTATCATTATTAGGAAAATTATCCATCTGCCTATCTACGTATTTAAAAAAATTCTTAGCAGAATAAGGAAAGCTATCTATCTATCTATCTATTTAAACCAAGGTATCAATTTATTTAAATATTTTTTTCTTATGAAATGCTGCGAATGGAAATTATTCTTTTTTATTCTATTCACCTATCTACTACATATTTAAACTTTTTTCTCATCAGTGTGAGGAATGCTTTCTATCTATCTAGATATCTATCTCTATTTAAAGCCAACTAACTATGTATTTAAACCTTTTCTTATCGGTATCTCTCTCTCTCTCTCTCTTTCTCTCTCTCTTCATCCGGGAGATTATCCTAATAATGTGCAAATGCTGTGAATGGAAATAATTCTTTTTTTTTTATTATAATGGAACGCACAATCTATGTGTGGAATGAGGTATGTCGGCAGTTGATGGAGATTTTAAATAGGTTGATAACACAAAAATGATTCTACCAATATAGATGAATTTCTGCTCTCATATATATATATATATATATATATATATATATATATATATATATAATTATCTACGTATTTAAACCTTTTTTCTCATCAGTGTTGGGGAAGCTATCTCTTTATCTTTCTTTCTATCTAGCACGGTATATATCTATCTCTGTATTTAAACCTATCTATCTATACATTTAAACCTTTTCTTATGAGTATTAGGAAAACTATCTATCTATCTATCTATCTATCTTGGTCCGGGACATTATAACAATAATATTCAAATTCTGGGAATAGAAATGATTCTTTTTTCAGAGAACGCACATTTATGACGTATGGCCATTGAAAGAGAGCGTAAATTGTTTGATGACAGAAAAATGATTCTATGAACATAAATGAAGAAAAGATTACATCGAAATATGTTGAAAATTCCTGGATCTGTCTCATATAATCTAGTTTTTGTTATGCAAGATAAATTTGATCGTTGCGTATTGATATAGATTGAGGAGCATAATTAGCGCCTCTGATTTGTATTAAAAAGTAGGTTTTACTGTAACGCGTTTAATGACAGACCCGTCATCATCGATTAGAAGATTGGCGAAATAAATCTTTTTCTATTGTTTAAAAAATGTGTTTTATCTAGAATGTTATGACAGAAAGTAGGATGGCGCTAAATGGTAATGAATTAAAAATATAGAATAAACATTATAATGTTCAGCGATAATAAAGAAAATAAAGAAATTCCTGAAAAGAAACCGCCATAAAATTTTTTACAAATTTACTTTTGTTCGTAATCTTCCTAGATCAAGAAATAATGTCTAGCTTTCGGTGGTAATCGGTCTAGAAGGACAAATTCAAAATCTCCAACCATGGTTTAAATCGTCAAATCAACTCGCAATTGTCCAAGCTACACGCCTGAAGATATGGCCAATAAGGCAAGGGTGCCTCCAACGGGAGTGAGAAGACCCTGTTTTTGCATTTGGAAGTGGTAGTAAATTTTGTATAATTTCTTTACAGATCAAGAAGTGATCTGAAGTAACAAGAGCCGTGGTTCTACAGACAGTTGCTGAGAACACTATGGGATGAACATGCGAGCAAGTTTCAAAAATGGGAACTAAAAGGAAAACCAATAATTAAAATCAGAAAGGTAGAGTTTAGGTTAATTGGAAATACAATGAGGAAAAACGGCATGGTAAATTTAACACTCACAGGAGATACCGCTGACATAAGATTTAGAGGTATACGGTGATTAACCAACCTAATGAGAGTGTGTGAATGAAGCGGGTTCAAAGAGGGATGGTAAACTGTCAAATGAGAGGAAGTTGTGGAGAGTCATGATTTTTCACGTCCTGAGAGTACATGTGATGTTACATATAAAAAAGGCGTTGTAAATGAATACGCATAATAATATGTACCGCATTTGACGGCATATAAGCACATTTTTTTACTAAAAATATCTTTTAAAATTACCCTGCGTCTTATATGCCATATGTAGGTTTAAAATTCACTATAGTTGGCCGAAATTAGCTACCTGGCAACTTCTATTAGCTTAGACTTTAGAGTAACTTTCATATACATATTGTTATTATTTAAAAGGCTATAAAGCTGATTAAAATTGTTATCATTGATAATATTCATTATATTAATTTCATCACGTTTAATATTATACATTGTTTCACTGAAATTATAGGCCATATATTCAAATTATATATTTGTAGAAATATATTTGTTTCATTAATATTTTTCTTGTGATAATTTCCGGGTGCATTGGTATAAATACAATCAGAATTTTTATATCCTAATTATTCCAAGACGCAGGTTGTACAGATCATATAAAGGATATAATAAAGTTTTTTTATAGGCTCGTGTTTATTTTTCTATTATTTTTCGTTTAATTGTAATCATGGATTGTTTAACCAAAATAATACAGCATAAATATAGCCTTTGATGTACCATTTACTAATAATTTTACGAAATTTTTTTTTCTTAATTTGCATTGGGGTGCGTCTTATACAAAGGTGCGTCTTATATGAATTCAAATACGGTAATTCTAATGTGCATATGACTTAGAACAGTATACTACGTTTGGAAAATTCTTGCTCATATAGTAGATTCGGTTATTCTGCCTACAGCCTTAAGCCGAATTAAAAGTGGTTTATTTTTCATCAGAAGATGTTTCGGCGGGAAACAA
This sequence comes from Acanthosepion esculentum, assembly GCA_964036315.1. Taxonomy (NCBI): domain Eukaryota; kingdom Metazoa; phylum Mollusca; class Cephalopoda; order Sepiida; family Sepiidae; genus Acanthosepion; species Acanthosepion esculentum. The sequence continues at coordinate 64,522,004 of OZ038486.1, read as the reverse complement.
TGTATACCATACTAGTTCTAGATAATCGATCATGCCTAACCAATAGCGATCACGAAATCACAATTTAATAATTATGCATCTCTTATATTGAGAGCATTATCAAAAGTTAGAAGCTTAAACTCTTCTGAGAGACCCCTCCTGAGTATGACGATAAACTATGCATCCTGGGTAAGACGATAAACTACGTCCAACAGCAAGGCCTCTGATCAGGAGGTTTTGAGGAGCATGGAACCATCTCTTAATTGCTGGTATTCCCAGGTCCATCCTTACACGGGGTGGTAGCACCTGTTAGCGTCCAAACTATGGGTAAATAGGTAGACACCAAACTGAGGCTAAAACACTATGTATGTGTATCAATAGGTTTTAACCAGAAATACTATGTAAAAAAAATATTACCAGCAATACATTTTTGAAAAAAAAAAGATATTACCAGCTATACATTTTTGAATACAAAATATTACCAGAAATAAAAATTTGGTCGGCATTAAATAACCCATTGAGGTTGATATGCCGTAAAACAAAACAAACCAAACCAATCTTCTTAAATACAACGCCACTTGTGGCCGCCAAAAGAATTAGTCGTATAAAATTCAAATGCTTGCTCGTAATTTGGTCCGGATTAAAAGAGGTGCAGAATCACCAGTTGCCGTAAAATCGACACCTGTATTTTAAGGAGTTTGATCTTTTCTGGGAGCATCAGACTTCAGGCTTCACTTTCACTGCCAAGAAAGGAATATCGAACGCTCGCTAGATGGCGTTACGAAAAAAGAAGTACAAACAAAAAGGGCGGAAATGGGGTTAGCTTTCTTCTCTTCCTTTGATCCTCTCTTTACCCACAAGATGGCGTATGAACATAATGCGCTTCACATTCCCTCTGGGAAACAAGTGTTACATGGAAAGACAACACAGCATGCAAACGCCTGAAGCTGATAACGCTGCAATGGCAATAAAAAAATCTTCTCGAACATAACATTACACATACGTTTGTAAATAAAAGGAGATGATCATATCGACTCAGTGCAATGTTTAGCAAGCTTGTCTCTCTAGAACAGTCACAACTTCATAATGAGTTCGGTCCTCACTAGTTTCCGGATAATTTCGACCTTGTGGCACACCTAAGCTACACTTTGAAAAGGGACATTTCTAGTATGAAGTATGAAGTCGTTAAGTATGTTCTAATTCACTAAAAAAAGAAGGAACAGTCCAATATGCAAATTACAGATGGAAGATACCGTATTCAAATGGTGCAACAAGTTTGGTAACTGGGAAGCGTATTAAAAGAGGACGGAAAGTGTGACACTGAAATCCGATGGCGCATTGATATAGTGAAAGATGCCTTCCAAAAACTGAGCAAAGTATTAAGAAAAATAATAGCGTTAGAAACAAAGAAAGGAGTACTGAACTGTCATATAGTATCAGTCCTACTCTATAACAGTGAATGCTGTACAATCTCCTCACAGATGAAGAAGAGACTTAAAACAACAAAAAGCAGCAAAGATGTTCCAAGCAGTTTTTCCTCATTATGTGCCCTAGAAATTTCAGCTGTCTCTTTCGGATGTTATATATCAGAGTCCTTTTTGTTTCTATTTTCCCTAAAACTTCCTCGTTGCTCACATATTCGGTCCATGGTATTCACTAGCGTTCTTTTGTAGAACCACATTTCTGTTGATTGAGTTCGTTTCGTCAACTCAGATGAGGTGTTCAGAATTAACTGCCATATAGGAGGATTTATATAATGTAACAGTTCAGTACTATTATGGAGAAGGTGAAGTAATTTATATAATGTAACAGTTCAGTACTATTATGGAGAATGTGAAGTAATTTATATAATGTAACAGTTCAGTACTATTATGGAGAATGTGAAGTAATTTATATAATGTAACAGTTCAGTACTATTATGGAGAATGTGAAGTAATTTATATAATGTAACAGTTCAGTACTATTATGGAGAATGTGAAGTAATTTATATAATGTAACAGTTCAGTACTATTATGGAGAAGGTGAAGTAATTTATATAATGTAACAGTTCAGTACTATTATGGAGAAGGTGAAGTAATTTATATAATGTAACAGTTCAGTACTATTATGGAGAAGGTGAAGTAATTTATATAATGTAACAGTTCAGTACTATTATGGAGAAGGTGAAGTAATTTATATAATGTAACAGTTCAGTACTATTATGGAGAATGTGAAGTAATTTATATAATGTAACAGTTCAGTACTATTATGGAGAATGTGAAGTAATTTATATAATGTAACAGTTCAGTACTATTATGGAGAAGGTGAAGTAATGGATAGCGGTTCAGATTGAGGAATCGAAGAGCCGAGTTCGAATTAAAGTCGGATCCATTACATTCACTTACGAAAGGTATGGATCCTCTTTTATCTCGCCCCCTCCCAAGCTATTGGTAAATAGCAGGACAAACTGGGTTCTATAGCCTTGGGTGGCAACCAGTCTCCAAGAATTCAAAACTGTATGTAGCCCTGGCATAGCGCATGCTATACAGCTAAAAAAAAAAAACACCGTTCGCACTGGCTCGATGGTTCCGACTTTGGTCGAATGATGACTCTTATCTTTTGAATTCAGAGTTTTTATTGCGAATGCCCCTTTCCATAGATGTATAATATGTTCTATGGCAGTAGCTCTTATTAAATTGTATTTTTTCTTATCTCTCCTAAAATCTATTCTGCAATTCACTTACACAAGGTCGGTTATGCATTTTTCCCTCTCCCTATTGCCTTCAGTATGCCCTGTGAGTATCAAATTTTCAAAGCCCTCTTTTCTCATTATGTACCGTAGAAATTTCAACTGTCTCTTTCTGATGTTAAGTATAAGTATCCTTTTTGTTACAATTTCCTCTAAAACTTCGTCGCTGCTAACACGTTCTGTTCAGATCATTCTTAGCATCCTTCTGCAAAATCACATTTCTTTGCTGCAATTCCCTTCTTCACCTGCCATATAGGAGGACTGATCTTACATAACCGTTCAGTACTCTTTTCTTTGTTAGTAACGAAAATTTTCTGTTTCTTATTACTTTACCTAGCTTTTGGAATTAATCAACTGTCTTTTCTGATGCTACGTATAAGAGACCGTTCTTCTGTGATGACATTGTCCAGCATTCAGCGACATATAGAAAAACCGATATTAAATGACAGCTAAATTCTCTGTTGATTTCAATCCGATTAAGCAATGACCGTAGAACACTCGCCCTCCGCTTTTATAGGCAGAAGCACACAAATGCACGCTGGAATTTTTTCTTAGCCAACAAAATAGGCCAGATCTGACGATCTCCGCCTTCGCGCAGAGAGGAACCCAGACGAGGCTGTGTCGAAGGGCAGAGACGCAGTCTGGGGAAGTAGACAAACTCGACCTCTTATATACGTGGTCTAGGGGGAATTTTTGCCCAAGACGACGGGCTCAAAATCGACCCACATAAAAAAACGGCCTTGTGCCACATCCTGCTTTGTGGGGAGGCGAGGTAAATAACCTCAGTCCAGATCTGCCATTTCAGGCGGTTCGGGCTGACTTGTCGAACTCTCTGCCTTCGGATATAGAGGAACTCATACGAGGCTATACCGAAGAGCAGAGTCACGTCTGGGGAGGTAGACAAGCCCGGCCCCGTTTATACGGAGTCTAAGGTGAATTTTTGCCCAAGCCTACGGGCTCGGAATTACCCACATAAAAAACAGCCTTCTGCCACATCCTGCCTTGTAGGGAGGCGAGGTGAATAACCTCAGTCCCGATCTACCTTGTCTAGAAGACGGAACGCTAGGTCCGACTCGCTTTTGTGCGTCGACGCCAATTCTTCGTTTGTTTATATTTTGCCTTCTTATTGTTAATTTACCTTACACATATTGTTCGCTTGATATTCATTTTTGCCCTGTTGCTTTTCTTTTTATTGCAAATTTTGTTAATTCTGTTTGTTCTTTATTTATTATTTCGCCATAGCAACCCGCTTCACATACTCTCCTCTTTGTTTCTTACGAAATCTTAGCGGTTCAAATTTCAAAAGGTTTATATCTTAATCGTAAATCTGTTCATAAGGAATACGACTGGCTCCAAATCAAATATACGCATCTTCTGAAACACAGATCAAGTATTCTCTGAATACAATTTTATTTTTTCGTTTATACTATTTTATTCTTTTATAGGAGTTTTTTTTCAGTACGTGTCTGATGACAGCTATCCACTTCTCCCTGTCCTGTCCTTTGGCACGATGGAATATTAGTGCACTTGACGTTATTCCGAGTGCCAGCTACGTCAGGCATTTACACAATTAGGTAGGTTGTACCCTGTTTCCCTCTGCTCCCTTGTCATTCGCCTTATTAAATTCTGTGAATGTTCTCCAAGACTTTCTTCTTCCTTTACTTCTTTATCCCAGAAATTTCACCTGTAGCTTTTCCACGCCATTATCCTTCCCAAGAATGCATGGCAGTGGAAAGATAATAATGAAATAAATGGGAATTTGTTGAGGACGATGATGGTCTACATACTGAAAAGACATGGCATTCTTAAGATAATCTATATATCTCAGTGTGCTTATATCTATCTATCTATCTATCTATCTATCTATCTATCTATACAAACGCGCGCCCGCACGTATGCACACACATATGTGATAGAAATTAGGAGGATGTTAGATAATTATAATTAAGTAATTCCTCGAGTCTAGAAGAAACCTCAACAGAATGCAGAAAGCAGTATATTTCGAACTCATCAGCAGTGCGCATCCACTACCGAGAATTGAAACTCGGACAGTTACTTTATCAGGCAAACGTCATACCAGCAGCTCCAACGGGCCTCGGTGACGAAGAGGTAGCCAATCAGACTCGGTTTGGCGCGGCTCTATCACATATTCTGTAGTAGAACTCATCCGCGTTTACCCTTTTACCCATAGGGCTGTGCCCCAACGATCCACGGCTACTATCACCAAGTCGCTCCATCCAGAGCCGGTTTAAGCAAGGATATACAAGTTATAGAAATTAGGAGGATTTAAGATTATTATAATTAAGTAATTCTTCGAGTCTAGAAGAAACCTCAACAGAATGCAGAAAGCACTGGACAACCGTTTCGTCCTATACACACACACACACACACACACACACACCTACACACACATATATATATATATACACACACACACACACATATATATATATATATATATATATATATATATATATATATACCAGCATTTAATATCTGTTTGAATCTGTTCATATCTATCTATCTATCTCATTCTGCTCATATCTATCTATCTATCTATCTATCTATCTATCTTAAATTACGGCAAAACCAAAACATGACCCTGAAAACTCAAGTGGTGTTCCTAATTAACTCGTCCGATGGAGATTTTCATACTGATGCTATTCATGAAGGTTCAGAAATATTTTTATACAAGCAGTTTCTAAGAGCATCAGTTAAAAATGACTTTAGCTTTCAGCGAGTGAAACCTGTGGATCTTAGCGCAGACCACCCTTCTTCGAACTGGAGCTACAGAATTGTGCATATGCTGTGCTAGGATCACTTGGTTTTTATTTACCGGAAACCTTGAAATAAAAGGAACTAACTCAAGGATATAAAATAAATAATATAGTTTTTCTTTGGAATTCGTTGTAACAAAATGTACCTTGATAAGGCAACCGTCTGGCGAAATGTTGATTTCGGCTGGGTAGTGAGTAGTTACGTTGTAAGGCCTTGATCGTAGTAGCAGTCATTTTAGAAAAAGGTCAGTGTTAATCTAATATTTTTAATGTATTGTTTTAATGTTTTTCTCGGCCCTAAAAAAGGCAGAAATTATCACTAGCATATGATCTCTTAAGTACTTAACGCGTCATGCATGGCTAGTTACTCTTCTAGCTGCATCTCTCCTCGCCTGTCTCAGAGCTGTCAGTTTATATCCTTTTTAACTAGGCTGCAAGACATTGGCGCGAACCTTGGTTTCGGCTGACATCAACAGACTCCTTGATTTTTTGATTGGTCAAAATTATTTTATTTTTCAGCGTTGAAGTTTTTTTCAAATGTTTATATAATGGATGTTATGCGTGGAGCCTGTCTTATTTTAGTACATATATAGTCTGATGTATTGGAATAACCTGTCACCCCCATGAGTGACTACACTATAGTTAGTAACCACCTATAAATATCTGTAAGTCAACGGACTGCAGTGACCACCTAGGATCTGTTCCAGCTATACTGTCGGACTCTCTGCCTTCGGACAGAGAGGAACGTGTACGAGGCTATGCCGAAAAGCAGAGTCTCGTCCGGGGAGGTTGACTGACCTGATGCCGTTTATGCGAGGTTTACGAGAAATTTTTGGCTGAGCCTATGGGTTCGGATTGACCCACATTAAACTCGTGGGCGGTTGGTAAATATTACTAACTAGGATCTGTTGAGTACAACTCAGACTTATGCGAGAACAACCGACCTTCCAATAGTAGCACTCACTACTGGATTGACTTGAGACGACCTTGGGCATAACTGTTACCTTCATTCTTATTGTAAAGGTTTTTACAATAAAACTTTACTTATTTTATCCACCTTTTTTTCAAGTTTTATATTCCTATTAGCACAGAATATAACAGTCATAAAGAAGTAGGCTTGGTCCTGCAAAATTCCGGCGTTTTTCGGTCGGGTTAAGTTTTTACTACTTTTTTTTTTGATGGTTGACTTCTCGTTAGTTGAGAGATGTATATGGAGAGATGTTTATAGATAGATAGATAGATAGATAGATAGATAGATAGATAGATAGATAGTGAGAGAGAAAGAGGTAATGGTTTTAATGGAAAGCGTAAACGCCTTATTTTTATTTTTTTTATTTTTGTTTATATATCTTATTTTTAAATTTTATTTTATTTTTATCAGTACTCATTACAGAATTGCAAACAAATAACTCTATCAGATAACAGAAGCTATATCTCTTGAGAGAATGTTTGACAGTAGCAACAACTAAAATGAATAGAACATTTACGTCGAAGAGAAAGCAATGATATAATTAAGATGTTAACATTCCACATACTTCAAATAGAATGTTCGTAATGAAAATTCCGTTGATACTGGAAAGAGCGATAACAGCTTGAGAAATATATTTTCCTAAAAAAAAAATAAGAGACAAATTTTGTAAATATCAATAGAGAGCAGCACTGAATAATTGGCGAATGAATACACAATGTTTTCTTAAAAGGAAATGGTTAATATCACCATTACCCTCCTCTCTCTCTCTCTCTCTCTCTCTCTCTCTCTCTCTCTCTCTATATATATATATATATATATATATATATATATATATATATATATATATATATATATATACACGAGGGTCATTCAATAAATAAGGTGAATTTTTCGGTATAAGGATTCCTAATACAGATAGAAACTTACTTCTTTTTTTTTCAACGTAGTCTCCCAGCACTGTCACACACTTTTCCCATCTGTGCACAAGCTTCCGTATTCCCTCAGCGTAAAAATCTTTGGTGAGATGTCTCAGCCAGTCGCTCACAACACTTGACTTCATCATCACTTTTAAACTTCGTGCCTCTCGTGAACGCTTTCAAGGGACCAAACAGGTGAAAGTCTGAAGGGGCAAGGTCCGGGCTGTAAGGGGGATGAGGTAGCAGTTCCCAGCCCAGCTCGTTGATGGTCTGCACCGTTTGGGCTGCTGTGTGAGGCCGTTGCGTTGTCATGTTGCAAGATGACTCCTTCTGACTGATGACCTCTGAGTTTGTCCCAACATATAAACTCAAAGTCCTTGCAATGTCATCCACTGTCACGCTTCTGTCAGACTGTCTTCATCCTGAACACTGCTCCGTCCTTCTTTAAAAAATTTAGCCCACTTGTAGACATTTTTTTTTGCTGAAACATGTGGTACCATACATCTCCTATGAATTTCAACTGGTTTGCACCCTTCAGCAACCAAAAACTTGATAACTGACCGCTGTTCAATCCTGGAGCATGCTTCTTGGTTGGCCATCTTTGTTAATCGCCCAAACTCTGAAAGTTTTTTTTTAATCTGCAAAAGAAATTAAATCCATGTGAAAAAGAAGTAAAACTAAAAAATAAAAAAGAATAAGATTCTATCTGCATTAGAACTCCTTATACCGATAAATTAAACTTATTTATTGAATGACCCTCATATATATATGACTCGATGAATTACTTAATTACATTTATCAAATCCTCCTAATTATTACTTATATATATCACCGCTTGATCCAGCTTAACTGCTCCAGTTGGGGCGGCTTGGTGATAGTAGTCGTGGCTCCTGGGGACACACTCCTATGGTTACAGAGAATCTCAGTTGGGTTCCGCCACGGAATAATGTGAGTGAGCGGCGCTATATCGAGTCTGATTTGCTACCTCTTCGTCACCGAGGCCCGTAGAACAGTTGGTAGGGTGTTCGCTTGACAACATAACTGTCCGGGTTTCAATTCTCGGTAGTGGATGCGCACTGCTGATGAGTCCCAAATATAGGACGAAACGGCCGTCCAGTGCTTTCTGCATTCTGTGACAGTGCTTACAGCATTCTGTTGAGGTTTCAGACTCGATGAATTACTTAATTACATTTATCAAATCC
>OZ038486.1:64505931-64508431 GCA_964036315.1 Acanthosepion esculentum | reverse complement strand
TGTTCCATTCCATGCCACATCAAGTTGAGGCAATTGCAAGAACCAAAGTCAGCAAAACTAATTAATAAATCCAGACTTTGACGTTTTGTAAATTTTGTAATAATAACCATCACTTTTTGCAAATAAAAATTAATTCGTTTTTAGCTTAAGAGCTGAAAAGTCAATATATGTTGCCCAATATTTTGACATGGGCTTTTTTCAGTATTTCTATGATTAAGATTCTCTATAATCTACCATGCAGCTTTAATTATAATAAAGAATCTTGTTATCAAGTTAATCACAGGATTTTGAGGCAAAATTAACAAAAGTAATTAATTTACCGAGGTGGCACAACTGATAATAATTGAAAATTTTATTGTAAATTCTCTTGATAATTAATTTTTCTTTCTTTGTTTTGACCAATATGTTATCTATCTATCTATCTATCTATCTATCTATCTATCTATCTATCTATCTATCTATCTCAATTTGTTCATTATCTATCTATATATTTTTCTTTCTTTTTCTTTCTTTCTTTCTTTTTGTTGAAACTTGACTAATGCATGGAATAATAATGCAAACACAAAATGTACTTAGAATAAAATGTATTGAAACCAGAATGTGTACACAATATTTACATATAGTCTTTTGTATATTTCTGGGAAGACCGTTCCTGGAGAATGTGTTGACTAAGTCGCAGTCGGGCAGAGTCTCTAGTTGGATCTCTTGATTCGCCTCTCTGTCTTCCCGGTACCAACCATATTTATATCGTCGGTACTCCACTATGCAAATTAGATGGATCCTACCACAACACTTTTTCAGTTCACTTTCTATCTATCTATATATCTATCTATCTATCTATCTATCTATCTATCTATCACAGTTTGTTCACTTCCCCTCTTTCCCTCTTTCTTTCTTATTTTTTTCTATCTATCCCAGTTTGTTCACGCTCCTCTTTCTTTCTTTCTTTCTTTCAGTTCACTTTCTATCTATCTATCTATCTATCACAGTTTGTTCACTTCCCCTCTTTTCCTCTTTCTTTCTTTCTTTCTTTCTTACTTTTTTCTATCTATCCCAGTTTGTTCACACCCCTCTTTCTTTCTTTCTTTCTTTCTTTCTTTCAGTTCACTTTCTATCTATCTATCTATCTATCTATCTATCTATCTATCTATCTATCTATCTATCTATCTATGTAGGTATCTAGCTAGCTATCTAGCTAACTACATCAAAGGTATAACATTAAACTGCTCTGTTAAGTTTGACATATGCCTCAACAGTTCAGTTTTAGAATCGCTAGGCTCGACAGACATTTGATTAAAGTAATGAAGGTTTGTGTAGAACTGACCTAATCTTTGAAAAGAACTGATAACAAAGAAATGGGGCACAGTGTGCAAAGCAGTCACCAAACAACCCTCACGTTTGAATTAAGTGTTTTATGTTTCCTCGACTGGGTGCTGGGGGAAGGCTTATTCACGTATATTGTTCAAAGAAGAAAATTCTTCAGAGAAATAACGGTCATATTGTTTTAAGAAATCTTATATATAAAAGAAAGCAGCACAAGTGTGCTAAGAAATATAGCAAGATTTTTATCAGTTTTTTACATCTTTTTTTTTTAAATTTTTAATTATCCCATTTTCTAAACATCATGCGGAAACCCTCATAGCGTATAGTACCACACTCTCAACAGGCAAACCTTATTTCTGACGTTTCTCTAGCCAGTAGGATTTTATGGGATGAAGTGGCTCGGCCCATTCCCAACCGATCTTGGAGTCAGAGTTCTCCTCCTATATGTTAGGTTTTTAACAAATGCCGAAGGTTATATATCTGGGAGAATAGAAATCGTTTCAAACCTTTTCCAAGCGTATTTTCAATGATCCTCCTCGAATTCCAGGTTTCAGGCCACATATCTTTGAAACGTCGGTTTCCGTACAATCACAGAAGTTAAGCAACGTGGAGCTTGGGTGACCGATTGGGAATACGAGGCGCTGTAAACTTGGATGTGCGGGTGGTGTAATATATAATGGCTTGACATTGTTAATCGTAGAGCAGTGTTCCAGTACTTCTTGAGTACGTTATATTCACTTTAACGCATATAACCTTGGGAAAGGTATGTACCCACAATTTTTCCCCACAACTATGGGTTAATTAGTAAGACATATCACTGAAACAATTATCTCCAATTCTCTACTTTTTTGAATTCATAGTTGTTCTTGTCCGAGACTGGTTGTTAATCACAGCTAAAGAGATTGGTCTGTCTTTCTATTTAACCCCATATCTTCTCCTTTAAAAAAATCTACAAAGGGTTGATAGGTTGTAGAAAACATTACGCATTGTACTAGCAGCCATTTTGTGAGGACATATTTTATGTTCCTGGATGTAAGTTATTTTTCTATTATTCCGAAACTATTGATTATTAATATATTTTCAGGTGAATAAATTTATTGTCTTTTTAATTAGGTCATCTAATTCTTTTCCTTAGTCTAAGATGAATTCTATACGTGAAAAGGTAATCGTTTGAAGA
>OZ038486.1:64485931-64500931 GCA_964036315.1 Acanthosepion esculentum | reverse complement strand
CAGGGTTGTAAGCTTCTTTGGGCTGCCTCCACACATAAACTCGGCCTGAAGTTGGGAAAAGAGAAAAACTTGACTCGTTTGAGAATTTGACTTGCTTCCATTGGTCTGCAGACCAGGCATTGTGATCTCTGCTCCACTTCAACCTCTTCTGAATGTTGCGAGTGGAGAGAAGAGGTTTCCTTACAGTGGCTCTTCCATGATATGCAGACTTATGGAGCTCACGACGAACAGTTTTAGTAGAAACTGAACTATTCAGATGATTATTCAACTCAGCAGTCACTTTGGCCGCACTAGTCCGATGATTTTGCCACATTGCATTTCAATGCACGTCTGTCCCTGTCGGTACGTTTGCAAGTTCGGCCCGAATTTCTACGGTTGCTAGAGGTTTTGCCCTGTTTCTCGAATTGCGTCATAGTTTTTGATATGGTGGCTCTTGAAAAACCAAACAGTTCAGCAACATTAGTGATCGAGGCTCCTGCCATGCGCGCTCCAACAATGTGACCTTTTTCGAACTCTGAGAGGTCACGCACTTAAATTTTACTAAATTCTAAAAATAAATAAGACAAAGAGAGTAAATTGGATATATAAACGTATTTACAATAGATATAACCTGCAATTACGAAGTTTTAGTTAATGTTCTTAATATAATAGGTCTTTATAATATAATTATTTTGTCCAACCCCTGTATATATATTATAGATATATATATCTGTGTATGTGTGCGTGTTTGTGTTTGTTTGCACCATATATATATATATATATATAGTGGTATATATATATATATATATATATATATATATATATATATATATATATATATATATATATATATATATATATATATATATATATATACAGGGTGGAAATGATAAATTGTCGTCTAAATTGCGCAAACATAAAAATAGCACTGGCATCTCATTTTGACAGCTATACTTATCAAAATTACACAAAAATTGTTTGGTTTGTTTGTTTTGTTTTACGGCATATCAACCTCAATAGGTCATTTAATGCCGACAACTGTTTTTTTTTCTTCTGTTAATATTTTTGTTTTGTCAAAAATATATTTCTGTTAATATTTTTTCCCCAAAAGTGTATTACTGCTCATACTTTTCTATAAATATCAGCTGGTAATATTATTTTTTCAAAAACTTATTGCTGGTAGTAGTTTTCTTTCTTCAAAAATTTATTTGTAGCAATAATTTTTTGCAAAGTATTTCTGGTATTAAAACCTATTTTTACAGTTTTATAATGCTTTTTACCTCAATTTCGGGGTTAACTATTTGCCCATAGCTGGGACCCTAACAGGTGCTACCACCCCGAGTCAGAGTGGACCTGGGAACATCAGCAATTAAGAAGTTGTTCCACACTCCTCGAAGCGTCCTGATGAGAGGCCTTGTTGTTGGACGTAGTGTATCGTCTTACCCTAGACGCGGATGTAATTTATCGTCATACCCAGGACGGTTACACAAAAATGTTTTGAAATACTAAAAAGTAAATTTATGAAATAAATTCGTCATTGGTTTCGATCCCGGCCTTCAGACGCCCTCAGAATATATATATATATATATATATATATATATATATAAATGTTCAGGTATATATATATATATATATATATATATATATATATATATATATATATATCTTTATATATATATATATATATATATATATATGTATCTGTATATATATATATATATATATATATATATATGTATCTTTATATATATATATATATATATGTATCTTTATATATATATATATATATATAGAGAGAGAGAGACAGAGACAGAGAGAGAGAGAGAGACAGAGAGAAAGGAGAGATATATGTGGGTAATGTAAATACAACAAAACCCCGGTTAGAATTTTAATTGAAATGTTAAAGATACAGACACGCTCAGCTTTAAATTTAAAATTCGTCCAGTGTATGTAGATGTTTCACTTCTCCAATGTCAGGCTTATAATAATTAGAATGAAACGGACGTTTGTAAGCATCAGTTATTTTCTTATTCTTCCCCAGTTTAGCTTTCTCTAAAGGGACCCCCCCATTTATTTCATCGCCTCTTACACAAGACTCTGCGTACAATTCCAAGTTTCGATGCTTGCGTTCCTCAGTGAAATCTTTTACCGAGAGAAGGGAACTATAGCGATCTTCGATCGGCTGTTGGCCAATTCTGCATTTAGAAACGAAATTCTTGCAGTATATGAAGGGCGATGATAAGATGGCTTCGCTACGGGGAGGGATTCCTAATCTAAAGTCAACGGCCAGGGCGGAAGATTCATTCTCTAATTTTCAGTGAAATGAACAGGACATGTGTCTGTGGCCGAGGCCAGCCTTCAATCCAGAGAACATCGGCGGGTCTACATGCCCAAGACACACTACGTATGAAAGAATACCTCTCTAATTTTCAATCGATATCCTGACACGCAACCGAGACATGTGGAGAAATTTTTGCCAGTTGCACAGTTGCACAGCGACATTAATCATACACCCGGTTACGTGAACGATTGCTGATGATGGTGATGATGATGTGTGTTTTAATAACAACAATGTTACTATTTGTTTTTTATATTAAACACTTTTGACAAAGGGAAACTTCACCTCAGAACTTTAGATAACTTAAAATATGACAAATAAAAGCTATCAAATTGCAGGAACTTAGAATAGTAAACAAATATATTGAAGATGAAATATTTCTTTACGGCAGGTCAGGATAGTTGTTTGTGCTTTTAAATGTATTGAGCAAATACATTTATAATGGTTTTGCATATACAAGTTTTTTGTCAGGTTTCTATATAAAACTACTTAATGATACCATGCACTCAATGAAACTTGTAAGAGTGTTATATACACTTTCTTCTTTTGAAATCTGTTTTAGACTAACCAAAATTTTATTATGAATGAATAGTGAGGATTTGAAACACGTGTCATTTCCTTTACAAATATGCCTTCAACGCGTTTTCCTCCATTAATATACTGGTAAGCAGGTTTTGTTATTAATTGAATTGTCAATGATTCATATTACCTGTTTCTATCATTATTATGCATATCCATCCCTGCATCCCATTAGAATGTCTGAAGACCAACTTCTCGAGAGCTCTTCTCTGCGGCTGCTCGGTCTCACGCTGGCCGCTGATCTGAGATGGAACAAATACATCGAATCAATTGCTTCATCCACCGCAATGAAAGTTGGTTCCCTGTGCCGAGCCAGGAAATTTTTCTCCCCGGAATCGATCCTCCAAATCTATAAATCGACCATTCGCCCTTGCATGGAGTATTGCTGCCATATATGGTCTGGAGCCCCTGCTGTTTGCCTCAGGGTTATTGATAAGATCCAGAGACGGGTATGCAACGTAATGGGCCCTGATCTGTCATCTCGTCTGCAGTCGCTCTCTTACAGACGCGACATTGCCTCGCTCTGTCTTTTTTACAAATACTTTCACGGTAATTGCACCGAGGAGCTGCTTTCACTGGTTCCTAGGCCTCGTGAATTTAAACGTCCTACGAGGCTGGCATCCCGTTCCCACCCCTTCACCGTTGAAACTGTTAGATGTAGACGTCTCTTCTACTCCAATAGCTTCATGTCTCGCACATCTCGCTTGTGGAACTCCCTTCCTTATTCCTGTTTCCCTGACAAATACAATCTCCAACTATTTAAGTGTAACGTCAATCGACATCTCCAGTTGCCTTGATCTATCCACTTCCCTTCTCCGCATCCTTTCACCCTTCATTCCTGTCTGCTCTCGCTCCAGATCTTCTGTAGCCCCCTTGCCTTGATCGATCCACTATCTTTCTCCACATCCTCTCCTTTACCACTCCTGTCTGCTCTTCCTCCAAACCTTCTGTGGCCCCTTGCGTGCTAGTGGCCTCCGACCTTGCTTGGGTGATAGGCTTAAAAAAAATATCATTATCAATACTATTCAATTCTACATTTTATTTAAGATGTTATAATGATCAATAATGTTTCTTTCAATAAAGTTCTTTCAATAATATTTCAGACGTTACACTGACCAATAATGTTTCTTTCAATAATGGTATTTCGGTAATATTCAAGAGGTTACACTGACCAATAATGCTATTGAAATTCTGGAAGTTTATAAGTATTATTAAATCTGTGCCTAAAAGTTATTTGTAGACGTTTTAAAACGGTAAGAAAAAAATATCTGACTGTACTGTCTAAAGTGCATTAACCCTTTTAAGATTGATAGCAGGTCCTTTGAAATAAAATCCAGAAATTGACGACCACCAGTTGTTACATTTGATGCTTTCATATGAAATATAGACGAAAGTCTGTCATGCAGCACCCGAAAACATTCAGAATTAGAATCATAGAAATATGCCATATGTTTAGCGTTATATAAAAACGCAGGAACGAGGGGATACACCTGATTACAAAACAAAAATTCTTTTGACACACCCTAATGTTGGTCGTCTAATATAATACCGTTGCCAGTCAAAGATGTTTTCTATTTTTTTTTTTAAGTCGTTATGCACAGCGCAGGAAGGTGGACCAAGTAAGAACAAATATAACCATTTTCTGTCATTAACAATTGCTTTTAATTCTTGACCACAGACAATTCCTCTTGTTTTGATTTTCAGCGCACAACCCACAGAGAGTGGGTGTAGATTTTCAAATTCAATTATAAAAGTCTCCTTCCGGTTAATTTGTTTGTACAGAAAATTAGAAAATATCTGGAGTATATTTGAGTAGCTGCAAGCTCAGTGGGAAGTAATAGGTAATCATAAGATCTTTGCTGACATGTGAAAGGTTCCGGCGGCCATTTGAATTTTCATGCGAACTGCATTAGGATATGTCGGTAGTGTCACGGTTATCAGTACAAAAAATAGATTTGGCCTGCCAAGTTCAAATTTCAAACGGAGACTGTTAACTTCGCTCTATTGTCCCTGGAAAAGGCATGAATTCGTCTTTTTCCCAACTATTGGTTAAATAGCAAGAGAGACTGAAATATTTAGCCTTAGTAGGGGAACAGAAAAAAAATTGTGAAATGCAAACCAGCCGGAAATAAATGGGCACCTTCGTACACAACCATTGCTACGGTTGCAGCAAATGCAGTGACCCTGCTCTCAAAATTTACCATCACTATACATGGAAACATTAGAGCAAAAGAACTTCTGATATCTAAATAATTAATGGATCTATTTTTATTACGACATTTTTATTAATTCAAACGTGATTATAGTGGATACTCGTATTTGAAGGAGACGCCCCATTTTTAATTTTTTTTTTTAGACAGTAAGCCGTGGGAATGACAATGAATTACATCCGGCCGCAAGGACTCTCTGATCAGGAGATTGGATATTTTTAGAAGCGCGGAAACACCTATTAACTGCAGTTGTTCCTAGGTGCACCCTGACTCGGGATAGTGGCACCGGTAAGTATCCCAGCTATGGGCAAATAGTGAACACACAAACAAAAACTAAAAAAAAAAAAACTATGAAAGTATAAAAATACAATTTTATAGTAAAAATATCAATAATAATGTTTTATACAAAAATACATATTTATAATAAAATAGCCAACATTACATTTTATCCGCAAAAACAGAAACGCCATAAAATTGTGTTCAAAATATTTAGATTTCGCCATTAAATAACCCATAGAATTTAATATGCCACTTACTATGCCAGTTCCTACACTGTTTCTAATCTTCATCAGTGATCTCGCTGATGTCATCAGTTCACAAGTAGGCATCTCTGCAGGTGACACTACCATTTACCCCTGTCTGAAATGTAAGCTCGGCAGCGCTGACAAAGTAAAACTGTCCGCTGCTCTCGAAAAACACTTCCAACCAGTGGTTGAGTGGGACAGGAAATGGCTTGTAAATTTAAATGCCTAAAAGCTAAACTACTCTCATTTCACCACCATAGAGAAACGTTCTTGCACCCCATCAGCAAGGTTGATGCTCATCTCTGTGAGAGCATCTCACTGTACTTTCTTTGTCTCACGTTTTCCACTGACTTGAAGTGGAACAACAACGTTGAATCAGTAGCTGCATCTACTGCAAGGAAAGTTGGTTCAATGTGTCGTACCAGAAGGTCTTTCTCGTCCATCTTACACATCTGCAAATCTACCATTCGTCCTTGCATTGAGTACAGTTTCCATATCTGGTTTGGTGTCCCTGTCGTTCATCTCGAGGTTCTCGACAAAATCCAAAGTAGAATCTGTAACGTAATTGATCCTGAATTGGCTGATCGACATCAAACACATTCTCACATACGTGATGTGGCATCCCCTCTGTGGTTTTTTTCTACAAGTATTTTCATGGCAACTGGTTTGATAAGTTTTTTTCCCCTGGTGCCCCAACTACATGAATTTAAGCGTGCTACTAGAATGGAATCTAGGTCCCACCCGTTTACTGTTAAAATAGTTAAATGTAACCGCCAATTCTACGCCAACAGTTTTTTCTGCACTTGCTGACATTGGAACTCCGTTTCTCTCACTTGCTTTCCTGATAACAACCATCTTCAAAAATTTAAATGCAACGTCAAGTGCCATCTTCTGTTACTTTGATCCCTGTCCTATTTTCCTTTCCTCAATCCCCCTTACACCCACTCTTTTCACTCAATTTCACTTACGTTAACCTTCTGCGTGCTAGTGGCACTCCTTCCTTGCTTGGGGTGAAATTCTTAAAAAAACAAAAACAAAATCAAGCAACCAGCTTTAAACTGTGTCTGTTACGTCTATCTGGCAGGAATTAGAGCTTTGTTGCATTGGGATGCCTTTTGTAAGAGGAAGCACCATTAGATTCGATACGCTTTATCACTCAGTTAAGAAGAGCGTCACAAAACGAGGCGTCTATTTCAAATACAAATATCCATTATAATAACTTTTGAAGTGAAATAAATGCTGATATATTTGCGTAATAAATTCTGTTTCCAATTCTTTATTCTCTCAGGTCGTAGGCGATCATGTCTCACCCCAGATATCTTTTATTTATTATCTGTGAATTGCTTTCTTGCGAAAGCTGATGTCGTGTTTTCCCGCTATCTTCTCGGTCTGGAATTCAGAATGTTTCTTCGTTTAGACTACTTACCACCTTAGAGTAGGGACAGCGGTGTAACCTGAAATTTAACTTCGCATATATGTTTTCTTCTGGACATATATACAGTGTAAAAACTGTCTAAATATTCTATATATATATATGTGAGCGCGTTCCGATATTGTATTATCCATTATTAAGAATTTTTAAAAACATAACTGAATATGCAGATTTTTATCCTTAGTGATAGTAATGCTTTTCTAAACACGGTTGGCACGTTGTGGTCATTTTCGTGGTTGATATTATTTAGTGTTGGCTTTTTTCTTCCATTATTTGATCATTTTGTTTACACGTAGATGAGGCTATTGGAGTCGTATTTCCTGAGAGTATCTTTGCGGATAGAGTTTGGTAGGTTTCCGTATGTGCTTAAATAGGTCCTAATTAATCTATGATCAAAGGGATGTAACGTGAGTTTTCTTGATAGGCATGTAGTTGTATATCCAATATAATTATTCATGAAATTGGTTTGATCAGGAACGCGATTCCTTAATGGGCATGTAAATTTATGAAAAAAAGACATTGGTCTTCTACAATTTTTGATTTTGTACGTGAATTGTTATTGATGATGAGATTAGCTGTTTAAAGTTTTTATAATAGATAATTGATTTAATTTTGTTGTTGTGGTCGACTGGTGTTGAGTATTTCTTTAAAATGTTTATATGTAATATATATCTATATCTATATCTATATCTATATCTATCTATCTATCTATCTATATATATATATATATATATATATATATATATATATATATGCACATATATTTGATGTGTTATTGTATATGAAACCCTGACAATGACGATATGATTTGACGTATTTGTAGTAAGTCCTCCTTATCACGATATATATATATATATATATATATATATATAAACAGCAACATAATAAGTATATAACGAACAGTATGTTTTGAGTTATATGTTTCTTTTTTATTTGGTGGAGGGTAATTTTATTCGGGCAGTAAATACGTATATTGATTAGGTTCACTTCTAAATGACTGAGAGATGTGATTTACGGAATGATGACCGGTCGACGTCTGCACGTCGGAATCTGAATTGAGGATGACATTTCAGCTTTAATGATACATCGGATCGTACACAGGAATAAAATATGCAGCTACGTATAATTGGAAATGTGGATACGATAAAAAAAAAAGATTTGCTGATGTAATATATTGCCGTACCAGATACTACATTTATAAAAAAAATATTATTAAATATTAAACAAAATATTATCTAATCAAAACAATTAAGCTACTTTGGACTAGAAATTACGCCACTTGATAATTTTTTCGGCCTAATTGGATGTTTTTATTACTTTCTTATATTTCCAAATTAATATATATATATATATTAACATAATATATATATATATTAACATAATATATATATATATATATATATATATATATATATATATATATATATATATATATATATATATAAAAGTGAACATAGAAGTCAACACTTGGAGGCGATAGTCTGTTTCATGATAGATGCAATCGTCAGGCCACGATTGCATCTAGCATGAAACAGACTGTCGCCTCTAAGTGTTGACTTCCATGTTCACTTTTCTATTTACACACGCTCTATCTCTGATATTGAGCACTTTATCCCATAAATATAGCACATTTTAAGACTATATTTCTTCATATATACATAGATAGATAGATAGATGTATGTGTGTGTGTGTGTGTTTTTCTCTTACTCTTGAAATAGACATTTGATCTGTTTTGTATACTAACGTAAACATGACAATTCTCAAAGAAAGGTTAGCTTTTTTTTATTTATTAATCTGACATATTTCATAACTAAAACGTTATTTTAATTAGATACTCGTATTTGAGTAGAGGCTCGGATTAATTATTAAACAGTTTATTTATGTATTTATTTTCGTCTACCAACCTGAATATTCGAGGAATTTTATTACAGAAAATATGTGCTTCTCTAATAACATTTCCCGAATATAATAATAATAATAATAATAATAATAATAATAATAATAATAATAATAATAATAATAATAATAACACCACTCTGACCCGGTTACGGAGATAGGACCTGTTACAATTCTATGGGACTACACAATACACACTGACAGAACAATCAAAGCCAACCGCCCAGACATTGTTATTAAAGACCACAAACAAAAAAAGTGTCTCCTTATTGATATGGCAGTCCCTGCAGACTGCAATGTATCTTTGAAGATATTCGAAAAACTGTCAAAATACAAGGACCTTGAAATAGAAATCTCAAAAATGTGGCACATGGGAATATCAACAATCCCTGTTATAGTTGGAGCCCTTGGACTGGTTGGAAAAGATTCCAGTAGGCTGATTGAAGGGATCCCTGGAAGTCCATGCCTCAAAGAGATACAAAAAATTGTTCTGACAAGTACAGCCCACACTTTACGAAGGGCTTTATCTATGTAATTATTTTTATTTTATATATATTTTTTTGCAGTGGAAAGTGTCATGATACTATTTCTAACCTTATAGAAGGTTAGAAATGGTATCATGACACCACACCCGGAAAGAAATGTGTAAACGCCAGATATCAAAGAAAATAAAAATAATAATAATAATAATAATAATAATAATAATAATAATAATAATAAGTTAATGGTTAGCGTTGAATTAGACTGGGAAATAGTAGTATTAAAAGAGCTCAATACGCATATAAAAAGCTTCTAAGTATAAAAAATTAGAAGTTCTGGCGATTCCGCTACCTTGGTTTCAACCTTTCGGCATCTTTAGATTATTTCGTTCAATTGATTTCCTTAAATTAAAAAAATATGAACGCTATATTTTTAAATTAATTTATGAACGCTGTATTCTTTTAATTTTTCATTTGACCGAAATCAACTGAAGATACCGAAAGATTGAAACCAAAAGTTGTGGAATCGGTTGATCCCCTAATTTCCTATAATATATATATATATATATATATATATATATATATATATATATACCAGTCGGTTAATTATCTAACAATGTATCTCAATGTGTTCTTTAGCTCTCTCTCGCTATCTATCTAGCTAGCTATCTGTCTATCGAAGTCTTTTCATGTCTATCTATCTAAGCCTATTCATATCTATGTCTATTCAAATCTATCTATCTATCTATCTATTAATCCGGTAAAACATATGTTTTCGGCGGTTAGAAAAGATCAGACACATGAAAGAAATAATGGACTTATGCAGCAGATCGCTATCAACATGTCGCCGGCGTGCATTCCCTTTTGTCGACATATGAATCTTCCACTCCATTTATTTTGTGAAGCACTGCGTATCATGTTCTTAGAAAATTCTGTATACTCACACGATAAAGCACACGATTCAAGTTCGCACATTTTGTTAGATAATTTCACCAATACGGTTAGCAGAGATTTAAAGGCGTATCCCTCAATAGACCTCTTTAGATAAATGGAAAGTGATGTCTTCATGGTGTATACCAACTTACAATAATTATTCGGAATTAGTCAATATTCAACATTATATATATATATATATATATATATATATATATATATATATATATATATATATATATATATATATATGAATTCCAAGAGGATAGAATTCAGGTAGAACTCAATGCCTAGGACAGAATAAGAATAAAATATAAAAGGCTCAAACACTATTATTCCATGGTTATATTTTATTACATTGGAATCGTAATTACAATCCAATTCATCAGAGCTACAAATCTGTAGGTCTGATGAATATATATATATATATATATATATATATATATATATATATATATATATATATATATATATATATATATATATATATATATATATATGGTATAAAATGACAATTGGAAAAATCTTAGAATTGATCTGGGAATTTAACTATATATATATATGATGGACTCTCCCGTCGAACTCGACGTATGAGGGTCAGACAGATCAGGTCCCAGAAACTGAAAGCCCGACACCCGCACAGGATTTTGATTATAGTGGTGAAGGCTTTGTGCAGGGCCATCCACACTTTTTGGAGGGACGAATCCAGGGACCTGGTGCAATGGATGCCACAAGGTCCCCAAACGACCCTCCGCAATATATATATATATATATATATATATAT
Organism: Acanthosepion esculentum; assembly: GCA_964036315.1. Classification (NCBI taxonomy): domain Eukaryota; kingdom Metazoa; phylum Mollusca; class Cephalopoda; order Sepiida; family Sepiidae; genus Acanthosepion; species Acanthosepion esculentum. The sequence goes on along the minus strand of OZ038486.1, from coordinate 64,489,777 downwards.
ATATATATATATATATATATATATATATATATATATATATATGTAAGCAAATATGTGGATGTATTATGACCATTAATATCTATTACTTCTACTTTGTATATTATTGCTTCGATTTTACAAGCTCCATCTAACGGACATTTATTTGTATTTTAACATTTGCATAAATTACTTGTGTTAACTATATTTTGCTGCATGTTAGTTTTGAAATTTCTGGCGTTTTGTTTATTTATTATTATTTCTAAATTATTTGTGCAGCTATAGCTTAATTTAACTGTATTTTTTTTTATTGAATATCTTACATAATTCTGAATTTATTTTAGAAGCGTTTAACAAGTAACTTGAAAAATAATTTCCCTATTTTACATTTTTACCTCTAAGTTAAAAGTGGGGAGGGTGTTAAACCAAATGATATTTTTCTTTTATTTGAATTATTCTTCATATATTCTTTAATTTGAGGTTTAAATTCTAGTTTGGCTTTAAGTTCTCATATTCTTTCTTTTTATTCTGAAAAATTATTTTACCATAAGATTTTCTGGATATCCTAGACTCTATTCCTTTAAGGATGTGTTTTATTATGTTCGCAGAGTAGTTACATCTATTATTCACGTATTTTAATTTTGCGTTCGATTTCATGTATGGGGAAGATTTTTATTTCTTTATTAAACACTATATTTATTTATATAAATCTACCGGTCTGAATATTCGAGAAATATTTTTGGAAAAATATGAAATGTCCGGCAGAATTCGAACCTGCGTCCCCTAGGAGAAACCCTCATTAGGTCTGACGCAGGTTCGAATCCTGCTGGAAGGCGTATATTTTTATAACAAGATTTCCCGAATACTCAAGCCGGTAGATGTAAATATATAAATACATTCTTTTTTATTGTTATTATTATTATTATTATTATTATTATTATTATTATTATTATTATTATTATTATTATTATTAATAATAATAATAATAATAATAATAATAATAATAATAATAATAATAATAATAAAACAGTGTATCTACTCAAATATTTGTATACATTTAAAAATAACGTTTAAGTAAATAAATAAATATGTCGGATTTAAACCATTTCCTATCCTGTGAATTCGAGAATTTTATTACAGAATCTTGTTGTCAAGACAGGTAAATTAACCTTGTTAGGCTTTGAATCTCTCTGCGTGCGTAATGTCCAAAGCACGACTCATTAGATGGTAAAGGAAAGCTGACATGAAACCTCCTGGATGAAATGCCACTTTTATTAAAATTATCTAACACATGGGCCGGTAGTTGTAATTCACACTTAAATATACAAAACAACAAAAGTAATACTTACACACCTGCATTCACGACGGCGAAGGCATGCGCAAACGAACAAATCGGTACATACAAACTCAAGCCGTCGATGCGTGCCGTGCAGTACTGTCACGACAATTGAGGCGGCCGATTGCCGCCCTATCGTCTTAATCTGATGCATCAGGATATAACGTTCCGTAAAGCACAAGAACATATACTGGCAGTAATCTGCCTGTATACGGATAAAAATGAGTTCAGCAGATGCACAAAAACAGAAAGGAGAGTAAGATAAGTCTTCTTATTAATAATAGTATTGTTTCTACGCAGGAAAACTGATATCTGACTGTTCAAAGAAGACTGTTCATCCTATAAGTCAAAAAAGTTATCAACAGAAGATATGGTCATGATAACTGCGATAATAGTTCCCAGCAAGTGTTTTTCAAGTTGAGGAACAAATGATAGTAAAATCAATAGAATAGAGGGATCAACGTGTTTTATGTCACATACTAAACATTAAATCTGTTACGAAAAAAGAACTAAACAAAATGAACACAAAACGTTCAGCTTTAAAAAAAGGACTTGTAACTGGAAAAAACCGAATGAACAAAGAATGTTAACAACAAATACTTTTGCACACCCAACCCAGTTCTGCGGAATCAGAATCAACGTAGAGTTTAAGCAAGCGAATGAGCCATTGGAGTTGTGACGAATGCAGCTATCGATTATTTTGCATGCTAGCATGCTAGTTAACATTCTTGTTAGTCAGCTGTTGGCTCTCACGCTGGCCAATAGAATCTCCCTGCCTATTCGTGGCAGCAAGCTATAGGCTCTCACTCTGGCCAGTAGAAAATGTCCGCAAACTACATGAAAACTGCCGTAGAAGCATGAAAAAATCGATTATTTCCACTATAGATAGAAGTTGGGAAATGCAAAGTCGGTCTTGGCCCTCTCACAAAATTGGAGCATGTGCATGTAAATTTTGGTGCAAATCCGTCGAAAATTGCGGCCGTGCATTCGTTACACACACACACGCACACACACACACACACACATCCTGCCTTTTATATATATATATATATATATATATATATATATATATATATAGAGAGAGAGAGAGAGAGAGAGAGAGAGAGATGACAAAGTCGAAAAATTTACTTGTGACACGTTTCGTCCTTCAGGACTTCATCGGACTAAATTTGTTATGTTGCTACGACTACGCATGCGCACGAATGATATGTACTGGGAATTTTAGATTGTTTATTATATCTCGCCGTATTCATTTAGAGTCTTTTTCTTTTCCTTTCCATCACTTCTTTTTGTAGGTATCCCACACTGATATTAGAAGATCTGCCAGGAATCGTGAAAAGTTCTAAGAGCCGAGGTGCAAATTTACTGTGAATGACCTTACGATCAAGGTACTCTCTAGACATTTACATCGTAATGCTTTGATCGCAAGGCTTATCCACAGTAAATTTGCGCCTTGGCTCTTAAAATAAAGATTTTCTAAAATTCTCAGCACCGCTCGTTCGGGCTCATGTGTAGTCGGACAAAGATAACAAATTTAGTCCAATGAAATCCTGGCGGACGTAACGCATCATACTTAAACATTTTCCACTTTGTCATATAATTTCCCCAATACTTTTCTTGATATATACCGTCCTGGGTAAGACGATAAACTACGTCCAGCAGCAAGGCTTCTGATCAAAGGGTTTTGAGAAGCGTGGAACCACCTCTTAATTTCTGGTGTTCCCAGGTCAACCCTAACCCGGGGTGGTAGCACCTTTTAGGGTCGCAGGTATGGGCATATTGTTAACTATTACCAGCAATACTTTTTTGAAAAAATTTTTTTACCAGCATTACATTTTTGAAGGAAAAATATTAACAGAAACAGATATTTGACAAAAAATATTACCAGCAATAAAAAAATTTTGTCGGTATTAAATCACCCATTGAGGTTAATATGCCGTAAAACAAAACAATCTTGATATATAAAATACAGTGTAGCCCGGATATAAGAGAGCTGTCGGGACCGGAGAAGAAGTATCTTATATCCGGGTTTCTCTTATATCCGGGTTTGGTCTATTTTGTTTACATTAACACAGGCTCTAATTTGGGACCAGAGAAAATCTATCTTATATCCGGGTTTCTCTTATATCCGGGTCTCTTATATCCGTGTTACACTGTATATATATAGTTATCTCAGATAGATAGATATTGCATAAAAATATGTGCTTGAGATAGTATTTCGCGAGTAAAACTCCTAGTCATATTTGGTTTATAATTTATCCAACCGTTTCTTGGAAACAACACCATTGCTATTCTTAGCCAACCTGGGACTGTCATTGATTCGATTATTGTCAATCACAAGTTTCAAACAAGGGGATTCCTTGTTCCGTAGCAGAAATCGAAACGACAATTTTATGAGAATCATACACCTTACACAACGTATTATTTTTAGACTAAAACATCGTACGCATTTGTGAGTGCTTCAACACATTGTTGGAACGTCTCTGCTCTAATCAAAGGATAAACACTAAGACGCAAGCCCCCAAATCCAACAG
>OZ038486.1:64448431-64483431 GCA_964036315.1 Acanthosepion esculentum | reverse complement strand
AGCAATTGGAATGCGTGTACCCACTGAAAATAACGCTTATAGTAATATATAATTAAATACTGCCGACTAATGATCCATTAAAAGAGTATTGTTGTTAGGTTTCAAAGGCTTGCAGTTACAGAGTCATAGATGTCCCAAAATTGTGAGTTTTGTGAATAGATAACCAAGCCTTGCACGATGAACTCAGCCTCAGTAACTGAATTGCTAGAGGCATGTTTCAGGATTGGAAATGGTTTCCCTTATGGGAAAAGGAGATAAATCTTTAATTCTTGTGGGTGATAAATTTAATATTTATTCTTTTATTTTTACTTAAAAGGGATATAAAAAAATATAAACGTTCCTAAGAAATTTATTTAAAAGATTACATCATCTAAGTTAATTACAGAGGGAAGTAATCTCTGTATTCCAGATACGAAATTAGTGCAAGTCTCAGGGTAAATATTATTAATTGCCTCGGAGATCATCGCTTCTAACTTTCTGAGGCGGAATTCTTTAGTAGTTAAAGATCCCTGACCATCACCTCTTAAAATCCCAACAATTGAGTCTGCCATACTTCTTTTTACGTCAGCTTTAATGACTGACCAAACCTTTTCAATGGGATTTAACATCGGACTATAGGGGGCAAGTCTGAAAATTTGTTGTCTAAATTCATCCTCCTCCACAACTTCTTCAATTGAAGTATGATAAGGAGCGTTTTCAATAACTAAAACAACCCTTTCATGAATTTCATTTGCCTTTCTAAGGCACTCCCTGATCCATTCTTTCGCATCCTCTTTTTTGAAAGAACCTCTTTTAATTTTCTGATGAATTAATCCAATATTTCTTATACATCCAATAACATGGATGTTATTTCCCCTGGATCCGGCTGCCCCTGTAGTGCACCTCGCGCCTTTTTTAGAGCGACCTTCTCTTCTTGAAATATGGAGATTAAAATTCGTTTCATCCATATAAAGAATTAGCACACTTTGGGACTGAAATTCTAATAAAGCTACTGCGTAATCCTTACGTTTCGCCTTATTGACATTATTATTGGCAGCTTCTGGTTCATAATGAACCGCTTTTAAAGTAAAGGCCATGGAATCCAATTGCTTTCTTATGCATTCATTCGTCACACGAACCTCATACTTTTCGACCAACTTAATTTACAATGTCTTGAAGATTGACCCTAGGAGAGTTTTCAATTAATTCGGCCATAAAATTCTTATGCTCTTGCGTAATTTTATATTTTCTTGCTCCTCCCCTAGAGTCACTCTTATCAGCACCCTGGTCTAACCAACGGTACGCTGTTGGCAGAGGCACACCATTTGTTCTTGCCAGGTCTTTCCAATTTCCTGCTGCGGCATGTGCAGCTAAAATCTGGGCCTTTTTTTCGCCAGCCACAGTTTTCTTGAGGTAAGTCCTCTTTGGAGCTGTTGCTAATTCTTCTTCAGCTTCTTTTGTAGAGGTTTCTCCAGCATCATCATCAATCATCATTTTTGCCCATAGGGGACTTTCTCCTCCTACTTTTACTGTAGGCTCACCCAATGCTTTCTTGGCCTCTAAGTTGTTTGTATTTTGTTTTTTTCTTCATCTATATAATGAAGACGAACAGTCAATTTCCTTACACATGGGGTAAATTAATTGAAAAAACCATTTTCAATTTACCAAAAAAAATATCTCAATTTGAAGTTGATTATTTCAATTTGAAGTTGTTTATTCTTATTTTGAAGTTGATTGTTTTTAGGTTTTTGACATTTTCTCAATTTGAAGTTGATTAATCCATTTTGAAGTTGATTAATCCAATTTGAAGTTGATTAATCCATTTTGAAGTTGATTAATTTTATTACTTGAAAATAAGTCCATTTTGAAGTTGATTATTATCATTTTGAAGTTGAAAATATATACAATGATTTGGAAAACGCTCTTGTATTCATATTGTCAACTGTAAATTACGTCAAGTATTTTCACGTGTAGAAATATTGTTTTTATTTTTGTGTTGACGGATTCAACCATTTTCTTTTGATTTCCTGATATAGTTCTGTACGTTAGCTTTGGAGAGTAGTAATTCTATTAGGAAAGGTGATATTGGGAAAAAACCTGGGCGTAGATTAATAATTGGTTAATATTCAATATGTATGTATATATATAAAAAAGGGTAGAAATGCAAATAGCATTATATATATATATATATATATATATATATATATATATATATATATATATATATATATATATATATATATATATATATATATAAAGAAAGAACAGTAAGATATATAATACGGTGTTCTTATTGATATTTTTTATTTTTACAAAACAGTGCTCCATGTAAATTTACAGAGCATAAATATTATAAATTAACTGATTTAAAATATGGATTTTTCGCTACACAGTTACTGTGTAGCGAAAAAAACAGATTTTAAATCGGTTAATTTATAATATATATATATATATATATATATATATATATATATATATATCTATATATATATTAATTGCTCCGTTTAATTTAGATTCTTAGTAATAATAGAATTATGAAATCAGAAAAGCTATTAAAAATGGAAATAAGGACCCCACGCATCTCTCCTATTCCTTTTAAACCAAAAAAAAATGAAAGCATAGCGGTTTTAATGTAAAACTTCTAGGAACATTCAAGTGTTTTAAGTTTCATATTTCCATCATTTTAAATTTCTAAACGCTTCAGCAAACCTGACTTGAATATTTTCTTTTCTTTTCTTTTTGCGCCAATGTCATTTGTGTTTATTATGTGTTTGAGTAGAGAGAATTTTCGTGGAAAGAAAAAAAACAACATAAAAAGTGTTTGTAGTTGTAATAAAGACATACTTGTTAGAGAAGCAATTAATGAAACGTATTGAAAGGGCTTTTCGTTTTTACCCTTGAAGGACTGGAAATTTCAAAAATACTTGGAATAGAATTGGATAGCTGAACTATCGTCATTAGATTGTAGAAAACAATGAAACACTAAAGAAATATTATTTAAAAGCTAAAATAGTGAGAGAAATGTAAATAAAGAAAATCCAAAGAAAAGTAAACAAGAATAAAAACAGAAATGAAATATAAGAGAAACGTAAAAAAATAAAGAGAAGACAAAGCTGAAAGAAATAAATAAAGAAAGAATGAAAGAAAGGAAAGGCTGAAAGAAGAACAGAAATGCAAAAGATGCTACTTAAAAAAGCGTAGAAAAAGAAGAAAAGGAAAACAATGATTTGAAGTAAGAAAGAAAAGTTAAGGAAGAAAGAAAGAAATATTGAAAGACGAGTTAAAAAGGGTATGAAAAAATGAAAAACGAAGAAAGTAAAACAAAAATTAAAGAGAAGGAAAAAAGACAGCGTAAGTTAAAAGACAAAAGAAAAGAAGACAATTTTAAAAATGAAATTTATAGAAATAAAAATAATCGAAATTGAAAGAGAAAACGAGTTCTTCATATTGAAAGTTGAAGCAAAATACAAAATAATATATGTATATATATATATATATATATATATATATATATATATATATATATATATATATATATATATATATATATATATATATATATGTGTGTATTTCGGACATGAGTTATTGTAATTATTTGTATTATTTACATTATCCTCTTTATTGTCGTATTCACGACGTTTCGGCTATTGTAAGCTCCGGCTTTCTTCAGGTGATATAATTTGGATTTTCGAAACGAACATATTGTAGGAATTTAAAATGGTTCAACATTCCTGCCAGGTTCTGGTGGGGCTTTTCTGTCTCCATATTTTCAATATATCGGGTTCGTATCGACCCTTCAACGTCTGTCTATATTTCTGAGATAGGTTTTTTAACTGTTTACACTATTTACATTATTCAGACTGTTGTCCTGATCTTTATTGTCGTATTCACGACGTTTCGTATGTAGAACGCTCCGGTCATCTTCAGGTGACGTACATTGGAATTTCGAACCGAACACTTTGTAGGAATTTTAGTTGGTTCGGCATTCATGCCAGATTCTGGTGGAGCTTTACTAATTGTCACCATATTTTAGGCATCTCGAGTAAGTATCGATTCTTCAGCATTTGTCCATATTTCTGAGATGGGCTATTTGCAGTATTTACATTATTCGGAACGTTATTCCCATCTATATTGTCGTCTTCACGACATTTCGACCGTTGTACTCTCTAGCCTACTTCAGGGGATATACGTAATATGAGCACTGGTAAAAAAGTTATGAGATATTAGGTTAATAAACCCCAAAGATTCATACACTGATGTTCCCACGGACACATGGCCCAGTGGATGAAAAGCGTTGGTTTAAGTAATCTGATGATTTGATCCAAAGTTTTGTGAACTGAACAAAAAATTGAAGAGTTCAGTTACTGTTACTACTCTGGGAAACTGAATCTGAGAAATGAAAGGCATGGCATGTGGAATTAGAACAATCTACTCCCGTGGACTGAATAAAGGGTTCGATTCAAAATTCCAACGTATATCACCTGAAGAAGGTCGAGGCATAAAACAGTCCGAACAATATAAATAGTGCAAAATATGATGAGTATAAAAACGGAAAGCACAACACGCGTAAAAGAAAAGAAATGAAAAGAAAACAAAAAGAAAAAAGGAAAGGAAAGTGGACGCATGCGCAGTTGAACATCAGAAGAATGAAACAATTGAGAATGATTTGTGAATAAAAGCAATTCGATCATATGAAGAAGAGAGCAAATTCTAGTACTTTTGTAGTGCATGAAATAATATGGGATCTTAAATTGTCCTAAAAGAAAAGAATGAATGAAGAAAGATGGTAAAAAAAAAAGAATTTAAAAAAGAAATCAAGCAAACAGCCAAGAATTTTATTTGAATCATAAGAAAATAAAAATGAAAGCCCAGCAGGTGTGAATATTATGTGATGCAAAAAGAGAAATTATGAAGAAAGAAAAGAAAGAAAAAAATCGTGGAATAATAAACATAAAAATATTTTTCGGGAGAAAAAGACGATAAGAAAAAAGGGATGGGACATATTTTGAAAAAAAGAAAATGATCTGAAGGAAACAAATGAGATCGCGAGAAAAAAAGTACACACTGTGCAACCCAGGACAATGGCCTAGTGGATGAAAGGGTTGGTTTGTGAAATTTGGTGACGTTGCTGGATCTCCACAACTTCCTGTCCTTTGTAGCTCTTAATAAATTTAGTCTTTTTGCTATTTATCCTAAACCCCGTTCTGCTATCAATTTATTCAGAGCTCACTTGGTAGGTAATGCGTTGGATTGTGAAATTTGGTGACATGCTGTTATTGGGAGTGAAAGAGATTTAGAGGACTTTAGAAGAAGGAACTGGAAACCCAATCCAAAACAAGAAAAAGGATACAAAAGATCTGGATCTTCAGACTTCTGGATCTTCAGACTTCACTTTAAAACGGTGAAACGAAAAATTATTCGCTCTGAATTAACATTGAGCTCTCAGGATTCATCCGCCTTGGAATTATCGATACGGATTACCAAAATTTTCGTTAACACGCATACACACACACGCACACACACACACGCACACACACACACACACATATATATATATTTAGCAACCTCGTTCTCGAGAGATCATGGGTCTGCACCCAAAGAGTTATGCGGCGTAGAATCTGTTATAGCTGTACACACAGACATGGGAGTGACAGTCTCCATTTCAACGAATACATGTGAAGAGGTTCTTCCCCGATGTCGCCATGTTGTTTTCTTTCCGTTCGGAATAATTCTCCCCGGCGGCAAGCCTCAGTTTCTTCTGTCCTCGCTACAAGCTTCAGTGTAAATTGCATCTCCATATATATATATATATATATATATATATATATATATATATATATATATATATATATATATGTATTTATATGTTGACCTCTGAGGACGATCTTGGTGGAGATAGAAATACATGTGTAGGGAAAAACTACAGCGCCTTTCTTGGTGAAAAGATTATTATAAAAAAACTATGTCTATATTATTCAATGAAATATGTTTGAATGAAAATATGTGGCCTAAATACACACACACACACGCGCACACACACATGCATACACACATATATATATATATACATATATATATATATATATATATATATATATATATATATATATATATATATATATATATGTATATATATATGCACATTTCATTGAATAAGTCAGAGAAGTTGCTTTGATTTAGATTGTGTCCAATTTCTAATGTGATATAATAATTTTTTTTCTTTTCAGATGATAAATTATATAAAAACTGTCAGAAATGTTCTTTTTTTATCTGAGTGGTTTCGGCTATACATTTAGCCATTTTCAAGGATGAAATATATTAACAGTTAAGAAATTGTAGGCTGCATGTATGTATTTATATAATATTTTCATTCTCAAAACACGTTCAAGATATTATGTCCATGTTCCTAGTTGATATTATTAAATGTTGTTTTTTGTTTTTATTAATATCGCTTCCATTATACACACACACACACGCACACACACACACACACACACACACACACACATATATATATATATATATATATATATATATATATATATATATATATTTCAGACTATTAATATGTATCTATCTATCTATATATCTATCTAATTCTTTACTTTTACAATCTCTAAACGTTCTGCTCATTATGTGTCCTAGAAATCGCAACAGTCCCTGTCTTACTATGAGTATATCTAAAATCAGCAAGAATATTGCGAAGGGTGCTGCAGTATTACGTAGATAGGCCTTTACTTGAAAGTCCGCAGGCTTCACAAACAGTACTTATGAAATCTGGTATGGAAATAAACGACAATGAGCTGATGATCATGGTAGTGATGGTGAGACGTCTTTTCGTACAACCGTGGCTGTTCTTCTGTAAGTAGCACTGTTTGATTCGGTTCAAAATTCGGTATTACATTTCTGCCAACTTCCCCTATTTAAACTCATTCAAGAAGAGTCGCTCGAACGAAAAGGGGGCAATGAAGCGCGTCTTAGCGTTTGTGAGGAGAGAAAATTACTTTGGCTATTCAGCCGATTCGTCGCTTCATCGTTCACCGCGCCTTCTGCAAATCTATTGCCACCCCCTTTCTTAGTCGAATTCATTTTTTTTTGTCTTTTGCGGCGGCGATAGGAGTTGGAAGAGTTTATTAATGTGCCGCGTGCCAACATGCCAGAAACTACTCAATAATTTCCAGCAGGAATAATACGGTTCGCAGCAATTTTCTGGCTATCTCTTTCGGCCAATAAAACGAAACCTAACGCTTGAATGCGTGCTCACTCCATCCAACCGCCGACAAATGAATGGATGCCGGCCAAAAAAAAAAAAAAAAAAAAAAAAGTAATGTCCGCCATGACCGGACTGTATCATTCGAACATTATTGGGGAGGTTCGTTATCATCTACTTTCTAGAAATGCGAATTTAATCATCACACTTTACAAAATGTTCACTCAATACAAGGCCCAAGAAGCACTCAAGGTAGAGAATTACTGAATTAAGTTTGTTTTGTAGATGTTTAAGAGGAGCATATAAGTTCAGACTACGAAGATATGAAATATAGACTTCAAGAGGTTACGATTGTAGCAATCAGGGGAATACCATCTGAAGAGTCTGTTCCGCAAAAGTAGATCTTGAAAGGAAGCGGTCGGAGTGAAATTTTTTCTTACCAATGGAATATAAAGGAAATAAAGATGATTTTAACCTGAGTACATGGACTGATAGATTTTAACTGCAAATATCTGAGCTGGTGGAATTAATGAAGGTAGCTTTTCTGAATATTTACTGTTGAAATAGCAATACAGTAGCGATAGGCCTGTAACGATCTGTAGTAAATTGGGTTGAAAAATATTTAATAGCACACAAGATCCCGTAAAAGGTTTGAACTCTTTCAAAGCTGAAAGACGAAAAGTGTACAGCTGCAAACAAGGTATGCCAGCAATATTCCAATTTGGTCTGATATGAAGGTAAAGTTTGAACACAGTAGGTTGATTTAGTTACTTTTTTGAAGCCATACAAAGAACCGATTATTTTTTCAGAATATGAGTTCTACTTGATATCAGTAATGAACATGACTCCCAACTCGTATTCAAGGCAAGGATTCTCTTTTTTCTTCTTTATGTGCGGTGGCCCTTCAGGGCGCTTACGATCATGACTCTCCACAAATCCCTGCCCTTTGTAGCTATTAACAAATGATTTTTTGTTGTTTCTTCTAAAACTTGGACCGCCAACCATTTACTCAAGTATGCTAAGTCGGTTATGCTTTAGTTTCCTCTGTTCTTCTTGCCTTCAATCTAACCTGGGGGGGGGATTGTATTCTCTACTTCCCTCTTTACTCATGTGCCCTAGAAATTTCAACTGTCTCTTCCTGATGTTAAGTATGTGTCCTTTCTGATCTCATTTTCTCTAAAACATCGTCCTTGCTCACAGGTTCAGTTCATGGTAACCTCATCATCCTTCTGTAGGACCATTTCTTTTGCTTCAAGTTTCTTCTTCATCTTTCAGGAGATTGTTTGTTAAACTGAATATCAATTCGTCATGGGCCAATTAGTGCTGAAATTGAATTTTCTTGGGTGCTTGGGCCATTTTCTTCAACAAAAATACATTGCGGGTAATTTATTTTTTCTTTCGTTTGTTTTACATTAGTTTGGGGGTTCGCTACCCATAAACGGACTATAAAAGTTGCTACCAGCCTGTGTCTGAGTGAAGCTGCGAATAAAGGCAATTCAGACGTGGCTCCATGCTCCTCTAACCTCCAGATCAGGGCTATTGCTGCTGAATGTAGTTTATCGTCATACCCAGGACGAGAGGATATTATCCAGTATTCACCGCTATATAAGGGAACTGATGTCGCGTAACAGTTCTGTATTCTTTTCTTTGTTTCCTACGATTCTTTTCTGTTTCTTAATACTTTGCTTAGCATTTGGAAGGCATCTTTGACTATCCTTATTGAGAGGAAAAAACGGTCATCATGACTGGAAAAAATTTTGGGTACTTCATGGTGATGATGGAAGATTACTAGCTTGGTTTTGGGATTATTAAAAGTTGTGATAAGAACATGTAACGTTGTTGTCGTATATAGTATTGAAAAGCGACTTACTCTCTCAAAGCTTTAATTCAAGTTCGTGTCTTCGTCAATCACTCTCGGCGTGTGTGCGCGCAACCCTTGAAACTTTCCCGCACATTGATTCTACATCCGGTCAGGACTGCAGTGATTTTATTCTCATACGCTTTTCCCCACGCATGCACATTCACGTCGAAACAGAGTTGACCATGTGTTTACATACCGGGTACAACACGTGACATTCGGTTGTATCCAGTGGTTAGGAGGTCGTCTTACAGGGCAACCGGCCTATGTACCTAGCTTCTTTGATGGTCTTATGGGACAATGAGTGAGAACTTTAGTCTGGTATTAACTAGGCTGTGTCACGTATTACGAAGTATTAATATGAATTCATTGGAAAGTTAATGGAGTATTTTATCCGAAATTTCTTCACCCTTTTGTATTCAGGGATTGTTTTTTTCTAGACTGGCTGCCAATCTAAGCTAGATAGCGCAGACTACACTTCCAATTACCTACCGTAAATGGGAATAAGGAATTTTATATTTTGCGAAAAAAATTAATACGAAAGAGAACTTATCTTAAAAGAATGATCATCCAGAAAACACTACTCTACCGTTATCTTCATTATAATACACACACGCACGCGTACACACACACACACACACAAACAGACAAACACACACACACACACACACAAACAGACAAACACACACATATATATATGTTTATATATAAAGTTCATAAACACACACAAACATGCACACACACACACACACACACACACATATATATATATATATATATATATATATATATATATGGGGTGTATCAAAAATACTTTACCAGACATTGGGGGCGGAATCCTCACATCAAAACAAGGTAAAATATCCATATAATCATATGTCTAAAATGTCATCTGACACTTTAAAAAAATTACAATACGTCGAATGGTTTCGATGGCTCCATGACGCGTTGGTGAAGTGTTTCTGCATTATTAATCTCTTCTGCATAAACCAATTACTTTAGGTGGCCTCACAGATTAAAAATCAAAAGAACTGAGCTCTAGGGGGGAACCTGAAGGCCATGGAACCGGTCCGCGTCTACCCATCGATTTTTCATGGTAGATGTCAGCTAGTGTATCGCGAACAATGTAACTAAAATGTCCTCGAGCTCTGTCGGGCATGAACCACCTGCGTCTTCGTATTACCAGGGGTACATCCTGGAAGTGTGTTCGAAATACAATTCTTGTAGACAGCTCCTGAAAGACGTGGTTGGAGAACATATGAACCTACTAGACAGACACCTAGAATTCCAGCCCACAAGCTGATGCTAACCTGTATTGTACCACGGGGATTCCGATCCGCCCACAAATGTTGGTTATGTAAATTTGTTATTCTATTTCTTTCAAATATTGCATCATCCGTAAACAAGACTGAAGAGGCAACGATGTGGCACTTTGTACAATAGACCATCGGTAAAAGCTCTCCGGTGGTGAGTGATTAGAGGGCAAAAGAGCCTGCACACGTGGCAAATGGTACAAATACTGGAGCAGCTCTTGAAGTACTCAGTATGCAGTACTATGAGACATGTGACATACTAGGGAAACTTGACGTGTGCTGATGCTTAGATCGTCTTCGGCAGTCTGTAGTATGTAATCTTCGTGTTCAGGCGTGTTCGCTTTTCCTTAAATGTATAGTTTGTGGCGCCACATATCCTGTCTCAGAAACATGAAGATAAACAAGAGCAAATGTTAGATGACTCGGCTGCCTTCGGTCTGGAAACGCAATCTGATACAGCCGCACAGACTCGCGTCCATTACCATTAGCTCGGCCGTATGTAACAATCATATCTACCTGTTCACGATATGAATATCCTGTCATTGTAAACGGAACACTTGTCAGTTAACTCACTACTACACACGTTAAACGTTGAAGACAGACTAGCCACAAATGTACACGAATGACAAATGTAACCCAGTCCTTATGGCAACACAGCGACATCTACCGTAAACTTTCTTAAAACTAAGTAACTCAAAAAAGAAAGATTTGCGGATAGATGTTTATATTGACTTTTGTGCTTGTTTTGGTGTGGGAAGCCCACTGTGAATGTTTGTAAAATTATTTTTGATACTCTGTGCACATGGCCTGCTTTGCTGGAGGTGCGGGGTAAATTATTAGTAGTATAAATTTCAGCTCCATTAATGTAAATCGAGCTTTTATGTTATCCATCGAGCCCTTTTATACGATTGCGTGTATGTGTGTATGCATTCTATATTTCTCTATCTCCATCTCCCTCTATATATACATATATATGTATGTATAGATATATATTCATATATACAAAAACAATTATATATATATATATATAATTGTTTTTGTATATATGAATATATATCTATACATACATATATATATATATATAACATATATATATATATACATATATATATATATATATATATATATATATATATATATATATATATATATATATATATATATATATTCATTCTTGGAAAGAAACTAAAATCCTCCCTTCTCTCTCTTGATTACCAAATGTCCCGATAGCGAAAATAAAATATCTAGTACTTATTACAGCAATTTACATGGAAACGTGGGAATAAATTATTCGTGTCTTTTACAATATAATTTAAATAGAATATAATACACCAGTAACAGTCACTTGCGGCAATATCTCAAAAACAACGTAAGAAACGCCTACTAATTTAGCCTTTCTAGCAATTCATATGCAGCGTTTTATTAAAAAGTTAAGGGAGCCTATTGTAAGTTATTATTTAATCAACAGTTTATTTTGGCTCTAGGCAGTAAGTTTATAGGATTTAATAAGGGTTGAACTCACTAACAAGTACAGCGGGACGAGTCGTCCAAATTAAAGAGCTTCATCAGCTAAACCAGTGATTCTCAGGCGGGTGGCAATTGGCTCTCATGGGAGGAATTTGAAATCTTAGAGGAACATTGTAGAGGAATTTCTGTTACATGTGCCAGAAGAATAAGGGTGAAAAAAATTGCTAGATGAAAAACTTTTAAATGAAAGGTGGGATTGAAATGGAAGGAATTTGACCTCGGAAACATTCAGCTGAAAGTACTAACACCTCATTTTTTACGAGAATTGGCCAAATGTCATGTCTGTTCTAAATTTAATTCTATTTTTATTAGTCAGATTTCCTAGATATTTTTTAAAGTGTTACTCTAACCCTAACCCTGCCCAAAAGCCCATGGGAAGAATTTCTGGAGTGGCCTCCTGTTTTTTTCTACCCACAATTCATTTTCAAAATGGCTTCCCCTTTTATCTTACATAGAAAAGAAAGCGCTGTCAGATATTTGTTTTTAGAAAGAGATTGGATCGTAATCATTTACAGAAGATAAGTGAGTTTTTTATGGAAAGGCTACACTTGATGAAAGCACAGTAAGAAATTGCGTTTGCAGCGTTAATAGGGAGATGAAGAAGCCAGCACCAGACAGACCAACCATCTGATAGCCCGATACAACCAGGTTTGCAAGATCTCGCCTGTCTCAGTCCCCTTTGAGCCGCGAAGGAGGTTCTTCTGGCTACTTTGTCGCGCAGAATTGTCTACTAAAATCAAATTCGCGCGAATGGTCTCGTTAAACTCTCTTTGATTCACAGCCATCTCTGCCGCCGCCATTTGGGGAGAGAAATGTATTAAGGAGAGAGAATGACTATCCCGATACTTGGAATCGAGCGTGTGCCGACAACGACGGCAAGCCTAAATGGAAAAAGGAGTAACGTACCTTAAAACCAGACATCGAAGTCTTAGGCTCATGATCTGCATGAAGAAAAAAAAAGTCAAAAAGACACATTCTCTATTTAAATGAATAATACTCTTTGAATTCATTCACTGGAGTAATGTGATTTGACAGTATAACAATAAAGGCCTTACCACAGCTTTAAGACCAAACATGGCAGAACAATAATTCTATATTCACTGTACAGTCACTAGTACAATGAATGGTTGGATTCTCAATGAAACCTCTTGCTTTGAGCAACTTCTGCGAGTCATGACCGCAGCAGACCTCAAGTGGATATCATATATAAGATCCATCGCTGAGATTGCTGGAAATATAATCGGTAACTGAAAAAAAAAAGTATCTAACGTTAGAATAGCCTGATACGACCAAAAACAGAGTATTGCTTCCATGTTTGAGCTGGAGATACCCAATCATCTCTTTCTAGTCTTGGCGGGGTTCAAAAGTGTCCTTGTGTATTGTATTGAATACAGGACAATCTCCTCAAGGATGAAGAGAATATTTCAATCATCAGATATGTGGTTCTACAGAACGATGAAGAGAATAGGTCGAACGGAATATATGAGCAAATCAGGAATTTTGAAGAACAATGAAAGATACTTGATATTCCTGGGAATCACACTGAGGAAAGTGGGCTTAGAAAATTTGACACTCACAAGATATACTGAAAGCCAATGGGGCAGAGTTAAAGCTAAGTAAGCAATCCAACGACCTTATATAAGTTAATTGTGGAGTATGGAGAGAGAGGGAGAGTAAGTGATAAATAGATCTACAAAGGAAGTCGTGGAGAGTCGTGATCGCTCACGTCCTGAAGAGACAGGCGCATAAAGGAAAAATATCACAGATTTATTATGTGACATACATATGTTTATAATTGGAAATTCATTTATCAGATGGTAAGAGAAAATTAACTAGAGATGTTTTACAGTGGTATTCACTCCGTACAAGCCCCTGGGGATACACTTGGGAGTCGGTTCCACAAGGCAGCGGTTTGTGGAAAGAAGCTAGTTGAGTGGAATTTACATCTCATCCAGGGGATGAGAAAGGAATGATGGTGGTTCTCTACATTGTGCGTGGCATGGCGGTTCTTAAGGTTAAGATTGGTGGAACTAAGGAATGTATTCCGAAATTTAAATTATATATATATATATATATATATATATATATATATATATATATATATATATATATATATATATATATATATATATATATGCAGTAAGTGTTTTTGAGTGTTTTGGTAAGGGAGTAAAATTAATCGCTTACATATAGTCATATTTTTCAAATGAACAAGTTTAAGGAGTGTTAGGAGGGGATAGTTTTGGCCCAGATTTCAAGAAGGAACTCGGGTACACTTAAGAAAATTCGAGGCATACATGTGACTGGAATGGGTCGGCATTAATTGACAACATTCTCCACGTACCCGTGACCGTTCCTCAGCAATCACTTACCATCATCAAAATTGATTAGTCATATTTGTCGGCATATAAAACGCACGGGAATCAAAAGGATGGGTTTGAGTAAAAATCTACAAATCCTGAGCCGTATATTTTGAGCGGTCGTTGTGAGAATCTCATTAAATACCCGGTGCAGTAATATTTATATATTTATATATATATATATATAAAAGTGAACATAGAAGTGAGCATATTTATATATTTATATATAAATATAAAAGTGAACATAGAAGACAACACATAGAGGTGACAGTCTGTTTCATGTCAGATGCAGTCGTCAGGCCACCTGACGCTTGCATCTAGCATGAAACAGACTGTCGCCTCTAAGTGTTGTCTTCTATGTTCACTTTTATATTTACACACTGTCTATCTCTGATATTGAGCACTTATAAAATTATTTTAATTCCAGTTGTGTTCGTTATATTCACTTATGTGCAAATGCCCTTGGAAAAGGTATAAATCCATCACTCCTCTCTCCAGCTATGGGTTAATTAGTAGAACTTGTATCACTAAACTATTATTATCTCCACTTCAAATTCTTACAATCTAAAATATTTTTCTGGCTTTACATAACCTGTAAAGGGTTGATAAGCCGTAGAAAATGAATGAATCAAATGAGGTACCTGCAGTGATTGGAATTCGTTAATTCCATATTCTATCTTTCATGATGGATTCAGGGTAGGTAGTCGTAAATACATCAAGATAATAGGAAAATATTTTGATTGCGAATAAAATTAGTTATGTTTGGAAAAATAGTTTGAAGAAGCAATTGAATATGAGGACATTGATCATGTTGGATATAACGTCCACATGGATGGTAGTCAGTAAGCACTTATAGTTGGCAAAGAGCATTTTGGTTTGCGTTGATAACAACACCTTTAATGACGTAAGTTTAAAAAATTGAACACAATTGTAAGGCTTCCACTAAATATATTTTGAACACAATTTTATGTTTTCAACTACAGATGAAATATATTGTTGGTCATTTTGCTTTAAAAATGTATTGTTGGCCATTTTGCTTTAAAAATATAATTGTTGGTCATTTTGCTTTAAAATGTATTGTTGGTCATTTTGCTTTAAAAATATATTGTTGGTCATTTTGATTTAAAAATGTATTGATGGTCATTTTGCTTTAAAAATGTATTGTCGGTCATTTTCTGTAAAAATGTATTGCTGGCCATTTTGCTTTAAAATATAATTGTTGGTCATTTTGCTTTAAAAATATAATTGTTGGTCATTTTGCTTTAAAATATAATTGTTGGTCATTTTGCTTTAAAAATGTATTGTTGATCATTTTGCTTTAAAAATGTATTGTTGGCCATTTTGCTTTAAAATATAATTGTTGGTCATTTTGCTTTAAAATATAATTGTTGGTCATTTTGCTTTAAAATATAATTGTTGGTCATTTTGCTTTAAAAATGTATTGTTGATCATTTTGCTTTAAAAATGTATTGTTGGCCATTTTGCTTTAAAATATAATTGTTGGTCATTTTGCTTTAAAATATAATTGTTGGTCATTTTGCTTTAAAATATAATTGTTGGTCATTTTGCTTTAAAAATATAATTGTTGGTCATTTTGCTTTAAAAATGTATTGTTGATCATTTTGCTTTAAAAATGTATTGTTGGCCATTTTGCTTTAAAATATAATTGTTGGTCATTTTGCTTTAAAATGTATTGTTAGTCATTTTGCTTTAAAATGTAGTGTTAGTCATTTTGCTTTAAAAATGTATTGTTGGACATTTTACTACAAATATGTATTGTTGTTCAATGTTTATATAAAATTTAATTGCTTGTTGTTTTACTATAAAATGTATTTTTATATTTTCTTATTGTTTTGTGTGGGGGGTTCACTATTTTTGCATAGCTGAGGCCTTAACAGATGCTACCACACGGGTCAGGAGTGAACTGGGAACAACAGCAATTAAGAGGTGGTTCCACGTTCTTCAAAACCGCCAATCCTCCGATCAGCGGCTTTGCTACCGGATGTAGTTTAACATCATACCCGGGAGTTGATCAATTTGGTCTTCATCTCGTAAACGACACAGATGTAGCAGTCCAAATAATCCAGGAGGCCAGATATTGTTGGTATGGTGTGACATTGTCGTGAAAGTTTTCGACCAGCAACGGCCAAGATTCATAGCTCTGCGGGGACATGTCCAGCCACCACATAGAATCACCCTATCCAACACCCAGATGCACACTGTGGTATTCATATTGTGGGCCGGCGGGATAGCATGACTTTCGCCGTCGCCCGCTCATACCACGCGTGAAACATCGCCGACGATTGCGAACATGTGTCCATCACTGTCGTTAGCTCAGTTGAATCTGCGCAACCGTACCTGTTGTTCTTTTTGTTCAACAGACCACTTTTAAAAAGCTGGGTATCTCCGGATCTCTTTTATTTGCTGCCAGTTCTACGTGAAAAGTAGGCCATTACATTTTCTGTAACAGATCGGAAACTACAAGGATATTTCTATAGATACGACTAAAAGAGAAATAAAAATAGAAAATTGCCATTACTTTAAATCAGTTTCTTTTTATGGACAGATAAATTTGTTATTATTCAATAACTGCCGAACAATGTCTATATTTCATGAAAAAGAAATGGTATTGGAATTAGTATTGTCTTTGACAAATAAAAAAAATTAAAAAAATAGCTATAGAATTTTGACCGAGAATCCATCTTTAAGATATCCTTAACGGAGGAGCAGTTTGATGTCTGCGGGAGAAAACTCCACTATCTTACCCAAAAGGTTCACAGATAATGAAGAGAAAGAAATATATGAAAAAACCGTGAGTCTGTGTTCTGGCTATTATATGGCAGCTTTTCACGTAAGATCTGCGTAACTCTCATCACCGCGGAGAATGGAATCGGCAAGCTGAGGTCAAATCTGTAGCCTAATCAGATGCATTCACTTTCGCAAATACATTTAGGAAAGGAATTAAATTAATTCTTCTCATCTTCCAAGCTATGGGTTAAATAATAGGGTAGAATATAGTTTTGGTTGGCAGCCATCCCAAGAAAAGAAAATATATCTTTTCCCAAAAGATTCACTGATAATGAAGAGAAATGAATATTTGAAAAACCGTAAAGTGCTTACGTGCTGAAGAGAGATGTCATTTAAAAATAAATAAATAAATACAAAACTCATATAAAAAATGACCTTGTGACGTATTTCTCATAAGTTGGAAATCAAAATGAAAAACATGAAGAAACGTGGTAATATATATATAAAAAAAATAGGAATGGGAACTGGGTCGGAAAGAAGATCTTGCAGAAAATCAAGGATATAAGACAAGAGACAAGCGTGAAATGAAGTTTTAGGGTCATGTTATTCTGGGCTTGTAGTGCAAAATTCGTATCCGGCGTTCGATTCTAACGGAAACGTAAACATTAAATGAACGTAATAAGGGGGGGAGGCGGTTAATGATGGATTTCTATTTCCTATGATCAAAATACGAGGTCTGAACAAAAAGTATCACCACTGTTGCTATAATGACGGAGTAAAAGTACACAGAGTGAAATCGCTTGTCACAGACTTAACTTAAATTCTGTAGCGCATGCACACTAAATAACAGCGTTCCCGCTCACTTTCGTTCTTTCTAGCAGTGCTTGAAAGAAAAGTGTGTAGAGTGTGGTCGTCTCACGACACCTCAGAGGTTCAATCAGTGACCATGGCTGGTGCAGCAGTTTTTGACCAAGAACGACATTCCCCATGTCCGACAAACACCATATTTCCTAGATCTCTCTCCTTGCGACTTTTTCCTCTTTTCAAAAATCAAATCCCACTTGGAAGGAACAAGATTTAATACGTCGAGGATATCAAAGGGAATGCTCGCTATCCCTAAAACGGTGTTTCAGGAATGCTCCCACAAATGAAAACCACGTTGTATAAAGTGTGTGGCTTCAAAAGGGGACTACTTCGAAGAAGATTAAATACCGAATTGATATGTGTTGTAGTTTTATTTTAATAGCAGCAGTTCCGATAATTTTTGATCAGACCTCTTATTTACATTATTTAGTTTCGTTATTTGCATTTCCAACCGATCGCGTGTATTCATAAATAGGAACATTGATTGAATAGCATTGGTAAATAAATCTGTATCTGGCCACGAAGATAATAGCTAATATTAATAAGTAATTCACACTATAAATATCACTCAGCGTGGTCAATAGACCTCCGCCGGGCATCAATGTCCATGGATACGATCCCACATATCTGTAAGGTGGGATCAAACCTGAGCAGGTTGGTATGGACAAGATGTTGCCCATGAAGGTTGTCTCAACTTTCCACCTCAGTTATGACCCCGAGACGTCTATTATAGTTTGGCATCAGCGACGAACTTCCTAAGGGGCTCCAACTCCGAATCTTGAGTTGTATAGTATGTCCTACACCAGGGCTACATACAGTTTTGAATTCAGTTATTTTCTCATAAACCGGTAGCCCCCCCCCCCTACAAGTATATAAAACCCAGTCTCGCCTGCTATTTACCCAGAGGATTCATATCATTTCCAAGGGTATTAGCACGTAAGTGAATGTAATAGACTTGACTGGAATTCGAACTCAGGTCTCCGATTCCTCAGGAGACGCATACATTACACCCTGTCTCCTTTGTCGTCAATATTAACCATGCAATTAAACACTGACAGGGGAGGAAATTATATTGAAAAATATTTCCTGTTTCATACAATGAATACAATTTCAGGATTAGGCTACGAGATTTTTGATGCACCTACTCATATGAAGAAAGATAGTTCAGAAATTTGAAAACACAAGGACTCACTAAAGGAAAGAGAGACATACATAAGAGCGAGTCAACTACGTAACGCGTTTGGGTGAATTGATGTTTAGAGTGAGGACAAAGAGCGATACTAAAAAGTGAAACGTCGCTTAGAGCTGCTGTGGAGAGCCATGCTCGCATACGTGCTGCAAATGTAATATATATATATATATATATATATATATATATATATATATATATATATATATATATATATATATATATATATATATATATATATATATATATATGAGAGTAATGTATACATAAATATCTATAGGAGAATAGAGGTCAACATATGTGGAAGTAGTGTAACGGATAAAGACTAGGAATGAGAAATGGCGATCTGAATTCTAATTCCAGTTAAGTTCCTTACAGTCACATCTGTGGAAATACCTTTGTGAAATGTATGAATCCAAATCCTTCTCCAAGCTATTGCTTAAATAGTAGGATCGTAAAAAAAAATGAAAATAGGAAAGAAATGACTTATACAAAATATTTACACATTTATTTTTTGCCATATATATATATATACACACACATACACACACACACACACACACACATATATATATATATATGTATGTGTGTGTGTGTGTGTGTGTGTGTGCACCTAGAAATGGGTAAAGTAGCTGAAGAGAATAGCCTTGAGAAGATGAACAACTTTAAAATTAAAACCTGAGCAGGGAGGTTTGAGGACCTTGTGGCTCTAATTCTCTGTATTCAGATCATATGCTTGAGTAATCTGGGTGTTCTTTATAATATATATATATATATATATATATATATATATATATATATATATATATATATATATATATATATATATATATGATAAAAATGATACAAATATAAAGTCGATATTGATGTCAACACCAAGAGGCGACAGTTCTTCTTCTTCTTAAACGCAATCCCCAGGCCTGCTGATTGTGTATAAGCATGAAACAGACTGTCGGGTATATAAACATATATATTGTGAATCTGCTATACCGGGGAAGTTTGGTATAGGGATTTATTTAGATTTCTACTCAGATATAAGTTTAGTAGGCTTTAAGTATTCAGCATCCATGAAACGAACGAGATTTTTGGGCTAGTTTCGTTGACGGAATCAAACCAATTGCAAATGAGAAAGGAAAGATTCCATGTTTAAAAAATTCAGAATATGTGAACAAACTACGCCATTTGCGTCTGATAAAAGCGAAGCATGCTATTAAGTGTTTTTTTTTCGAAAACTATGATAGGTCTTTAATGAACAGATATTCAAGATCAACCAAAATCCTTTGATCTTAAGTTAAATAGAACCAAAATTCGATTGGTAATAAAACAAACCGAAATCAAGAAAATTTTCATTTATTGTGTTTTCGGAAAAAATATATATGAATTAACATGCAAATATCTTACCGTTTAATGTCTTTTTTTTGTAGATCGATTCTTCCTCTCTATCTTCTGTTTATTGTTTTTGAAATGTGATATCTTCTCAGACCTATGATGTTGGAGTAAGTAAGTAAGTAGACAATAATGAGCTACCAACGCCGATGTAGCCATTTGTACTATTTACAGAAATGGCGCTATTAGAGAAGGAATGGCATTGAAATGCTTCAGAAATGAGATCTTCGTGTCCTGGCTGATCTGTTTAATACATGATACCACCGCCCTTCACCTTAACTCGATTTGTTAAAATTGTTGATTAATAATTAGATAAAAATCATTGGGAAAAAAAACGAACTAATTTATATGATGGCCCAATATCCTATTATAATTCTACTTGTAACTTATTATTTAGTTTGCACGACAGTTGCGCTTTGCCAGTACATCATAAATAAAGAATTATTCCGTTTGACTGCTTGGAAAGAGGGGAAAATACAATAGTTGGGTTCAGTTAAAGAAAGAAAGAAAAGAAAAAAGTAAATTAAGAAAGAAAGGAAGAAAGGAAGAAGTAAAGAAAGAAAGAAAGAATAAAAGAAAGAAAGAAAGAAAAAAAGAAAGAAAGAAGTGTGTAACGTCTGCTGACAATACCTCATAAATAATGGCCTATTCAGTTTTGATTGCGTAGTAAAACTGCACATACGAAAGAAATAATGAAGGAAAGACGGACATGTTTAACGGCTGTTTCAGTCAAATGGAAAAAGTTGTCAATTATAAATCTTTTCATTTGTATCCACTTCTTAAAATAACGACCAGCATTCATATTTATGAATGTTATTGCAATATTTTGTTACGGTATTGCCACAGGTAAACTAGACTTGCCTCATTTTACATAGAGTCGAGCGTCTACTAATAAATCAAACATCATTCGGTACACAGGGAGAATTTGACAGACTCAAAGATATCACATTAATAATTAAGATTCATCAGAATGTTAAAATAGAAAAACCGTGAAATTTTTACGAGTTAAAACTAGTTTACTTAAAGTTCGAAACTAAACAGTGTTATATGATTATAGTAAAGATACCGAAGATATATATTTCGGGGCTCTGTTAGTTTTATTTTTAGCTAAATAATAATGTACATCTGGGAATCGGTGCTAATTAATAATGATCGGTATCTAATAGGGGTCCACTCAGGTTATATAGTGTGAAAATTTTAATTAAATCAGAACTTGAATAAAGGCATACCTCGGGTAACGTCGTTTCGAGTTAAGTCGTTTTCGATTATACGTCATTTGTCAAAAAATATATGGAAAAATAAAATCAATTTTAAGTCATTTTATTCGACTTGACGTCTATCCGACACAAATATTGATCTCGTAATATCACTAGGAAGACGTTGAAAGCACATAAAATCATGTTACTGTATAATAAATATGAATAAAAGTACATAAAATCATATTAAAATACATAAATTTACAGTAAATGTTAATATGATCATCAATAATCCTAGAGAACGAAATATGAGAATATCTAAGAAAAGAGGAAGAATCTTTCTCTTTGGATTGATACGATGAATCATCGCGTTCTGCAATTAGTAAAGAAATCATTTAAGCGAAAGCGTTGTCTTTGTTTGGAGAGATGAACAAAAAAATAAACAGATGAGAAAGATGTAGAGTTTAAACCGAGTCAAGGCTAGTTTATGAGATTTAAAGAACGTAGAAGTTATTACTCTATTAAGAAGCAAGGTGAAATTGCATCAGCTGACGAAAACTCAGCAGCCGATTTTCCTAAAGCATTGGCTGAGATCATGGAAGAAAACGGGGTTTCTTCCTGAATAGATTTTGTAACGTTGTCGAACCTGAATTATATTTGAAAAATTTCCAGACCGTTCTTTCATTGCTAAAGCTATATCGCTGATAAATTATTTTATTCACAATACTGTATGTACATATCATAAATACTGTAATATGCAATGGGGAGTGATTATTTTGCGGTTTATAGTGTGGTTATTTCGACTTGAGTCGTTTTTCGACCTAAGTCGTGGCCTCTGGAACCAATAAACGACGTAGGTTGCAGTATATCTGTATAATATATTTTAAAGTTTATTTTAGGTAAATAAATTATATTAAGTGCACTTTACTAAGTATGCTGTTGTCTACATTTAATGTAATTTTTTCTAATGTAATTTGTTTTAACGGAGGTCTTCTTTACTTTGGAGTAAATGATCGGTATAGGGTGTAATCAAACTCAAATAATCTGATGCTGTATCGATACTTATAAAAGTATACTGTTTCTATCTGAGTTAAATCAAAAAATGTTTCTGTTAGTGTCGACTATAGTCGAGTAAGGTAAATGAATTTCGAAATTAAATCTTTGAAACACAGACATATTAAATATAATCGAATGTCAAGTAATATCGTTTATATTCAGTCTATAGGGAAATGATTGATGTCTTGTTGAATAAGGCGTTTCGCTCATAGGTTATATATGTATAAATTAACCGCACACACACACACACACACACACACACACACACACACACACATATATATATATATATATATATATATATATATATATATATATATATATATATATAAATTCTTTCATTCCAGAATTAATAATCAAATAATTCAATTATTATAATTAAAGTTATTTTATCGGAATACGGTTACGATAAGATATATTACGTTTATACTCTTGTGTCATTCTAATGTTGAAGAGCTTTCTAAAATATTTTAAGTGCTTAAACATTTCTTTTGAGAAATAAGATCAAATCATACGGAGTTGGAGAAAAAAATCTGGGTAGTGATGGTACTCCAAGAACCTTTAAAAAGTTAGAAAAAGTATCAGTTTATTCTTTGGATTTCTTATATTTGAGGAAATCGGTGAGATGTCGAAGCAGGAAAACAAACTGGGGAAACAAATGAAGTTTTATGAGCAGACGAGACAACGGATTATGAGAGATGCTAGAGGAAAAATCGAGTAAAGTAAAATTGCACAGACACTAAGTTAGGTACATCTAGTATCGAAATCTTGTCATAACATCTTGACCCAAAAGTCACAATGTGCAAGCCAAGACGAAACCGTGTTTACGTAAAACCCACAATGAAGCCAAATGCCAATGGGAAGAGATGATCTCCAAAGAGAATTGTATTTGCACAATGTGATCTGGATAGACGAAAAGTGCTTCAATTTTGGCAGGCTGAAGAGAATTGATTGTACGTTTAGTAAGAGATGACATGGTATTGGATGGTATTACTCGCTGTCGGCTATACTGTGTAATTATTGTTAATGAAACATTGTTGATAATGAAACTTTGACATCACACATGCCTCAAGGCATGCATGAATCACATTTTTGATCCAAACGCTACAAATAAATAGAAGAGAAGGAATGCGTTGATTATTTAGCAATGTCTTGTATAAAGACAACATTTACACGCCTCATTAATCACTGCCATGTCCCAACCCTAGACGCAAACCAATAATCAGCCACTAGGTGGCATTCCACTAAGTGTCATGCCACTAGCGTTTGCCGCTGGTGGCCCGCGTTCATCTCAGCAATGTTACCACAGCCGGATCGCTATAAGCCCACCAGTTGCCTCCTGGTGGTGCGCCGTTGGCTACCACCAGAAGACCGCTGGCTTTGGCATCGGCGGCCCGCCAGAGGGCCACTAACAGCTTCCGTGTAGGGCAAGTCTTCCTTCTTTGTGCCATTAGACCAACTTTCTGAAAATAAGGCCCTAAGTTTTTACAGAAAGGAGTTTCAATCCGAACGTCTAAATGATTTTAAATTGCGAGCTATCCTTCGTATCGACTGGTTGCCACCTGAGGCTTGAGTGGAAGCGATGGACTTATATTTTTCCCAATTGTAAAACAAAAACTCGGATGAGATTTCAATTCAGTACGCCGAATCCACTTTCCACACTAATACGCCTGTCCCACTTTTATTCATTGATCGATTTGCTTTTTACGGTTTGTCAACCTATTGCAGGTTACTTAAAACCAGAAAATATTTTCCGAGGAGTATTTGCGCGTAAATGAATATAATGACCCTGACTGGAATTGAAACTCGGCTCTGCGATTTCCAAATACACCGCCCGCACATCCACGCTTAAAGCATCTGATATTTACCCACGCAGTTAATCAAATAGGTACTGACTAGTCTCAACGTTGCTTAACTTTGGTGAACGTACGAGAATCGGCATTTCATCGTGATATGGCCGTAATCCTGAAGCATTGTCAATGTGGTTCTACAGAAGGATGCTGGGAATACCATGGACTGGAAATGGGACCAACGAGTGTAAATATAAGCAAAATAGAAACAAAAAGGACACTTACATTTAGAATCAGGAGATTGTTGAATTATTATTTACTTTGGTTTATCAACATTTTGTAGGTTATTGAAAGCCAGAACATATTTTAAATTGTAAGAACGTTTTTGACATAATAATGGTTTAGTGATAAAATGCTTAATAATTAACCCATACCTGTGAAGAAGAAGTTGATTCTTACCTTTCTCAAGGTGATTTACGCGGAAGTGATCATCACGCAGTGACACAGTACTGATAGCAGACACGGAAAAGAAATTGCAAACTCTCCTACAGAAGGTAACGACGGAGAGTGAGAAGAAGGGACTAAGCATAAACTACAAGACAGTAAAAAAAAAAGGTGAGCCCAAAATGCGATTTACAGGTCGAGAACACTAGAATCAAGCAGACGCGGAAGTTTAAATATCTGGGAAGCGTTTTGACAGAGGACGGTAAATGCGAAACTGAGATCCGTAGATGAATTGGGATGGCCAAGGGCGCATTCCAAAAGCTGGGCAGAGTATTGCGAGACAGGAGGATTTCTTTGGTAACAAAGAAAAGAATACTGAGCTGTTACGTGAAATCTGTCCTTTACGGCAGCGAATTTTGGGCGATTTCCTCAAAGATGAAGAGACTCGAGGCGATGGAGATGTAGTTCTACAGAAGGATGCTAAGGATATCCTAGACCGAGCGTATGAGCAACGATGTGGTCTTAGAGAGGTTGAAATCAAGGAGGAGGCTTATACTTAACAACAGAAAGCGGCAGCTGAAGTTTCTGGGACACATAACGAGGAAGGAGGGACTGGAGAATTTGATACTCCATGGTTGTATAGAGGGAAAGAGAGACAAGGGAAAACAACGCAGGACATACCTAGCGGGCTTAAGTAAGTGGATGACAGAACATGATCTGGGGGAGGTGGAATGGATAGAGGGAGGGAGAGAGCCATGTTCGCCGATGACCTTAAAGGACACGGCACATAAAAAGAAAAAAAAAATCAACGCGTCCAATGAGAATTGGAACTCGGCTCTCCGATTAACAATTCCGAGCCATTATCCATTACATCACTCACACATCCAGGCTTAGAGCCCCTGGTATTTCCAAGTGGTCACCCATCGAGACACAGACCAAATTTGATGTTGCTTAACTTAGGTGATCGTACGGCGTTTCAACGTGATGTGGTCATAAGCCGGAGACAGTTTAAATTTCTGTTTTTTTTTTTCGTGATATGAACGCAAACCGTTTCATTTTGAAGAATGATGGCAATTCGCAATACTACAGACTTCAGAAGATGATACCGGCTTACCTAGATGGATCGTTGGTTGATTTTGTTTAGCTGCATATCAACATCTCTATCGGTTATTTAATGCCGAAATCTAAATATTTTGTACGCAATTCTATGCTTTCAACTACAGATATCTTGTATATAATTTTCAGGGTAAAAGTATTTTTAGATCTATAGTTTGTAGACTGTAATATATATTGTTGGTAATATTCCTGCAAAACTGTATTTTTATAGTTTTTAGTGTTGCATTGCCATTTTGCTAGAAAATGTATGGTTGCTTATTTTATTAAAAAAATGCACTGTTGATTTTTGTGTGGAAATTCACTATTTTCCCATAGCCGGTGCTGCCACTTCGGGACAGGGTGGAACTGGCAACAACAGCAATTAAGAGGTCGTTTCACGCTCATCAAAATCTTCAATCTCCCGATCAGAGATGTTGCTGCCGGATGTATTTTATCGTCATGCTCTAACTTCCCACAAAGTTGGGTGTACTCATACAAAGGAGAAGAGTAAACAGTACCTCAGAATATCTGTAAGGCAATATCCACCATAAAAATAAAAAACTTCATCTGTTTACAATGGAATTATGAAACTTTTAATAGACAATATTTGATTTTTGGCCATTAATTACCCGCACATTCTATCAGAATCTTCTATTTTACTATTTATTATCAATAGTAAGTAAACCTGATTTTACTTAATTATTACCAGCAATGTCGCAGAACATGCCACAATGTATACTCTCGAAATTAGCTGACAACGAGACATTGTGCGATTGAAGTATTGAAAGCAAGGAGTGAAAATATGAAATAGTAACGTTTTCTTTTAACTTTGTTAATAAAAATGTATTGACTTCATACAGCTTTATAGATTTCCATGACAGCAAATCTTAGCAAAAATCCATGTTTATTGACTCCATGTATTTGTAGCATTTTCTCTCACCTCAAAGCTTAATCTAAAACACATACTATCTGGCTTTATACGTAATTCTGAATACATTTTAATTACACCCCGAAAAAAACAACTCATTTATGTGTAACCTCTACCGTATATTGAATGTTTGTATATGGAAAGTCACGTTGCTTTTTTATGCTTTCTCCTTTATTCGAGAGGCAATATTATATACTTACAGAACTACAGGAATTTACGAATATATATCTGTTCACCTGAAAACCGACAAACAAGAACTAAGTAAATATTTCCTTTTTCCAAGGGATATCTCCAAAAGTTATTTACTTAAATCCCTTTAATCTCGTTTTTCTTATGTAATTTGATGTTATTTGTTTTCCTACCCGCCTACAAACGACTTCCTTCCCGCCTACACATGGCATTCTCCAGAGAAGCGGTATCATACATGTACCTACATACTTACATAAGTAAGTTAGTGAACATTTCTGTCTGGTTGATTGTAGAGAGTTTCTCGACATAAACTTGGCGCCACAAATAAATACTTGAGTCTGACCGTAAGCGAAATTTGGCCTCTATTGACACTGAGCATCCAATGAACAAACCGTAATGGCTGCTATCATAAGGGCCTCATGTGCGAATAATTACACTTCCACGATATCTTTGTTATTTTAAAATATATACATTTCTTTCGTTCTTTTCTTGTTTGCTTTCCTGTTTTGCTTTCTTGTTTTGCTTTCCTTCTTGCGTTTAGATTTTTCTTCCTTTTGTTTCATTCTTCCTTTTCTTTCCTGCTTGCTTTCTCTCTTTTTCTTTCTTGCTTCATTTCTTTCTTCTTTCGTTTTCTTTCTTCTTGTTCTTTTCTTCTTTTACCTTCCTTCATCCTTTCTTTCTTTTCTTCTTTTACCTTCCTTCATCCTTTTTCTTTTTTCTTCTTTTACCTTCCTTCATCCTTTCTTTCTTTTTTTTTCTTTTACCTTCCTTCTTCCTTTCTTTCTTTTTTTCTTCTTTTACCTTCCTTCATCCTTTCTTTCTTTTTTTCTTCTTTTACCTTCCTTCATCCTTTCTTTCTTTTTTTTTCTTTTACCTTCCATCATCCTTTCTTTCTTTTTTTTTCTTTTACCTTCCTTCATGCTTTCTTTCTTTTTCTTCTTTTACCTTCCTTCATCCTTTCTTTCTTTTTTCTTCTTTTACCTTCCTTCATCCTTTCTTTCTTTTTTTCTTTTACCTTCCTTCATCCTTTATTTCTTTTTTTCTTCTTTTACATTCCTTCATCCTTTCTTTCTTTTTTCTTCTTTTACCTTCCTTCATCCTTTCTTTCTTTTTTCTACTTTCACCTTCCTTCATCCTTTCTTTCTTTTTCTTCTTTTACCTTCCTTCATCCTTTCTTTCTTTTTTCTTCTTTTACCTTCCTTCATCCTTTCTTTCTTTTTCTTCTTTTACCTTCCTTCATCCTTTCTTTCTTTTTTCTTCTTTTACCTTCTTTCATCCTTTCTTTCTTTTTTTCTTCTTTTACCTTCCTTCATCCTTTCTTTCTTTTTTTTTCTTTTACCTTCCTTCATCCTTTCTTTCTTTTTTTTTTCTTTTACCTTCCATCATCCTTTCTTTCTTTTTTTTTCTTTTACCTTCCATCATCCTTTCTTTCTTTTTTTTTCTTTTACCTTCCTTCATGCTTTCTTTCTTTTTCTTCTTTTACCTTCCTTCATCCTTTCTTTCTTTTTTCTTCTTTTACCTTCCTTCATCCTTTCTTTCTTTTTTTCTTTTACCTTCCTTCATCCTTTATTTCTTTTTTTCTTCTTTTACATTCCTTCATCCTTTCTTTCTTTTTTCTTCTTTTACCTTCCTTCATCCTTTCTTTCTTTTTTCTACTTTCACCTTCCTTCATCCTTTCTTTCTTTTTCTTCTTTTACCTTCCTTCATCCTTTCTTTCTTTTTTCTTCTTTTACCTTCCTTCATCCTTTCTTTCTTTTTCTTCTTTTACCTTCCTTCATCCTTTCTTTCTTTTTTCTTCTTTTACCTTCTTTCATCCTTTCTTTCTTTTTTTCTTCTTTTACCTTCCTTCATCCTTTCTTTCTTTTTTTTTCTTTTACCTTCCTTCATCCTTTCTTTCTTTTTTTTTCTTTTACCTTCCTTAATCCTTTCTTTCTTTTTTTCTTCTTTTACCTTCCTTCATCCTTTCTTTCTTTTTCTTCTTTTACCTTCCTTCATCCTTTCTTTCTTTTTTCTTCTTTTACCTTCCTTCATCCTTTCATTCTTTTTTTTCTTTTACCTTCCTTCATCCTTTATTTCTTTTTTTCTTCTTTTACCTTCCTTCATCCTTTCTTTCTTTTTTCTTCTTTTACCTTCCTTCATCCTTTCTTTCTTTTTTCTACTTTCACCTTCCTTCATCCTTTCTTTCTTTTTCTTCTTTTACCTTCCTTCATCCTTTCTTTCTTTTTTCTTCTTTTACCTTCCTTCATCCTTTCTTTCTTTTTCTTCTTTTACCTTCCTTCATCCTTTCTTTCTTTTTTCTTCTTTTACCTTCCTTCGTCCTTTCTTTCTTTTTCTTCTTTTACCTTCCTTCATCCTTTCTTTCTTTTTTCTTCTTTTACCTTCCTTCGTCCTTTCTTTCTTTTTCTTCTTTTACCTTCCTTCGTCCTTTCTTTCTTTTTCTTCTTTTACCTTCCTTCGTCCTTTCTTTCTCTTTCTTCTTTTTCCTTCCTTCATCCTTTCTTTCTTTTTCTTCTTTTACCTTCCTTCATCCTTTCTTTCTTTTTCTTCTTTTACCTTCCTTCATCCTTTCTTTCTTTTTCTTCTTTTTCCTTCCCTCATCCTTTATTTCTTTCTTTTTTCTTTTACCTTCCTTCATCCTTTCTTTCTTTTTTCTTCTTTTACCTTCCTTCATCCTTTCTTTCTTTTTTTCTTCTTTTACCTTCCTTCATCCTTTCTTTCTTTTTTTTTCTTTTACCTTCCTTCATCCTTTCTTTCTTTTTCTTCTTTTACCTTCCTTCATCCTTTCTTTCTTTTTCTTCTTTTTCCTTCCCTCATCCTTTATTTCTTTCTTTTTTCTTTTACCTTCCTTCATCCTTTCTTTCTTTTTTCTTCTTTTACCTTCTTTCATCCTTTCTTTCTTTTTTTCTTCTTTTACCTTCCTTCATCCTTTCTTTCTTTTTTTTTCTTTTACCTTCCTTCATCCTTTCTTTCTTTTTTTTTTCTTTTACCTTCCATCATCCTTTCTTTCTTTTTTTTTCTTTTACCTTCCATCATCCTTTCTTTCTTTTTTTTTCTTTTACCTTCCTTCATGCTTTCTTTCTTTTTCTTCTTTTACCTTCCTTCATCCTTTCTTTCTTTTTTCTTCTTTTACCTTCCTTCATCCTTTCTTTCTTTTTTTCTTTTACCTTCCTTCATCCTTTATTTCTTTTTTTCTTCTTTTACATTCCTTCATCCTTTCTTTCTTTTTTCTTCTTTTACCTTCCTTCATCCTTTCTTTCTTTTTTCTACTTTCACTTTCCTTCATCCTTTCTTTCTTTTTCTTCTTTTACCTTCCTTCATCCTTTCTTTCTTTTTTCTTCTTTTACCTTCCTTCATCCTTTCTTTCTTTTTCTTCTTTTACCTTCCTTCATCCTTTCTTTCTTTTTTCTTCTTTTACCTTCTTTCATCCTTTCTTTCTTTTTTTCTTCTTTTACCTTCCTTCATCCTTTCTTTCTTTTTTTTTCTTTTACCTTCCTTCATCCTTTCTTTCTTTTTCTTCTTTTACCTTCCTTCATCCTTTCTTTCTTTTTTCTTCTTTTACCTTCCTTCATCCTTTCTTTCTTTTTTTTCTTTTACCTTCCTTCATCCTTTATTTCTTTTTTTCTTCTTTTACCTTCCTTCATCCTTTCTTTCTTTTTTCTTCTTTTACCTTCCTTCATCCTTTCTTTCTTTTTTCTACTTTCACCTTCCTTCATCCTTTCTTTCTTTTTTCTTCTTTTACCTTCCTTCATCCTTTCTTTCTTTTTTCTTCTTTTACCTTCCTTCATCCTTTCTTTCTTTTTCTTCTTTTACCTTCCTTCATCCTTTCTTTCTTTTTTCTTCTTTTACCTTCCTTCGTCCTTTCTTTCTTTTTCTTCTTTTACCTTCCTTCATCCTTTCTTTCTTTTTTCTTCTTTTACCTTCCTTCGTCCTTTCTTTCTTTTTCTTCTTTTACCTTCCTTCGTCCTTTCTTTCTTTTTCTTCTTTTACCTTCCTTCGTCCTTTCTTTCTCTTTCTTCTTTTTCCTTCCTTCATCCTTTCTTTCTTTTTCTTCTTTTACCTTCCTTCATCCTTTCTTTCTTTTTCTTCTTTTACCTTCCTTCATCCTTTCTTTCTTTTTCTTCTTTTTCCTTCCCTCATCCTTTATTTCTTTCTTTTTTCTTTTACCTTCCTTCATCCTTTCTTTCTTTTTTCTTCTTTTACCTTCCTTCATCCTTTCTTTCTTTTTTTCTTCTTTTACCTTCCTTCATCCTTTCTTTCTTTTTTTTTCTTTTACCTTCCTTCATCCTTTCTTTCTTTTTCTTCTTTTACCTTCCTTCATCCTTTCTTTCTTTTTCTTCTTTTTCCTTCCCTCATCCTTTATTTCTTTCTTTTTTCTTTTACCTTCCTTCATCCTTTCTTTCTTTTTTCTTCTTTTACCTTCCTTCATCCTTTCTTTCTTTTTTTCTTCTTTTACCTTCCTTCATCCTTTCTTTCTTTTTTCTTCTTTTACCTTCCTTCATCCTTTCTTTCTTTTTCTTCTTTTACCTTCCTTCATCCTTTCTTTCTTTTTTTCTTCTTTTACCTTCCTTCATCCTTTCTTTCTTTTTTCTTCTTTTACCTTACCTCGTCCTTTCTTTCTTTTTTCTTCTTTTACCTTCCTTCATCCTTTCTTTCTTTTTTCTTCTTTTACCTTCCTTCGTCCTTTCTTTCTTTTTTCTTCTTTTACCTTCCTTCATCCTTTCTTTCTTTTTTCTTCTTTTACCTTCCTTCATCCTTTCTTTCTTTTTTCTTCTTTTACCTTCCTTCATCCTTTCTTTCTTTTTTCTTCTTTTACCTTCCTTCATCCTTTCTTTCTTTTTTCTTCTTTTACCTTCCTTCATCCTTTCTTTCTTTTTTCTTCTTTTACCTTCCTTCATCTTTTCTTTCTTTTTTCTTCTTTTACCTTCCTTCATCCTTTCTTTCTTTTTTCTTCTTTTACCTTCCTTCATCCTTTCTTTCTTTTTTCTTCTTTTACCTTC
The DNA here is from genome assembly GCA_964036315.1 of Acanthosepion esculentum. Classification (NCBI taxonomy): domain Eukaryota; kingdom Metazoa; phylum Mollusca; class Cephalopoda; order Sepiida; family Sepiidae; genus Acanthosepion; species Acanthosepion esculentum. The sequence goes on along the minus strand of OZ038486.1, from coordinate 64,451,302 downwards.
CTTCATCCTTTCTTTCTTTTTTCCTCTTTTACCTTCCTTCATCCTTTCTTTCTTTTTTTCTTCTTTTACCTTCCTTCATCCTTTCTTTCTTTTTTCTTCTTTTACCTTCCTTCATCCTTTCTTTCTTTTTTTCTTCTTTTACCTTCCTTCATCCTTTCTTTCTTTTTTCTTCTTTTACCTTCTTTCATCCTTTCTTTCTTTTTTCTTCTTTTACCTTCCTTCATCCTTTTTTTCTTTTTTCCTCTTTTACCTTCCTTCATCCTTTCTTTCTTTCTTTCTTAATTTATTTATTTATTTATTTCCGTCAGCTTTTACAGCAGATTTTTACAGTATTATAAGATCTTTTTTCATGGTGATGTCTGAGGATTATTTTATTTGCTTGCGAAATCTTTGGTTTCGATTACCCATATTATAGCCGTTTTTCTCCAAGACAATTCTGTCACATTTAAAATCATTTAATTTTTAAAAACTTTTCTTTCTCTCTCCATTTGTGCGATTTCTTTCTTCCACTTTTTCATGTTCTATCATCTTTCTTTCTTTCTTTCTTTCTTTCTTTCTTTCTTTCTTTCTTTCTTTCTTTCTTTCTTTCTCCCCCTTTCTTTCTTTATTCGGCTTCTCCCACTTTCCCCCTTTTTTCACACACACTCCTTCGTTTCTTTCATATTTCTTTCTTTCCACCTCTACATTCTATTATTTCGTTCTCTTTCGCATTTATGATTGCAATCATTCTATCTTTTGATGAAGAACATTAGTAAATTGAAAGCTACGAGAATGGAGCAAGACGGACATTTTTATTGCAATTATAATGATTACCATGTTTCTTTTTTCATCTATCTATCTACCTATCTATCTATCTAAGTTCCCACATATCTTTTTTCTTTTTATCTGTCTATCAGTCTATCTATCTATCTATCTATCTATCTATCTATGTTCCCTCATATCTAAGTTCCCACATATCTTTTTTTCTTTTTATCTATCTATCTATCTATCTATCTATCTATCTATCTATCTATCTATCTAAGTTCCCTCATATCTAAGTTCACTCATATCTTTCTTTCTTTCTTTCTTTCTGTCTTTTTTCTATCTATCTATCTATCTATCTATGATTCACTTATATCTATCTATGTATCTAAATTCACTCTTATATCTATTTATCGATATATCTATTATTTCATTTATATTTGTCTAAGTTCACTGTTATATCTATCTTTCTAATTATCTAGATCCATACACACACACATACACACACACATACACACACACACACATATATATATATATATATATATATATATATACATATGTGTTTTTGTGGGGGGGTGCAGACGCACAAACTCACATATATATATATATATACAATTGATTTCAATTAAACAAGATAACAACGTGGTTAATTTTAGATAAGCAAGCTTACGGTCTGTTGTGAAATAATAAAATGATAATTAAAATATTTTACGAACACATTCAGAAAAACAACCTTTGACACATTGCCTTTTTTCATCGTTGACAATGTATACAATTCTAATCGCTACAAAACATTTCTGATTGTATTTCTTGTAAAAGAGTTCAACAATATGCAGGATGCTTCTTCGTTAGAAATGCGTACTGCATCGAGAATTTTGTTTCGTTTCTATCAGACTGCAGTAAACCAGAAATATAAATCGTTACTATGAGACGACGGTGGTCCATTCCAACCTCTAGGCAACACAACACCCACTGAACAAGGAAGACGATCATATCCCTGATGCCTGAAGCCTCACAAAAAGCAAAGTACCGATAAAGAATCAACAAAATTTGCCTCCCACTAGGTACGCGTTTTTGTCCTCACATTAAACCGACCTTGTGTGAAATTTGTCCTCGTGTAGAGGCCGATATATACCTAGAACACTGAATCGTTAATATCCGAGAACATCAATAGAGAACATTGAATCGATAATATCAGACGACTGCAAAAGTAGATTTCTTAGTTCTGTATATAATAATACGCCTGTTAGAAAGTTCTGCAGTTAATATCAGAATACATCCAAGACATTATACCAGGAGTTCTCAATTTTTTGGCTTCATTGTAAACTTTCACCTGGAAAAAACTTCAACCATCGAGCTCGATACTAAATATTCAAAAGCATACAGTGATGGGTAAATTATGTTTTGGTGGGATTTTTCCCGCCTTGATAAATTCGAAATGGCCAATGTGTTAAAAAAAATGAAACGATTTTATATTAAATAAAAATTATCTGGATGTCACTTATTAATTTTACTGACAAAGTTGTTCTTGTGCTTCCCTTAGCAGATTTATACCCGGAAAAAATGTTATTTCGTCTGAAGAACTATTTGAATATCAATGACCCTCTCAAAACTATAGAAAAATACCAAAATATTCATTATTTCTGGGAATATTTGTGAGCTAGGAACGTGACCCAGTTAATCTCATTAGTCTCCTGCATTTACGAGGGTGGGATGAAAATTTCATAGTTTGACTATTAAGGGGTGATGCTAGAACAGTGAAAGCTTGAAAGCAAGCATTGATTCCAACTCTTCATATTTATAGCTGGATTGTTTCTTTCCTGGTTAACTGACATCTGATGGTTCAATTCATCGTGGAGTCGAATATCCAACCGTATTCCTAATGTAAGGATTTTATTTTGTGACAAGTATTTATATACAAGAGCAAAATGTTATTGTTTTATTTATTTACTTATTTATTGTACAGGAGTTTCACATTATATTTGCTATTTTATAGATATACTTGTGACAAAATAAAATCTTTACATTTACCTTATTAAAATTCGTCAAAGGACGAAACACATCGACCAAGATAAGTATTCCTTTTGTCTTTATTCATATATGTATATATATATATATATATATATA
>OZ038486.1:64433431-64445931 GCA_964036315.1 Acanthosepion esculentum | reverse complement strand
TCTGTATGTGTATAGTAGAATGACGAATATAAAATTAAACAAAAATTACTCAAAAATGAATTAGCCTATTTATCACTGTTTCTTACGGATCAGTTTAGCAACCATTTGCGGAAACTTACATTCCAAAAGCTACACAAAGTTCAAACAAAGAAACAGGAACTTTTTGTTATAACTGGTATGTGATAACACGCCTCTTGTCAAGTAAATTTATGGAGAGATTTTTCGTCAATCACTACTTATTGTTGGAAAATCATTATTATAAATAAACTGTTAGATGTAGACGTCTTTTCTACTCCAATAGCTTCATGTCTCGCACATCTCGCCTATGGAACTCCCTTCCCTATTACTGTTTCCCTGACAAATACAATGTCCAACGGTTTAAGTGTAGCGTCAATCGTCATCTCCAATTGCCTTGATCTATCCACTTCCTGACATCTTTCATTCCTATCTGCTCTCGCTCTATATCTTCCGTAACCCCCCTGCCTTGATCAACCCTCCGCCCTTCTCTTTCTCCACATCCCTTCCTTTACCACTCCTATCTGCTCTTCCTCCAACCCTTCTGTAACCCCATGCGTGATAGTGGTCACCGGCCTTGCTTGGGGTGATACGCTTAAAAAAAAAAAAAAAAAAGGCTTCTATCTCTTATATAATTATAATAATAGTAATAATGGGGAATGTATTTAGCGATGTCTATATGGCGTCAGTGTGAAATTGCCTTCATGGATTAGTGGACAGGACCTCTAGGTAGAGGATTATGGAATGACTCACTCGGTTACAGGATGGATGCATAGTGTCCATATATTATTTTTACCATGTATAATACGATAAAAATATAAACGACATGGATATTAATAATGGTATATAATAACATTTTATGGAGGGATTTCCTTGGGACAAAACTATTTGAAATTTTCCACAATACGTTTGAAAGATGTTAAATGGAAACATTACTTTTTTCTGTGTGTGTGTGTGTGGGAGGGGGTTCATTTTTTGTATCAATCAGTATAGGAATATTTCAGACATCTAGTCTGGTGTAGTTTCGCATTGTGTCATTTGTGATGCGTTCTAGAAATGTTCTGCAGGCACTTATCCTAATAGCGAAATGTCTCAAGTATTATCTAATGTTTGTTCCAAATAAGCGTTCTCATTTCATTTGTTATCATATCCAAGGACATTTCGACGTATTGTAATGGTTAGACATCTTGTCTTACTAGATCAGTTACGATTGCATAGTGAGTTACGATCGTAACTGGGTGCTCCAAACTTTCGACCTTTTGCCACCTGTAAGCTACGGTTGTCTTATAAACTTATTTTCAGGGCACTTCTACGTGGTGTAATGATTAGTCATCTTGGCTTGCTAGATCAGTTACGATTGCATAGTGAGTTACAATCGTCACTGGGTGCTCCAAACATTCGACCTTGTGCCACATGTAAGCTACGCTTGTACTTCTACGTGGTGTAAAGGTTAGCCATCTTGGCTTGCTAGATCAGTTACGATTGCATAGCGAGTTATGATCGTCACTGGGTGCCCCAAACATTCGACCTTGTGCCACATACAAGTTACGCTTATCATATAAACTTCTTTTCAGGGAACTTCTACGTGGTGTAATGGTTCGTAAGCTTGTATTGCTAGATCAACTACAACTGCGTAGAGAGTTCGATCGTCACTGGGTGCTCTACACTTTCACCTTTATGTCATATCTAAGGTACTCTTAGAAAATCATACCTACCTGGCTTTGGCGGTGGTAGATTGTAATTAATATTACTCAACCCCGTAAGATGGCTAACTCAATAACTGGCGACTGAAGCGTTCCCAAAAAGGGTAGTACCCAGTAGCTTGAACAATTTTTAACCGTATTGCCGCTAAACCACAATTTAGTGTCACATTCAGTAGAGACGTTGGCGCACTGAAAAATCCCACAAGGTCTCATACATTCAACACTCAGGTATCCCTAAATATTTTTTCTCTTTATGGTAACCTTCAAAAAATGTTTAGCGGAAACAGATTTCTTTTTTTCTGGTGGGGAATGCACTTTTGAATTTTTCTGTATTGGAATATTTCAGATAAATGTAGAAAACATTCTTCCCAGAGGAGAATGAATATGGCAATGCATAGTGAACGTGTTAAAAATTATGGGATAAGAGCTATATACACGTCTAAGAGAAATTAACTGTTCTGTTCGACATTATATCTCATTATCCGATACAACAGATACCTGAATATGCTTGGAGGTTATAGAAGGCGAAAATTAAAAACAAACAAAAAAACATGATATAACAGGATACAAATCTGAATATAGTAGAATTTTCATTTTCGAAGCTGACTACGACCAAAATTGAAAGGAAATCATTGTAGAAATGCCCCGCATATACGCAATTATTGATTAAATTATATCGATCGCCGCTTCTTCTTCTATGTAAAGACGTTAGAGATCACGAACCTCCGTAACTTCGTGTTTTTTGTAGCTCAATTTTTTTATTTATGCTATCTCTTCGTTATTTTTCAGCCAATTATCCCTTAACACTTGTTTCCCGCTAAGAATTGGCTTTCTGGTTCCTACTAAAATCCTCTGATTCTTTTATCCCTTGCATCTTATTGGCACTATCGTCTTGCTTGGGGTGAATTGGTTAAAAACAAACAACAAATAAAACTATTTACATATTGTCACAATAAAGGATGATGTAGCAAAGCACTGGAAACATCTAAGAAACAAATAAAGAATGTTAAACTATCACCGAAGTTAAGCAACGTCCAGACTGGTCAGTACCTACATAGTTGGCAGCTTGGGAAAACCAGGTTTTCTAAATTCGAATGTGTAGGCGGTGTAATGGATAACGGCTCGGGATTGGAATCAGTTCCAATTCCAGACAGGTTCGTTATGTTCACTAATGCTCAAATACCATTGGGAAAGGCATGAATCCATCGTTTCTCACCCCCCAACGCCTACAGGTATAGGTTAATTATTATGACTTATATCAGTAAATCATTATTATCTCTCAAATATTTTTCCAAAGTGAAAAAAAAAATTCTGCCTTTAAACAACCCACAAAATGTTGATGAGCCCTAAAAAAACGGATCTGTCACTCCCCATATCTATCTATCTATCTATCTATCTATCTATCTATCTATCTATCTATCTATCTTTACACACGCACAATCACAGACACGCATATATATATATATATATATATATATATATATATATATATATATATATATATATATATATATATGTATGTATATATTATAATAAAAAGAAAGAACAGTAAGTTATATAATCCGGTGTACTTATTGATATTTTTATTTTTACAAAAGACTGCTCAATGTAAATTTACAGAGCTTAAATATTATAAGTTAACTGATTTAAAATATAGTTTCTTAGCTACAGAAAAATTACCATGTTTCAAAAACCGAAGCTAAAAACTTCAAATTTAATTATATAATTAAATTAAAAGCATTAGTTCTGTTTCATCTTCAAGCGAATTTTGGAATTCCAAAATTCGCTTGAAGATGAAACAGAACTAATGCTTTTAATTTAATTATATAATTAAATTTGAAGTTTTTAGCTTCGGTTTTTGAAACATGGTAATTCTTGTGTAGCGAAGAAACCATATTTTAAATCAGTGGATTTATAATATATATATATATATATATATATATATATATATATATATATATATATATATATAGTTGTGTGTATAATCCTATTGCTTCCAATTTATAAATTAAACTTAACCCTTGATTGCTTTATATAGGAAAATAATTGCAAATATATGAGTTCGAATTCATTGTAATTCATATTGTTACCGAGAATACCCCCCACAAATAAAGCGGCATATCAATTTATATCGAAGTCTGTCTGTCTAGATATCTGTCAGTAAATTATTCTATATAGATATTTCCCTTTGAATTAATATCTATCTATCTATCTATCTATCTATCTATCTATCTATCTATCTATCTATCTATCTTTCTATCTATCTATCTCTCTAGTTTTTGCCATTTTCTTGTCATTTGGAAATAAAAATAAAACCAAAACAGTTATACTTGAAAGGATAAATTTCCGCCTCTGGGCACAGACAAGGTAGAGACGCCTGCAATATAGCACCGGCAAAATGAAGGCAGTTTCTAGAGACTTAATTACAACAAATGGGCTTTTGATAATATTTAGCTGAATCAATCTGAGCCAAAAGAGTTGGCTGCAAGCTAATATATAATATATATATATATATATATATATATATATATATATATATATATATATATATATATATATATATATATATATATATATATATATATATATATATATATATATATATATACATCCTTATAACCTTATAAGCATCCGGTTATTTATTCAGACGAATATCAAGTTGGTCTTATAAAAAGCAGTTTCAAGCTTCCTCATTGAGCTGGCTATACACTCTACAACTAGATACGCATACAAAATATCTGCGCATGTGTAATGCTTAACATCATCATAAGCTTCGTTGGGCATACGCAATTTCTTTGCTGAGACATACGGGTTTTATCATTTTTGTATTTGTATTGACTTTAAACTGGCTAAGGTAGATGTGTAATTCCCACCGGCGCTTGTGATAAGTGTTTGAGATAAAAAAAATCAGTATATCAAATTATGACTTGAATGGTAGACACACTCGTTCCACCTAGTGCATCTCGATTTACCCTGATTTATTTTGGCTTTGCCGAACTAAGGTACACTAGAATAGCAAAATATTTATACTAAAACCTAAACGAACGTTCTTTCCTCATTACTTATCCAAGAGATATCAACCCCGTTTCTGAATTTAAATATAATTTTCCTTTCAGTCCTTATTTTCTTAAAAGACTAAAATTACTCAGATGACACTCTCAGCATCAGTCTATAGAACAACATCTTCCATTCCCTTCTACATATATAAAAAAAAAATGTATATCTTTCACTTTCATAGAGGAGAATAGCAATTCAGCATTCTCTGATTCTAACGAAATTTTCCCATCTCTTAATACTTTGCTTAGTTTCTGAAATACGTCTTTCGCTAATCCAATGCATGCCTTCCGATTTAGTATATATTCTGTCGGCTGTTACAACCCTAAACACAGGATTACTTTTCACTTCTCGCTTGATTATGAAGTCGATAAATCGTACCTTCATACCTTGACAGCATCCCCTCTGTGTAGGTATGAGAAATGGATAATGACTCAATTGTTAACCAGAGAGCCGATTTCTAATTCCATTTCCGTTCTATTATCTTACACAGAGATATATGAAGCCAGCTTCTTCTATGGGATAATTAGTAAGAATCGTATCCACTAAGAGCATTATTGTTTCCAAAATAAAAAAAAATTAAAAAATTCTGACAATCTAAAAACTGTTTCTGGTTTTCAATAATCAGCATTGATAATCCGTAGAAAGTGGATCAATCAGTCAATAAAATACGCAGGCATGTCTTTTAGATTCATTTTCATTCTCTGGAATATGAATCTATAGAAACTACCGTGTTCACAGAGTGTGAGATAAGTTTATATATTGATTGTTATATAGAATTGATCCTACAACTTATATCAACATTATAATTTCTTGTTTGTTTGTATAATCCTGGTATCCAATTCTCCTCCCACAGCTAGGGATAAATTAGTAAGTTTTGGTTTGGTTTGTTTAACGGCATAGCAACCTTAATGTGTCATTTAATGCCGGCAATTTTTTTTTCCTGGTAATATTTTTGTTTTGTCAAAAATCTATTTCTGTTAATATTTTTTCCTCAATAATGTATAACTGGTAATATTATTTAAAAAAAAATGTATTGATAGTAATATTTTTTTTTTCAAAAACGTATTGCTGGTAATAGTTTTTATTCTTCAAAAATTTATTTCTGGTAATAATTTTTTACAAAGTATTTCTGGTATTAAAACCTATTTTTACACTTTCATAATGCTTTTTACCTCAGTTTCGGGGTTAATATCTGCCCATAGCTGGGACCCAAACAGGTGCTACCACCCCGGGTCAGGGTGGACCTGGGAACACCTGCAATTAAGAGGTGGTTCCACGCTCTTCAAAACCTCCTGATCAGAGGCCTTGCTGTTGGACGTAGTTCATCGTCTTACCCTAGACCCGGATGTAGCTTATCGTCATACCCAGGACGAATTAGTAAAACTTGTATCACTAAGATCTTATTATCTCTAAGGTTTTGAATTCAGAGATCCCCTCCTAGACTTGTTGTTAACCACAGCTAAATAGCTCAGAATATCTTGCTATTTAACCCATAGCTTCTAGGAAAAGTGATGTATTCATAAAATTCCCAAAGGTATTTGCGTTTAAGTGATTGAAATAAAATCGACTGAATTTCGAACTCGACACTTCAGCTTCTCATTCCGCGCAGCTATCCATTGCACTACCGGGACTTAATTAAGTGACATAAAACAAACACTTACTAACACTTATTAAACGCATTTTTAAACACATATTATACAATTATTAACAAACACTGATTAACACTTATTAAACACTTATTCACAATATTGTTGACTATCAATTATTAGACTTCGTATACAGGAGGTTAAGTTTCATACAAAGCCGAGTTCTCAAGACAAGATTAATAACATTATAAACGAACCCAACATTTCCACTCAAAACTAAGCGAGGAAAGAAAGAGAATCATGCAATCTTAAAGAAAGTTAACAACTTATATCAAAGAAAGATATACTTAACCAAAAGCAAGAATACATTTCTCAACTTGACCAAGCACCAGAAGTCTCCCATGAGAACGATCGTTAGCAACGTCTTCCCACCAGTCGACGTTCAGGCCCATCGCCCTCAAGTCCCTTTTGAAGACGTCTTTGAAACGAATATGAGATCTCTCTCGTGCCCTCTTGCCAGTTCCCCGTACATAAGTCCCTCCCATCCTCCCAGCCGACATATGGTGTACATGTCCAAGCTATCGGAGGCGACGCCATTGGAAAACTGCTTTGGGAACAGGTAACTGGACACGGGTGATAACTACGGCATTCACGACTTGACCAGACGAATAATGCGTACAAGGCCTAATGATTACGTTTAAATGTTCACCACAATGCTCACTTTTAAATTTACATAGATAATATCCCTGATATTGAGCGCTTTAACCCATAAATATATAAACTTTAACCCATAAAAATATATTATTCTCATATATGTATATTAGTAATGTTCCAATGACAGAAGGGCTTAGAACCACTCAGGTTGGAGCGGAAAGTGTAAGAGGTAACTGTCTCTGTTTATGAGGATTTCTGGGAAATATAACGGTTAATCATAACGGTACTTGAGTCTGTTAAGATTGTAGTGCTTGGGGAAGCATCTGCTTGGGAGTCTGTTTCACAATTTTGATGTTGATGGGAGGAAGCTCTTCGAGTGGAAGTTATTTTCTCAATAAGGGAATACGAGAGGAATGAGTTTGGTTTGCTACTCTCCACGGGACATGGCGGATCTGTAAAGGTTAGAAATGGTGAACCTCAGGAACGTAGTTCGTCAGAGCATTTTTCCATGGAAATCGCGATAGATTAGCGAGAGACACATCAACGTTTCATCTGTGTGAAAGGGTTTGTAGAGTGGAAAATCATTCATCCCCCACTATATATATATATATATATATATATATATATATATATATATATATATATATATATATAGAGAGAGAGAGAGAGAGAGAGAGATACGTCTTTATTTCGAACAGTTTCTACTCCGGTAGCTAGTGCTGGAATGGCGTCTGAAATGAAGATAACACCAATTCTTTTTGTCAAAACTCTTGTGGCCGTGTGTCTTTTCACTGGCAACATTTTGTTTACATTCACTGTCCTTCACTATTCTGGCTCTTTCCGCATCAAATATTTCTATTCCCACATATTTTTAATGTCTTTGTTTTTTTTCCCTCGTTTCTTCCTGTTCTCTTCTCAAACGATGAAGACACTTCAAATCAGCCATGCGAAAGAAAGGCGAACCGCATCCTGATGTGATTTCTCTTGCCCAAGAAAGAACGGAAAAATAAAAATGAATAGAAAACAAACGAACAGGGGGATTTTGTAGTTGTAGAAATTAATGTGCGTTCACTGGAAGGGGTGGAGCTTTGCCTTACTTCCTTCTATTGTTAAGCATCTGTAAGGAAATGTCATCGAGTTATTCATTTTGCCTCTCACGTATTCTGTATAGGTTTGTCTGTAAGCGCCTATTTTCTATACTTGTTCGTACGTAATTGTGTATATTTACACTGGGTAAGATTATGTTATGCAAGTCGATGTTTTGATAATAAATTCGGTATTAAACACATTATATTATAATAGTGATTTAAAGGGTGGTAGTATTAAATTTAATTTAACAGACAAAATTAAATGTGCATATTTGTATTTTAAAAGGTGCCCTTCATATTCCTATATTTAAGCAGAGTACATTCTCAGTAGAGGCACTAGCGAAAAAAATCTATAAATTAAAGGATAGGTTGTCTCTAGTTATTAAATAATAAACTAATTCACTTCAGATTTGATAAATGACGTCAGAATGTATTATGCAAGTCAGTGGTTTGCCTTCAATCTCTCTCTCTCTCTCTCTCTCTCTCTCTCTCTCTCTCTCTCTCACACACACACACACACACAGGCAGGATATGGCGAGTATCCCACTTCTCTATCATTACGTCCATGGAAACTGCTCGTGCAAAATCCACAAAGCATATAACTTTTTAGCATTTTGTTAAATTACCTCTCTACCACCTTTTATCTCTTTGAAAACTGCATTGTCATGTTTGTATAAGTGATGTAACCATATTTACCCGCTTTAGTTTATTACTGTCTGCCGTTAACCGCCAATCTACTGGTCATGCCGAATTTATAAAAATAATTTTTAATTTTTACTTCTTCGCTTAGTTTAAATTTAACGCAGGTCATATGTGATTGGATGATCAGAGTAAAGCCCACAAATCTTATAACTTCCCACTTTTTTCGTAAAAAATAGGGGTTGTATTTTGCAATTAAATCTAATTAAATCGTTCACTCACTAGTAATTTACAATCGCCTGAGGAGATGCATTGATACCCATTGAAACACAACTGCAATTGTGTAGCGATTTTTACATGTTTTCGGTGTAATATCCTAAGATAAATAAGTAAATAAAGTAAAATATATATACATGGTTGAGGGAAACAAATATTTGCACACATACATTTACTGTATTCCCAAATAATGAAGAAACATACTTTTCATATAATTAATTGGACACAGATGCATAATAACTAAATATGCATAGTGTTATGGTCCAAATTCCTTGTGCCACGGTGATGGTCCAAGGTAGAACCAATGAAGAATAACTCGAGCACAGGTATGGAATAACACAGATATATTACAAACAGAAATATATACAAAGAAGTAGACGTATTAGTAATGACTATCAGATTTGGTTAGAGTGAACTGTGTTTTGTCGACAAGTATCACTATTCCAATGTTCTTACAATAATCCTGTCTGCTCCCTCTTGAGGTGCAGTACTTAGAAAAAAATTATTTCATAGAAATGTTTCCATTTTAATGGGCGGAAAGAGTATTCGTACAATACTAATAATATATATATAATCTTCATTTAATACTTTGTAGAATAGCCGATATACACTTCTACAGAAACCAATATTGATTTGCAAATTTTATTTGGTATTTTATTCCATACTTCTTTGCATATGGTCTTGAGATCCGGGATGTTTGTTGGAGTTCTCGATGGATTTGGATTTTCAAATAACGCCACAGATTCTGGATTAGCTTTAAAGCTGGGGACTGACTTGGCCATTTCAGCATATTTACATTATTTTCCACTAGCCATTTCTTTGTAGATTTTGCAGTATCCTTAGGATATTTATTTTGTTGCAAGATCCAGTCAGGAAGAAGTTGAAGGTTTTCAACCGACATCATTAATTTTGCTTCTAAAATATTTTGATATGCCGCGGCATTCATTCTTCCATCTATTACTGTAAAGTTGCCAGTACCTTTTGCAGAAAAACATTCCAAATCTATGATGCTGCCACCACATAATTCACTTTTAGAACTGTATTCTTTTCTTTGAAGGCATCGCCATTAATGATTTCTAAAATTACACTCAAACAACTCTTTGGTTTTGTTTGTCCATAATACGCTTTCCTAATACGATTTTCCTTATCCTTATGTGCACGAAGTGGCATGTCGTTAAAAAATAAATAAAAATTAGAAAGTGCTCGTATCCATCAGATACAGAAACATTTAGTTTTCAATTATGTTATTAGTCGTTTTTTTTATGTTGTAATAATAATACTTTTGTGGTATCCGTCTGAGACGAGAGACCGTAAACTGGTGAGTTTTGATTGCTTCTGTTTTTTTTCCCTATTGCAGTGAGGCGATAGGGCTGTTTGAGAGATCGACAGTTGCTTATGCAGCATGTTCCGCTTTTCACCAACAAAAATGTTGCCAGTAGGATTTCGGATTCAATGACAGACTGCATTTGTGACTCCTGATTTATACGTTTTTTCAGGGTTCACTCTTGAAGAATTTGCTATTTGTAGTGTACCTTGGAAATCATTTACTTCTTTTAGGTGAACTACCTTCCTTTGCTGACTAGTTCCATCTTTCATTTTCCTTTTGCATATCTATATATAAGACTCTAAATTTGTATATGTTGCGGTGTCCTCGCTCTAAAGAGTCTATGTTAGACTCTTCCTCCTACTATAAGTTTAGTAGGAGAGAAGGCTTCGGGGAACCGGGAACAGTGAATAGATCGATGCTAGTTCATTCGACACAAGCTCACTAGTTGTATAATACTCTTCTTGTGTACTTAATCATTTACTTGGTCACAACATCTTAATGAACTAGCACTCGATCTATTCATTGCTCCCGGTTCCGCGAAGCCTTCTCTCCTACTAATCTTATAGTAGGCGGAAGAGTTTAACACAGACTCTTTAGAGGGAGGACATCACAACAGTATGTATGTTTGTTTATTTGTTGCCAAGATACAATTTAATACCCCAATCAATTTAGATACATAATACCCCAATCAATTTAGGGGCGTATTGTAATTTGAACACCTGCCGAGTGCCTTGACAAATTTAATTAAAACTGGATAAAGGGTTCTTTAGCTCGGGTTGTTTTTCTGTTTTTACGATATTTTTAATTGGAAATTCAGCATTTGTTTTCAATGCACATTATAATATTTATCTGCGTATATAAACAAATACTTGCATATTATATCCCAAATATTATGCTCGTGGAAAATAATAAGCCTTAATAATATATTAGGTCGACATTATTAAATAAATTTAAATGTATATAACAGGATATATATATATATATATATATATATATATATATATATATATATATATATATATATATATAATACGCTAGACTGTATTATAACTTTTTTATAAACAAATATCTCGGATATTTGGCAACTAATTGTTAGGTGGAGACGCTATGTGGGTGAGTCATTATAAAACGTAATCTGTATGGCTAGAAAATGTTGTCACATGACTTGATGGTTAAGCATAGGCCGATACGGATTTTGAAATAAACATGAGGAAGAAACACGCATGCATAATAAAAAATATAATTATTATTTTGAAAAAAAAATGACTAAGTGCACAAGAAGAAGGTATCCATACTTTATGTTATATCTAGAAATATGTATCTTCCTAAGCAGACAATTACTGTTTTTATTTTCTTATGAGATGACATTCACCTTTGAAAATTATAATGAGATAAATATTAAAATTGCTATAAATTGACTCCCCGGGGCTACTGTTAGTTGATGGGAAAGGCATTTAGTGTAATAATAAAAATAATAATATACTTAACTCATCATTTTTAATCACGACCTGCTTTTAAACGGAAGCCAATGAGTTTATTGGTGGTCTAGTATCAGTTACAAATCCTGTTTCCTCGATGTAATACAGGCGGAATGAATAGATTCCTAAATTGCGAAAAGTTTTTTTTAAATTATGTCTATTAATACCATCGCTACATGATTAGGTTTATATTCGTATATATAGTTGTTTTTGTTACATATTATATATATATATATATATATATATATATATATATATATATATATATATATATATATATATATACTAAATTTCCTCCAATAGATGGCTCGAAAGTCACACAAGTTAGACGGTTACAGTTATATAGGTAAATAAAGGATGTTCCAATAACTTGGACTGAATATAAATATGAATTAAGTTTAAGCATCTAATGATTTTTTTCTTTTTCTTTCGAATTTAACAACTTAAGTCTTTGGCAATTTCAACCATGGAAAGATTAGCAAGCAAACAAAGTGTTAACGTTATCGAATCCTATTAATAAAATGGGCGTTCAAACAGAAATTCATTTCGCGCACTTCGTGATTTTTTGATCAACATAATCGAGCAACCGAAAGGGCAACTGGAAGAATTGTTCGTAAATTCAAAGAAACTGGGTCGGTGGCAGATGTGAAAACGCCATTGCGTGCTTGTTTACGCTG
>OZ038486.1:64360931-64428431 GCA_964036315.1 Acanthosepion esculentum | reverse complement strand
AATAAAACATTACTCTAATGTTAGATATATACATAAAAACATCCATGCATCCAGTTAAAATTAAAAAATAAAATCATCCTTGATAGCAGCTAAAAGAATAGCCAAAAGTGCTCGGACATACAGAAGATTCGGATAATTTCTACTATCATTTATGTCCAAAAAGGAAAAGAAGTTATATGAATACAAGAAAAATTAAATAATGAACTTAACAGCAGTACTTGTCAGTCGTTTCTGACGAAACTTGGATAAAACAGAGATTCCTGTCGAAATGGTCACTTTCTTGTATTTCTTCCTATATGACAATTTCTGACTGAATTTCTACCTTGGCTACGAAAGAATATTCGTAATTTTGAATAGTCAATCAGTAAAATTAATCGACACGTCCAGACAAGAATGAATATTGTCATATTAGCAGAATATATATTTTTATAAAAGCTTATTATAAATGTTATTTTTTAATTAAAATTTTAATTTTTTTAGAATGATAACTAATCCCGTGATTTTATTACAGTTATTTAAAGTTTAAATATGCAATTTTAAATTCTTTTATTTAATTTCATATTTTATTACACACACACACACACACACACACACACACACACACACACACACACACACACAAATATATATATATATATATATATATATATATATATATATATATATATATATATATATATATAACAAAAAACTTTAAGGTTCCATAGTTATAATTTATTTCCCCCAAGGAGTTTCTTTTTCATGGAGCATCAGAACTCACTTCCAAGAATGAAATAATGAATTTAAACTTACACTTCTGAAGGATATTATTAAGCTGATGTAAGGAGATATAAAGAGTGGTGTGTAGTGAGAAACAGTGTGACAAACATGGTCGAAATTAGAGAGGGAAGGGAGAGATAGGAATACTTTTAAATTTATTTTTATTACGATACTTTATAGTGAGGAAGGGATGTAAGGATAAAGACATTGGCCTATTTAATAGGTCAACTCACCGGAAACGATATAAAGAGAAAAAAAATGGGAGAAGTAAAGATGCAAGAGATAAGAGATGGACTTAAGATTTTGAAGGAAAGAGAAGGGGATATAAATTTGCACACACACACACACACAGACACACACGCACACACACACACACACACTTTATATATATATATATATATATATATATATATATATATATATATATATATATATATATATATATATATACATATATATACATATATATATATAGAACTCAACGTATTGATTACAGTGCATATATGAATTGCACTCCCATAAGAATGGCCATTTCGCCCTTCTTTTTTGGCCATTCTTATGGGGGATTGAGTTTCATTTATCTGCTATTCTTAATTCTTATATATATATATATATATATATATATATATATATATATATATATATATATATATAGCATATTGGAAGAATTACGAGAAATATGGTGTAATCTTTCGACTTTCTTAAGTCATCATCAGGGTAGGTAAAACTTATGGTGAGTTTCGTAGAACTTGTGGATGTTCTTACGTAGGCAAACAATTAAGTGATGTAAGCGATGATTGCTGTGTGTGTGCTTTTTTAATTCATAATGTATTTTTAATATCTTTTTGGGGATTTTTATAATGTATAATGTTTATAAAAACTTATCGCACCTCGCTTACGTCAGAACAGGAGTAATAAAATTAGAATGACAACACCTGTTCTGCAATAAGATTTGTGCTAAACAAAATTCTCTATTTTGTCTTCGTCTCTATAATTAGTATTGCAAATCCGACATTTCTTGAATACATTTATATTACCCAATATCCCACTGGCGTAATTTTAAATTGGCACCTTCTTTTTTCATATATAATGACTAATTTTTTTTAATGTTCATATTTTACACATTTCAGATAAAATCTTTGACATTTTCCGATTTTATTAACGTACACTACTATATCTGATATTTTCCTATAACTTTTGCCATCCTTGCAATATTTGATGATCAATTATTTTGGCGTTTTTAATAGTTCTTTGCCTTTCCCCATGATGATAATTATTGCGTATGATTTGTGTGTGGACGTAACCTTATATAAGGAATTAATTGCAGAATATTCTAGATTGTTCCGGTAATAAGTGGAAGAAAATACCAAATCTTACAAAGAATTATGGTTGATGGTTTGGAGTTTTATGGCATATCAACCACTATGGGTTATTTAATGCCAGGTCCAGTATTTACTAAATATATCAAAAACGTATAGCTGGCAACATCATTGTTTCAAAAACGTATAGCTGGCAACATCATATTGTTTCAAAAACATATAGCTGGTAACATCATTGTTTCAAAAACGTATAGCGGGCAACATCATATTGTTTCAAAAACATATAGCTGGCAACATCATTGTTTCAAAAACGTATAGCGGGCAACATAATTGTTTCAAAAACGTATAGCTGGCAACATCATATTGTTTCAAAAACATATAGCTGGCAACATCATTGTTTCAAAAACGTATAGCGGGCAACATAATTGTTTCAAAAAAGTATAGTTGGCAACATCATTGTTTCAATGTGCTGGAAAAGACCTGGAAGTTCACTATTTTCTCATAGCTGGGACCCCAACAGGTGCTACCACACCGGGTCAGGGTGGACCTGGGAACACCAGCAATTAAGAAGTGGTTCCACGCTTCCTCAAAACCTCCTGATCAGAGGCCTTGCTGTTGGATGCAGTTTAACGTCGTACCCAGGACGAAAGAATGATGTAAATAAAGGTAATTTAAGGCTTTTTATATTACAGACATATTTTGTACGAATATATTTTGCCCTCGAAATTTTATGACATAATTTTCTTTATAACAATTTTTTTCAATTTTTTTTGCATATTGCAGCATTGTGTAGAAACATTGTATGGATTTTATATTTTTTCATTAATGAAAACTATGTTAATTAATAAATTATATATACATACATGTATGACTGTGTAAAATTACAGAAAGAAACAAAATATACCTGGAAAAAGGACAATATGAATAAAGACAGGAGGAAAATATCTTTGCCAACGAGTTTCGTCGCCTGATAGATATTATAAAGCCAAGTAATAAAGATTATTTCCATCATAAAGTTCATCAGCTGACTAAACGTTACGTCTAAGATTAGTTTCCATTTTGCCTTGATTTATATATATATATATATATATATATATATATATATATATATATATATATATATGTACATGTATGTATATATCTATATATATGTATATATATATATTTGTATATAAATTTGTATATGTATATATTTGTATATATAATTGTATATATATATATTTGTATATGTGAACACACACACACACACACACACACACACACACACACACACACACACATATATATATATATATATATATATATATATATATATATATATATATGATTATTTAGCATCCCACTTGCGTCCTAATGCCCTTATTGCCTCGATTGGAGTTAAATGATTAAAAACAATCTACACATCGCGATCTCTCTCTCTCTTTCTCTCTCTCTTTCTCTCTCTCAATATATATATATATATATGTATATATATATATATATATATATATATATATATATATATATATATATATATATACATATATATATATATATTGAGAGAGAATGATCGCGATGTGTAAATTGTTTTGTATATTGTATGTATACAAGATTGTATGTCTCTCTCTCTCTCTCTCTCTCTCTATATATATATATATATATATATATATACACACACATATAATGGGAGAGAGAAAGAGTGCGATGTGTAGATTCTTTTTAATCATTTAACCCCAATCAAGGCAATCAAGGCATAAGGACGCAAGTGTGGTGCTGAATGTGAAAGTATATGATATAAGGAAAACATTATTAAGGACAGAGAACAACAATATTGACATTATATATACATTTTTGAAGATCAAATTTGACTTAAAACCAGAAAAAGTGTTGCATGAGCCAGAAGTGCGTGTGAGAGAAAAAGCTGTTAGCAGAGAGCTTACGCTTGCCTCTCGCCTTTTCAAATGTAAAATGATGAGACCTAGTTGCCAACATAGTACTACGCTTAAGTTTGTAAATTCGAGTTTACCAAAGAACGCCTATCAGAACAATTTCTATGGAAATATTTATAGAAAATGCAATGTAATGTAACATTACTTTTGTGTGAAAGTGAAATAACACCTTTTATTTTATTTCACAAACCTATTTTAAAATGGAAAGGGATTAGATTTTTGATGGTAATATAAGGGTGTATGCCTTTTTAATTCTGGGAATATCTAAGTTTAAATGTATTTATCGCTCGAGCCATTTCAATTTCGTCAAATCTATTTTTTAAATGTATAACTCTGTTTTTCTTTTAAAAAAAATGTAGGGTTTAGGTTTTTGATAGGGAACGCGGAGGAGGAGAGGAGTCTTTGAAGGAAAATTGGAAAACGTGAAAGAAGCTTAAATTCATTAAAATTGGTGCTAGTAGTTGTAGTAGTGATGGAAATAATAGTAGTATTATTTGTAATAGAAGAAGCAGCAGGACTATGACAGCAACAATAACATCAAAAAGAAAGAGAGCATGAAATGTAAGAAGGAATGTAGAAATTATGAAAGACGTCGACAGTAGGGTAGAATTATGAAATTGATAGAAGATTATGATGATGATTATCTTGAGTGAATGCCAGTAATGTGAAGTGAAAAGAGATGAAGAAATCCATAGCGAAAAGAGAGATACGTATGAAGCTTTTAGTTAGTAGCAGTATTGGTAGTTGACCGAAACAAAAAGAGAGAAAATATCATAGTTAAATGAGGTAAAGATGTAGAAAAAAAAAATGGAGAGAAAAAAAAATGTCGGAAGACGACCATTGGCGCGTAGAGAGAAAATAAAATGAACAAAAATAAACATTTTAAAGTAAAAGCTGCTAAAAGACGAACAACTTTACACCGACTTTAGAACGACTTAATAGAACAACTCCGACGATGACGACGACGACAACAAAAATCAACGACAAAACAAGAAACACGAAAGAATAATTTGAATAAAAAAGTAGTGAATGACCTGGGACAGAACGTATTCTGTCAACCAATGGGTGTGCTCGTCAATTTCTCTGAGATGGTAAGATTTTCTTCATTCTATCATCCAGTGATTCCGAGAAGAAGGCAATCTGTGTCGTTTGCGGGGAAGAGTAAATGAATGCGATTTCCTGCAGATGAACGTGACTTTCATGATCACTCGTTGACAATATATCCACACCTTTGAATTCAATGAAGCGCGTCTTGTAATGTCTTCGCTTCTGTTGGCCAGTATTACTGCCTTTTATAATTCCCAGTTTGTCGTCGCTGTTTAATTTCTATTTATCATGATTCGCGTTATTTTTCTGCATTTTTCGTATTTGAAAGAACAGATTTCTTTCTCTTTTTTATATAAAGACACTGCAGGGACATTCCTTTTACGCATTAGACAAGCATTTCTTTTTACTCCAGGGCGCACTTGTAGAATAACTAAAACTCGGGAACGCACTTTAAATACGAAATAATTAGTCACGTAATTTGAAGATAGAAAGATAATAAAGACGTCCCACGAAATATGCATTTATTTTGAAGACATCAACGCAGAATTCCTGTGTCTTTTCTATAAATATTAGCATCGTAATTGTTCTGATGAACTGTCCTCCATGAAAGTCAGTCAGTTATGTGCCATACGTGATACCCTCTTAGACTGACGAGGCAGATTTGTTCCGCAGTAGGTTGCCATTTCACTCTGCAGTAGAGCAGTTGCCATTCAAGGCTATAGGAGGAGAAGATGATTCATACTTTTCCTTTATGTAATGGATTCGACTGGAAGAAGATGATTCATACCTTTCCTTTATGTAATGCATTCGACTGGAATTCGAACTCGGCTCTCCGATTGCAGTAGAACAGTTGCCATTCAAGGCTATAGGAGGAGAAGAAGATGATTCATACTTTTCCTTTATGTAATGGATTCGACTGGAAGAAGATGATTCATACCTTTCCTTTATGTAATGGATTCGACTGGAATTCGAACTCGGCTCTCCGATTCCTCAATCCGAGTCTTTATCCCTTACTCCACTGTGCCACCCCATGATACATAGACATCATAGATTTAATCGCAGTACTAGATTAGCGACAGATCTCATCATTTTGCAATTGATATATCTAGATGTGACCGTAAGTTCTATGGTAACAGTTTCTTCTATTGCACTTCTAGCTTGTGGCTTATTTGTTCCCAATCAATTTTGATCTTCAAAATTTCAAGAGCAATCGTTCTATTCAGTCTTCTTAATGTTTGCTTTTTCTTAATTATTCTCTCTCCTTAATAGTATTTTTACGTAGGCTTTATGAATCGAAGTGCAATAATAGATTGGCGGCAAAATTACAATTGAAAAGGCTAGATGCTAACAGTTTCTTCTATCGCATTTCTCGTTTGTGGAACCTCCTCCCGACTTCTTGCTTCCCAATCCTTTGATCTTCAAAAATTTAAATGCAATGTCAATCGTTATCTTCTATTTTCATAAATCTTGTTCTTTTATTGTTTTCTCTCTTTAATTGTATCTTTTCTCATATTCTCTAACACTCATTAATCCCTTGCGTCTTGGTGGCTTTCGTTGCTTTGTTTGGAGTGAAATGATTGAAACAAAATTACATCGTATATTTAAATATGCTTGTGTGAACCCTTTGCCTGATGTGTTTTGTCAGTCGTTTGAATGTTAGGCTTTATATGAGGTAAACATACATTCTTTTCCCCATCAATACATCTAGTATTTGATCTGTTTTTGCATTTACTGCTGCTGACTTTGATCCGTCTTAATGAAACACCCTTATATATAATCCGTCTTAATGAAAACACCCTTTAGATCAGCAGATATAAAGGGTGTCCCAATAACGTGGACCGATTTTAAATGTGAATTAAGTTTAAGCGTCTAATGATTTTGTTTCTTTTTCTTTCCGATTTGGCTGATATTTGGGCGATATTATTTTTCACACATAATTGCCATGGCATGTTATTTTACTAATAACACTGATTTATTTACTGCTGACTTTGATCCGTCTTAATGAAACACCCTTATACATAATCCGTCTTAATGAAACACCCTTTAGATCAGCAGATATAAATGGAGTTCCAATAACGTGGACCGATTTTAAATGTGAATTAAGTTTAAGCGTCTAATGATTTTTTCTTTTTCTTTCAGATTTGGCTGACATTTGGGCGATATTATTTTTCACACATAATTGCCATGACATGTTATTTTAGTAATAACACTGATTTATTTACTGCTGACTTTGATCCGTCTTAATGAAACACCCTTATATATAATCCGTCTTAATGAAACACCCTTTAGATGGATTTATGGAAACTCTGCTATTTGTTTTAGATAGGCAGATAATGATCGATTTAAATCATTTGAGAAAGAAAACACGGAAAGGATTATCAACCTCCTTGAAGATTAAGGAATTTAGCATCCACTTTAAAATATCAAATGGCAGAGACTTGACTTCGACACGAAGATCATGTGCTTAGTGTCTCCAGCTTTTTAAAAATAAAAAGTTTTTTAAGTATAAAAATAATTCATAAATTACTCTTCTGATAACTTGGGAAAGACCTGGCTACCATTCAGAGCTTATTAGTGCGCGCGGGCACCCCGGCCGAGAAACGCTACGTTTGATCAACCTAATCAATTGAAAGGTTTTGATATTCACGTTGGTATCTGTAGTGATTTTAGATTTCTGATTATTAAAATCTGAATAAATTCGTTTATGTGTAAAGTTAGATTCTAGGCCATCAAAATACTAGTGATCGAATTTGGACATTATTAACTACGAAAAAAAAAAACGTTTTCACCCGGATATATTTAATTTGTACAGTGATACGATTCTAAGAGAAATAGAAATCCTACCAGGATTTATTATTGGCGAGTATCATTTTAACAACATACGATATATAGACAACACTGTGTAAAATTGCCGACCCAGAAGAAAAACAGAAAAAAAAGAAGCTCTCAGGCAATGCAATAATGAAAACAAGAAAAAAGCAGTAACAACCAAATACAAATATAGAATGCACGGTTATCTACAAAAGAGACAGTCCAGTGTGTTAGCAACGTACGGGGCAGTGTATTTTGGCTCAGACCTTCTGACGCTGATCTTTAAGGTCAGATGGTAGACAAAATAGGGATGTCGATTTTGATTGACTGATCCGAAAGTGATTCCAGGGAGTTAAGTTTTACACGTCGAAAAATATAGACGTGTTATTTTTGTGTATAGAAAAGCTCCCAAGTTGAGCAGATAGAGCGGCCCCAGTGGCTAGTTAAAATGTACAGGCCGACGTGTTTAATAAAATAGATGAGTTTATAATCCCTTCTGTTTAAGTTATCTTTCATCTCCGGACTCCAACAACATTTCGACACCCGACCGGGAGAAGACGAGCGAGAGAATATACACCGTCATGAAATCGACCCCATCAACCAAAACAGAGACCCCAGAAGAGAGGCGGGTATACAACATGACATGCACATAAAATTAATGGTTCAAATTTTAAAAAAATGAATATTTATTAACGTACAAAGGAGATTAACGATTTAAATAAAAGTTGAAATTAAATTAAATAGGTGTTCAGAAAATTTCAAACTGACGACGTAGTTAAATACGTGAGGAAATTTTGTCGGTGGGGGGGGCAACCTGTAGATCGGCTTTGTATAGTAAGATTCGACGTAGAGTGGTACATGAATCACAAATCGCATAAAAAATATTGAAATTATTAAAAAAATAATTATATAAGATAAAAAGTTTGAATTAAATGTGTATTATATAGAAAAGAAATCGCATTTTTGTAAATGCCGAGATTTTTAAATTAAAATTATATGTAAATCTTTAGTATTTCCCATTTTAATAATTTTTAACATTATAGTTTTGTCTCCCCTATATGATATAATTTTCTATTTCAGATGGCTAACACGAGCCCCTACAGTTTAGAAGGGAGGGTTAGAGTGTCAAAACTTTCTGACCACCCTGTAGATTTGTGGCGAAACTTCACCACATTAATTTAACCTTAGATTAGAAAACAAAACTGACATGGAAAAGGATAAGCGAAAGACATCGTTACACATAAAATATACATTTAACAAGATATACAATATCAAACAAAGCATGCATTTCAGTAAGGAAAGGTTGAATAAAACAAGAGTTGTCTCTCTTTAACTATTATTTTTAGTATTCCAAAGTTCATTGGAAGAATGTTTATGAGAGTTTTTATAATGACTGTTCTCAGAAGATTTTGCTGTGTAAGAAATGATTATGTGAATGTATAAGGGATGTTCAGCATGTGAGTAGTAGTGTGTACGAGAGATTTTGCGCATGGTATCAACTGTCGTGGTTTCGTTTGGCAGCTGAATTCTCACTAATTAGCTGAGAGAAATTCTTGCTTATAAAAGTGACTATAGGCTCCAGATCGCTGCGCGGTAAAAGTTACTCTTCACTTGCAGACGATCTGATTGGTTGGCATTGACCAATCAGTGAGCGAGTTTTGGGGAGACTTAAGAAAGGTTCTGGGATCCGTTTCTCCCAAAAGTGAATAAAATTGACTACATGAAAATAGAACGATTACACAATTCTCGTATTGCTGCGATTTTTATATTGTCTATAATAACGTAGTGGAGATTTATTAACCAATGAATGCTTTTCGTTGTATGTGATTTGTATTTGTGTATGAATGTATGTATGTGTGTGCGATATAGATCGGCACAGATTTAAATATTTTTGCTATAGAGCATGATTGTGCTTGTTTATTTGTTATTTTATTTGAAATTATGAAGCAATTCCGCTGATCGATTTTTACTTGTACTGGCAATGTGACACTTAATATATTATTAAAATAAATTATTATTCGACAGTTTTGGACCATGTAGTAACGGTAATATTAGCTGTTTCCTTATAAAGAAACATTCAGCATTCATAAATATATAAATAAAAGAAAAACCCATTTTTTTTAAATGCAGCGATTTTCTAATTAAAATTCTATGTAAAACTTTAGTATTTCTCATTTTAATAATTTTTAACCATTGTTTTGTTTGGGGGGGGGGGCACCCTGTATATATGGTTTGCACATTAAGACTCGACCTAGAGTGTTACATGAATTACAAATCGCATAGTAAAAGCAAAAGATGCTTTTAAGAAACTAAGGAAGGTGTTAAACAATTAAATATTATTAGAAGCAAAGAAAGAATTGCTGTATAATATGCAATTGGGCAGTATCCTCACTGAAGACTTGAAGCGACCTAGATGTGATCCTGTTAAAAAGCTTGGGTATATTATGGATGGAATATGCGAGTAAAACACGATTAAATTAGGAACAAAATAATAGTAAGCTGTTGCTTAAAAAATGGAGAGAAACAGCTGACATTACTGGGACAAATAATGTGGAAAGAGGTGTTAAAGAATTTAATGCAGGATAGAATGAAGACAGCGCGAGTTAGTCCTGAGTATGACGATAAACTACATCCGGCAGCAAGGCCTCAGATCGGGTTATTAATGGTTTTGCATCGCGTGGAACCACCTCTTAATTTCTGTTCTTCCCAGGTCCACCCTGAAACGGTGTAGTAAGCTTCTGTTAGGTATCCTGCCAAACAAACAAAAAAAGAACAAAGAAAAGAAATGAAAAAAGCACTATGAAACTAAAAAAAACTTTATTGTTATAGTAGAATTACCAAAGATGGTATTTGAAGGCATACAATTGCGTTCAAAATATTTAGATTTCGAAATTAAATAATCAGTAGGTACTGATATGCCGCTAAACAAAATCAACCAAACAGCCAACATGATAGTAGTCTTTCGTGATATTAATCCGCGTAATATCCTACAATTTAAAGAAATCCAACTGTATTCATAAATATTACATAAAACACATACATCACACATATACAACATAAAACACATATATCGTCGCCTCTAGTAATTAGGTTCACACAAACATATATATGCACAAAAGCTGAACATCATCTACCATTTATTCCATTGTGAAAACAGAATAATGGATCTTATCTCCCAAATTTCGTAATTAGATGACCCATAAGGAGTTGATATCCCGTTAAACAAATAAAACAAGCAAGCAACAACAGTAGTGGAAAACAGAGAGAAATCCATCTGAGTTTGAATGGACGACAAATAAAGAACAAAGATGGATGTTAAAGGGGTAAGAGATTGTTTGATTGATTGACTTGTACTTAACGTCTTGTTGACATTTCGTTACTTAGAACAAACTGAATGCATTGATTTTTTGTTGGGAAACGACAGCAATATACCTAGAATATATAAAAAGAAGAAAATTTTAATACCACACTTTTTGTTCTATAGATATTAACTATCTTTAATTTAACACAGCACAAAGACCAGTAGGAAAAAAAAACTGAGGATGATAAGTAAATAGAATGACTTGCATTTAAATATGCATCGGAAATCAAGGGATCGAAATCTGATTAGGGGCATCGATGGAAATTAATTAGGCGACAACCCCAATTATTTCTTATGCTTTCTAATCAAGAATGCTATAAGGATATTAGGGATATATTCGCTGTCACAGACTCGAAGTCGCTGTTTCGCAGTTATCAATTCGCTATTTTCTTGTCGCCGTTACATCAATTTAAAATCGGCCTTTGGGAGTCGCCGTTTTGGAGGCACACTTGCGAAAGAATAATCAGTTTCTAAAAGAGGCAAAATACACTTCGCAGTCATACACTTATGGCAAATAAAGACACTTTGCTTGAAAGTAGGTTTTCGAACCTTACGTTGTCTAAAATTGTGTTTTATTAACGCTTTTATTTTAAAAAAATATTTAATTTATTTTAAAAAAATATTATATTAGATAAAAAGTTGACTTAAATGTGTGTCTCTCTTTATAAAACGCAGGATGTGTGTGTATTTGTAACGAATGCACAGCCGCAATTTTCGACGGATTTCCACGAAATTTTACATGCCCATGCTATAAGTTCGCGGAAGGCCAAGACCGACTTTGCATTTCCAAACTCCCATCTATAGTGGAATTAATCGACTTTTTCATGCTTCTACGGTAGTTTTCATGTAGCTTGCGGCCAGAGTGAGAGCCTATAGCTGCCTGCCACGAACAGGCAGGAAGATTCTATTGGCCAGCGTGAGAACCAACAGCTGACTGACACGAATATTAACTAGCATGCTAGCATGCAAAAAAATATCGATAGTTGCATTCGTCACTAGTGGGAAAAATTTAAATCTGCAAGGCACTTTAATCCAATTGGCTCATTCGCTTGCTTAAACTCAACGTTGATTCTGATTCCGCAGAACTGGGTTGGGTGTGAAAAAAACATTTATTGTTAACATTCTTTTTTCATTCGGTTTTTCCAGTTACGAGTCCTTTTTTAAAGCTGATCGTTTTGTGTTCATTTTGTTTAGTTCTTTTTTCGTAACAGATTTAATGTTTAGTATAGAGCTTAGAAGAAATTCGCAGTGTGAGATAGGCAAGAAGTAAAGCATGTGCCAACATCAGCACGGCAAAGGGCACTCCTTTAAAGGCAAGGAAGGGCAAAAATATTTTAAGTCAAGTGATAGCGATTGCTGTATGAGTCGTACGATTTTTGAATCAAGCACGGGCAACGCCGGGCCATTCTGTTAATTATATATAAAAGAAATCGCTTTTTTTTTTAAAATGCCGCGATTTTTAAATTAAAATTATATGTAAATCTTTAGTATTTTTCATTTTAATGTTTTTTTACATTATAAATATACAGGGTGGTCCGATAGTTTTGTCTCCCCTATATGATATAATTTTCTATTTCAGATGGATAAAACGAGCCCCTACAGTTTACAAGAGAGGGTTAGAGTGCTAAAACTTTCGGACCACCCTGTAGATTTGTGGCGGACTTCAGCACATTAATTTAACCTTAGATTAGAAAACAAAACTGACGTGGAAAAGGATAAGCAAAAGACATCGTTACACATAAAATATACATTTAACAAGATATACAATATCAAACACAGCCTGCATTTAAGTAAGGAAAGATTAAATAAAACAAGAGTTGTCTCTCTTTAACTATTATTTTTAGTATTCCAAAGTTCACTGGAAGAATATTTATGAGAGTTTTTATAATGACTGTTCTTAGAAGATTTAGGTGTGTAAGAAACGATTATGTGAGTGTATAAGTAATGTTAAGCATGTGACTGGTGGTGCGTGTGAGAAGCCTGGCGTATGGTTTCAACTGTCGTGGATTCGTTTGGCAGCTGAATTCTCACTAATTAGCTGAGAGAAATTCTTGCTTATATAAGTGACTATAGGGAAAAGTTACTCTTCACGTGCAGACGATCTGATTGGTTGGCACTGACCAATCAGTGAGCGAGTTTTGGGGAGACTTAAGAAAGGTTCCGGGATCCGTTTCTCCCAAAAGTGAATAAAATTGACTACATGAAAATAGAACGATTACAAAATTCTCGTATTGCTACGATTTTTAAATTGTCTATAATAACGTAGTGGAGATTTATTAACCAATGAACGCTTGTCGTTGTATGTGATTTGTATTTGTGTATGTATGTATGTATGTGTGTGCGATATAGATCAGCACAGATTTAAAAAAATTTGCTATAGAGCATAATTGTGCTCGTTCATTTTATTATTTTATATGACATTATGAAGCAGTTCCGCTGATCGATTTTTACTTGTACTGGCAATGTGACACTAAATAAATTATTAAAATAAATTATTATTCGACAGTTTTAGACCATATAGTAATGCTTATATTAGCTTTTTCCTTATAAGGAAACTTTCGACATTCATTGACCGAGCAGCAAGTACTACTTTCGGTTTAAATTTATAAAATCTTTCTCTTAAAACAATTTTCCAGAAAAATAGTTTTCTCAAGTGCACTAAATGTTATCACTGTTTACAGTATTAAGAGAAGTTTCCTTCCTTACCTTTTTTTCGAATTAGTGTGGAACGTGAACATCGGGATTATGTCATTATTTTCTTTGTATTATCTTAGTTGTTTCTTTTTTGGATGTCGTCATGTGATCTGGTTTCTGTTCTTTGGTGCAGCTGGATCCAAATAATGAAAAGGATTAAAACCAAAAATCACTTTATTTAAATTTAGAGAAATAGTTTGAATTTTTTTTGTACCTTAAAACATCAATATTCATTGCATTTTGCAATTCGATTTTATAATTATGATGCACTTTCATTTTTCGAATTTAACGTGTATTGTCAATCTGACACTTTAATTAAAAAATTAAAATAAAACATTATTTAATAATAGTAAATTACACACTATCTTATTGTGGGATGGTTTCGAATAACGATAAGATTAATGCGTAAAACACATTCATAAATAGAAAAGTCGGCAATCTTTAAACTTCGTAGCGACAAAAAATGGCACAGGAAAAAGAACCGTTTTTTCCATTGACACCGCTATTATCATAACTTGCTCTGCACCTCTTCAATGTTTATTGTTTTAAAAAGCAATGATTATAATTTTATTATATGAAAGTGAATTCATATATTTTCTTCGTTCTTGATAAGTGATAACAAAAATAATACATAATATTCATTTATTATATTGTTTATTGGAATTGTTGGAAAATATCGTCAATTAACATTTGATTCCAACTTTCAAAATGTTAAATAATAATGATTTCCTTATAGTTGGTTGATATATTATAAAAAGTTAGTAAATGTTATAAATTTAATAATAAAACGTTATTTTAATATTTACTTCATTATAAATTGGTTAATCTATATAAATAAATGCGAATGTCACTGCGTCTCAATTTTTCAACTTCACTCAGTGAGGCCGTAGCACAACAAATAACATTTTGGTATCAGAAAATCAAAATGAACTCATTACAAAATGGCTTCTGCCAAATAGCAACTGCGAATCGTAACTTTTCGGCCATAAAGGCCGTAGTAAAAGTCGATGTAGTTATTATTAAAATAATAATTTACACAGAGAGATATTTCACTAATATGTGTCAATGTAAATTAAAAAGAAAAACAACAAAAAATCCTGACTGTGATACCGTAGAATTTCACCGTAGACATGAGAAAATGTGCTTATCCTTCTCGTAAGAGCAATGAAAAGTTGCTGTCATGGGGTCGGACCGGATCCAGATCCGCAATTCTTAAATTTTGAATTGCCAAGCCCCCATTACTGCGATATTTTCGGCGATTTTTCCGTGATTGTTTGCGACGAATTTTCTGTACTATAGCAATTTTTATAAGTTGGAAATAAATTTGAGAATATTCGAAATTAATTACGAAATCCAGCGAAAGTTAACCATAAAATAAATTTTTTAAAATAATTGTTTTCATGGAAATTAAAGACCTACGTACATCAAAATTTCTTTAAATTAAGTGGCGGCAAAAGAATTATTGTTGAACTTTTAAAAGGTAAGCTTAAATATTAATGCAATACGTACATTGGCTGATCAATTTTGAGTTCTTCTGTAGTTTATTGTTGCCTATCGCATAGGCAGCAGTATGCATCACAAAAAGAAATCTTTGCGAACAGAGGACCAGATTGCCATCCAAAAAGCGAAAGATGTAGCGAGGAAAAGAAAGTGCAAATGAAAACCCAGTTCAAACGGCGTCCAGCAGAGCTTCCAATGCTGAGAATATGTAAGGACTTAGCAGGGACTCTAAAACGCCTGAATCAGCCTAAGCAATATGCCACCAGACAGGGCGTCTTTTAAGCTAGTGATAAATATTGCATTGTATTAGTTTTAATACAACTGTATTATATGTCTGCTTTTAATTATTTACATTATTTAAATTGATCAGGCCGTTGTTCTTATATGTGCCGTCATATTCCCGACGTTTCGGCTGTCGCACGCTCCGGCCCTCTTCAGGTGATTAGAATTTCGAATCAAACCCTTTATTTCGCCCACCGGCTAGATTGTTCTAGTTCCACATCCCATGCTTCCTCCGTATATCTCAGTTTCCGTTATTTCCCTCTAACTCAATTCACCAAGATTTTTGTTCACCTGAAGAAGGTCAGAGCGTAGAATTTCTGAAACGTCGTGCATGTAACAACAAAGATGAGGACAACAGTTCGAACAATGTAAATAGTGTAATCAATTGTATTATTTTTTAGAATGTTACAAATATAAAACTATTCTTGCACATAAACAGTCTAATAAATAACAAGTATTTAATATTTTTCTTGTCTATTCTCAAGAACAAGAAATGTATAAATTCATTTTCATCATATGTTTAAAATTTAATTAAAACACCTATCATCGCTTTTTAAAACAATAAACATTACCGAGGATTGAGAGTATTTAAAATAATAGTGGTGTCAAGGGAAAAACGGTCTTCTTGAAACACGGTTTTTTGCCGACACGAAAGTTAAAGATTGCTGAAAATTTGTTTATACGATAAATTCAAATAATATATGTTTATCTTACATAATATATGGTAGGTATATTTTTTAAGGTTGACTTAAAATTTTAACCATTGTTAAAATAGAAAATGTTGACATTTTTATTTTCTGGAAAAGTGACTGTAAAATATCGATTACAAAATGGCTTCTGCCAAAGAGCAACTACGAATCTTAACTTCTCGGCCATAACGGCCGTAGTAAAACTCGATGTAGTTATTATTAAAATAATAATTTACACTGAGAGATATTTCACTAATATGTGTCAATGTAATTTAAAAAAAAAACAACAACAAAAAACCCTGACTGTGATACCGTAGAATTTCACCGTAGACATGAGAAAATGTGCTTATCCTTCTCGTAAGAGGAATGAAAAGTTGCTGTCATGGGGTCGGATTAATGCCACTCAAGTAACTCCTATCTGAGAGAAAAAAGTGAGAATTATATTTCACAGTAAGTGGTGTTTGGGGATCACGGTTTATAATTTGTCGCCTGTGTATACACATGGAAGTCTGCTCTGTGAATATGTACTGTGCGCTGTGTAGTGACAACCAACGAAAGTGCTATGAACAAATTTGGGAAAGGAAAGAGAACATGTCAAAAGATATGGGTTTTCAAAACCATATCGTATGATAAGTTATGCATATAATAATCGTATTCTCTGGGTAACAATTGCATTAATGCCTAGACGCTAAGAATTTTCGTCTTGATTTCTAACGCTTTCTACACATGCAAACATTCTACATATAATAGCCTTATTTGGACCACAATTTTTGCATTCGTGTCTTACAACTCATAATTACTTTCTTACTAATTTTTAACATAATAAATCTTGCTGGTCCACTCAGCAAAAATAGGGAGAAATTTTTATTTTTTAAATAATTTTTGAAAATTAATATTCATGAGTTTTGTCAGAATAAAAAAAAATCTATTGCTTTTTTATCATTTTAGAGAAGGGCCCTGTTTATAGTATAAATATAGTGTTAAATAGATCCCTGGCTTTTCAAAGAAGTATTTGTATTTTATCATTTTAGAGAGGAGCCCTGTTCATAGTATAAATATAGTGTCAAATAGATCCCTGACTTTTCAAAGAAGTATTTGTATTTTATGATTTTAGAGAGAGGCACTGTTTATAGTATAAATTTATTATCAAATAGATCCCTGGCTTTTCAAAGAAGTATTTGTATTTTATCATTTTAGAGAGGAGCCCTGTTTATAGTATAAATATAGTGTTAAATAGATCCCTGACTTTTCAAAGAAGTATTTGTATTTTATAACTTTAGAGAGGGGTCCTGTTAATAGTATAAATATAGTGTTAAATAGATCCCTGACTATTCAAAAAAGTATTTGTATTTTATCATTTTAGAGAGGGGCCCTGTTCATAGGATAAATAAAGTATCAAATAGATCACTGACTTTTCAAAGAAGTATTTGTATTTTATCATTTTAGTGACGGGCACTTTTCATAGTATAAATATTTTATCAAATAGATACCTAACTTTTCAAAGAAGTATTTGTATTTTATCATTTTAGAGAGTTGGCCCTGTTTATAGTATAAATTTAGTATCAAATAGATCCCTGACTTTTCAAAGAAGTATTTGCATTTTATCATTTTAGAGAGGGGCCTTGTTTATAGTATAAATATAGTATCAAATAGATCCCTGATTTTCAAAGAAGTATTTGTATTTTATCATTTTAGAGATGGGCACTTTTCATAGTATAAATATAGTATCAAATAGATCCCTGACTTTTCAAAGAAGTATTTGTATTTTTTTTTAAAATGTCAAGTCTGAAATTGTTCCTAAATAATCGAGAATCATGTAGGCCTTCATCTAAGCGCGACGTATGCCTGAATAGAAAATATCGATTTTTAACATACGCCTTTTCACAATATAAACACAGTTACTAACCGATTCTTTAAAAAGGCGACAAGAAAGCAAGAAGACGGAAGAGAGTTCCACAAGCGAGAATTGAGAGAAAAGTAACTATTAAAATAAAAGTGACAGTGACATCTAGCTATTTAAATTTAAAATGATAAGACTTTGTAATGTCGAAATTCATACCTCAGAGGTACCAAGGAGGGAAGCTCATTAGAACACTTGCCATTATTTGACGCGTTCAGCGGAGGTGGGGGCGTATTCAACACTTGATAAGTTTGCGGCAATAGGCGCTTAAAGATTTTAGGCAGTTTTGATCAATATTTCTTTTTTACACTTAAGTAAAATAATAACAATAATAAGATTTATTAAGAATTTATTACTGGAAATATCAAGTTTTACGGAAACATTGTTGAGAATTGTGTATTTAGTTATATAAAATATAAATACAAATGTTACAAATTTTGATGCTATATTCGATTTCTTGTTAGGTATTTTTCATTTTCTCTCTTTTCTTATTGTCAACATTTTAGAATACTTTGGCTGCAATGCTAAGTTTCCTAAGTTGAACAAACTGAAGCTATTTCGTTCACGCTTTGTTATCTCTCTTTTCCATTGCTGTTTTTAGATCGCTTTCTTCCAGTCATTTTGTTGGGCAATTGCGAAATTCGAAAATTTAGAATGATCTTATTCCATTTAAAAAATAAAGCACGTAAAAAGGAATATTTTAAATTAATATGCGACCAAAAATATAATGTTTTTGACAATAAACCTTAATGATATCACTATAATTATGCAAAAATTCAATGTAATCATATTCCGCAGACAAATCTGCCTCATTTTATTGCGCGTGTACAAAATATAAACCTAAACTGACCTTGAAATATTGTGTAATCGGCTGTATTCTTTTTTTTGTAAAATATTTTGATATGATATAATGAATAATTTGCGTTGAAAAAAGAATTTTTCAATAAACAGACGATTGGTAGATTTATAAATGTCAAAGATGGCTTCGGGCGAAAAAAATGTCTAGCACGAGACATTCAAATAACGTTCGTTGCAGCAGACCCAGCAGTTGATTGTAAGCCGTTTATTACCCATTTAACAAAGTGAAGGTCATTTTGGTCATCAGCTCATAGTGTTATATTGTCAGTCTTAGGGAAATTGCAAGAGTGAATAGTCATGTCATCCGCATAAGGAAAGAACTGGGAACTGATAATATTGGGAAGGTCGTTGATGAAAAAACAAAACACATTAGATCCAAGGATAGAGCTCTTGATGCTCGCTGCATTAATGTGGCGGCGAGATGGGCGATCTAGAAGAGTGGCTGTTTAAGATGATTTTCATTATACGATTTATTAAGAAGAATTGGATCAATTTGGCCGGAGACAAAACAGCCTTTCTGTTTGTGAAGAATATGCGCATGACAAACCCTGTCAAACGCCATTTTATGATAAAAGTTTACTAAAATATCCTCTTTTATCCATGATTAGTGCAGTACAAATATTTGGCATTCGTTGCAAAAGTTAAAGTATATGTTTGATATATATATATATATATATATATATATATATATATATATGATATAACATAACATAACATATTTTCTTTTTGAACGTTATTTTTAAAGATAAAATATTTAAGTAAATGCTTTGTTTATAATAAGCAGTATTAACAACATTTATCGGCCTGAGTTTTCGCGGACTTTCATAGACAATATATAACCTCTTACAGGAATCGAACCTGTATCCTACACGGCTCAGTCATATAGTTTGACATGCTATACAATTTAGCAACAGAGAAAGCGTCCGGATGGCAAGGTCAAATTACTGTTTTTCAACTACAATTTTCCCATGATTTCTTTCTCGCTAACCAGACGCTTCCTCTCTCTGTCTCTGTCTGACTGTCTGTCTGTCTGTCTGTCTGTCTATAACTATATATATATATTTTGCTAATTGGATCTTACATATTCCGTATCCCGTATATATATATATGCGCCCAATAGACAGTTTAAAAATAGAATCGATTCAAACCCATTAACATGTTGCTGTGTTTGTTTGAATTTAAAAAGTTAAAAAGGCTGTTACAAAGAAACTAATATATATCTATCTATCTATCTATCTATCTATCTATCTATCTATATATATATATATATATATATATAGATATATATATATATATATATATATATATATATATAGAGAGAGAGAGAGAGAGAGAGAGAGAAATGAAAAATATTTTCGATAAATAAACAATTAAAAGTAGTGAATAAATGTCTAAATAAACAAATAAAAAACAAGTAGTTTCTTGGTGTGGTTCAGGGTTAATGCCACTAATGCTGTTAACACGAGACTTGATCCACTGGCAATCTCTAGAATGTCTATAATCGATTTGACACTCAATGGCAATGAATTAGCCCGTAAGTCAAGGTAAATTTAGTCTTTATTCTTTTCCGTCACCATTTTTATTTTTTTGGTTTTCAATTTGGAAAGCATTAATGAATTCAGGGCTTCATGTTCAAAGGGATTTAAAAAAAAATATATTTCTGTCTTTATTTTTCGTTTTTCGTTTTCCTGTCATTTTTCTTATTTCTCTTTCCCGTCCCATTTTATATTCCTTTTCCGCGTCTTTTAATCATTTTTAATGTTTTCCTTATTTTGTCTTTCATTCTTTTTCAATATTTTTTCCTTTTAAGTGTAGAAAAGAGAACTATCATAGGAAATAACAATTTTCTTCGTTTTTTCCAAATTTTTTATTTTTCTTCTTCTTACATACCAAATACGAAGAAGATACAAAAGAAATATTATGATAAAAAGGCAAAAAGTCTTCTTATGATAATGTTACTTCCGGAAGTACTTCATTTTTCTTTCTATTCATTTCTTACTTCTCTCGCTTCCTTTCTGCTGAAACTATATCATACACAGAATTATATATATATATATATATATATATATATATATATATATATATATATATATATGTGTATGTCCTACCGAACATATATCAGTCGTATCTCCGCGCAGAATGTATCCGTTAGGTATCCGTTTTCTTACTGCAAGTATATTTGTGGGAGGAAAAACCTTGAAAATTCCATATCAATTCTTTTTTAAAATTCTTTTTTTTATTTTTTCTTCTATTTTACTTTGTTTTCTGTTCATATATTTTTTGAAAAAATGTTCTTTATTTACTCTGGCGTTTCTTTTCCTAGTTTCACGTTAGTTTTTCTTATTTGTTTGCAAATCCAGTTTTTTCTTTTCATCTCTTCAATTATTTAACTTTTCCTCCTTATCGATTATTTGTCTTCTTTTCCCGTACGATTTTTCCTATTCTGACGTCATATTATTTCACTTATTTTGACATCATATTTTGTAGTTGCTTTCATTCATCTCTTACGTTTCGCAATTCTTTTTTCTTGGTTTTTTAACTCTGTTTCCATTTGTGCGTGGGATCACCACCACATTAAAATGCAATGTGCTGCATTCGAACGAGTGGGTATACTGTTAAGTATCATAAACAAGTTAGATACGCAGTTAGAGCAATTCAAACAGTCTTCTTAGATCTTCAGTAACGGAACTGTAAAAGACAGAGTCAGTCGATAGTAACTGCGACTGAAGTGTGCATTCCGTCTCAACATTGGCTTCTGCCCCTTAGGAACGAACGCCACATTTTTTTTAATTATATGAGAGCGACAGAAATGGTTTCAACGATTTTAAATCATGTCCTCTCGTTGGTGTAGCATCTCACCACATGAGGCCGTAGTCAATCTATGGTATTTGGGTGTTTAAAGATTTTCGACTACTGCAAATGCTTGCAGATTCCTTACAACTTCACACCATTTTGGTCATGTGAAAAACTTAAAAAAAGGCAAAACTTCACTGTCGGAATACCACGTCCACGAAATATTATGACTTATCGCTGACCATCCTAGCCCACACCATTCCGCATTCTCTAAGATGAACGTAGTAGAAGAAAGCTAGAAAACAGGATTAAAGATTAATTGTAAGAAGAGAGGCTGTATGGTTGTCAGCAAAAGGAACAACCTAAGATGTGAACTACAAACTAGAAACAACAACAACAAAAATCAAGCAAATAATATATATATATATATATATATATATATATATATATATATATATATATATATATATATGTATAAGGGAATGATGGTAATTTGCTACAACGTGACTATCATGGCGGACCCTAGGCGCGAATGTCAGGACTGGTGGAACTATGGAGTGTAGTTCATATGAACACTTTCCCTGTGAATAGCGATAGATTAGCGAGAAGAATGCAAAAGTCTTTTATGAGAAAGGTATTGAAAGGTGGAATATAATCCATCACCCACAAGGACGCGGATACGATTTTGAACTCCATCGAGAGTGGAAAGCAAAGATCGGGCAGCTCGTGTCCATATATGGCAGTAGTACTCCGTTTGCCTGATCCACCTCTCGTAAAGGTAGAAGATAGCAGCAGGAATCAGATGCTTACTGGAGTCGTACAGGAAATCGACTGTTTTATAGCATCTTTAGCGGTGGAACGTACGTGGGAGTTTCATTAAAGGCTTTTGGCCGTGTCTGGCATAAATGGTTGTTGCAAAAGCTCCCTAGCGATGGAATCACTGGAAGAGTCTTCGCAAATCTCAAGTCAGTTCTAACAGGTAGTTTTTAACTACCAGTCCTACGAGGCCCAAACGCGGGTGTCCTCCAAGGTTCACTTCTTCGCTCGACACTTTTCCTACATTACATAAATGATCTCCGATCATTTGTGAATATCTATATAGATGATACAAAGGTATATGAGTGCACATCCAAATCCCTACATGATTGGAGCTTTGCACCTGATTTATACTCTGACCTACCTCTAACAACTTAGTGGGGGAAAAACTGGATAGTCATTTTCAGTACCTCGAACACTAAACTAGTGGCATTCAACCATCGCCAATCGGAACCAGAACTTTCCCAATTCACGATAGACGGATGTTTCCTTAGCGAGTCCACGTGTCTTGTGCACCTAACTTTTGCAGCAACCCTTTATGCTAAACACCGCCAAAAGCCTTTGAAATATCAAATGCGGTTGTCCTTGAGATGTATTTGTTTAGTCTCTCCATGATTCTGTGAGTAATCAGCAGTGGACAGGGCTGATTGTAACGTACTGTTTCTTAGTCAATAAGATGTTCCTATTCAGGTGATAATCACTTTTCTTGATTATAGCTTCAATGACTTTGCAAATGACATTGAGGGAATGCTGGGTCTATACTGTATAGGGTGAGCACTAAGCTGCATTCTTGAGAATCGAGTATACAGTTGATTCCTTCCACAGATTTGCGAACGATTTCACCTTCAATCAGCGGTTAAGTAATTTCGTTAAGATCGTGGATCACACCGGGTTAATAGTTTTAAGGACAAACACTGGGATTTTGTCTGGACCGGTGCCTTTTTTAGTGTCAAGGCATTAGATAAGTCATGAGATTTTCGGACTGTAATGAGAATATGGCGGAGATTGTGCTCAGTGAGACGGGTTGGTGGGGCAAATGAAATCCCTGGGACACAGGATGAGGAAAGTACACTTGGCGAATTTTTATTTCGAAAGTGACTTTAAAAGCAAGAGAAGTTTGAATAAATGGATGACGGAACAAATAGCGCAAAGACAAAGGGAGGCCGCAAAGGTATTGCTGAAAGCAAGAAAAGTCAGGATGTTTTGGAGACCCATGATCAAGTACGTTTCGAATGGGCACCATCCACGCACGCACACGCGCGCACACACACACACACACACACACACACACACACAAACACACACACACACGCATAAACACACACGCATAAACACACACAAACACACACACACGCACACAAACTCACACGCACGTACACGCACGCACACACACACGCACATACACACGCGCGCGCGCACACACACACACACGCGCGCTTACGCACACACGCGCGCACGCGCACACACACACACACTCTTACGCAGACAGATGCACACGCACACACACGCGCACACACAAACGCACACTCACACAAACACACACGCGCGCACAAACACGCACTCATACGCACACACGCACGCACACACGCGCACGCACACACGCGCACGCACACACGCACACGCACACACGCGCGCGCACACACATACGCACACACGCTTACGCACACACGCACACGCGCGCACACACATACACACACCCCCCCACACACGCTTATGCACACAAATGCACACGCACACAAACGCACTCACGCACACACGTACGCACAAACACGCACGCACATACACACACGCACACACACACGCGCTCACACGCGCTCACACGCACGCACATACTCACGCACGCACACAGACACACGCAGACGCACACACGCGCGATCGCGCGTGCACATACACACACACAAAGAGAAAGATCCTCATTGAATGTCATTCAATTACACCTGACATCTAATTTTATGCAGTGTCATATTACATTTGAGTGTTGCGTCGCTCTCAATTTCTGAGATTAATTCAGATGCTTGTGCGAGTCGACCGCAATGGCTCTTTTATGGACTGCCTGGGGTTAAATGGCGCAAGAAGAGATTAAGTCGTTTTTTTTTAATGTGCACTGTCGAAACGGGTCATGACAACCTTTCCCAATTTGGTTTCTAGATTATTCTATTTGCATTTCTTGTTGGGTTCTGGATTTTTCTAGTTTTATTCTGAATTTTTAAATTTTAAATTTAAATTCTGATTTGTTTTAGTCACCAATCCTCATTTTCTGATGAATTGAAGATTGATGACGTCATTTGTCGTTTCTTTAATCATTTGTAATAATGGAGAAGCACGAAGTAAAATAAAAATTAAAGAGGAAGAGAGAAAAAAGCGGAGAAGAAAGAAAGAAAGAAAATAGGAAGGAAAGAAAGAAAGAAAGAAAGAATGAAAGAAAGCGGAAATAAATGACGAAAAAAAGAAAGAACGAAGAAAGAAAGGAAAAAAAATGGAAAGACCGAGAATAAAAAGAAGAAAGAAAAGACAAAGAAAGGACGAAAAAAAAGGAGAAAGAAAAGACGAAGAAAGAAAGGACGAAGATAGAAAAGACGAAGAAATAAAAAACAAAGAAAGGAAAGACGAAGAAAGAAAGAAAGAAAGAAAAAAAGAAAGAAAAGACGAAGAAAGAATGAAAGAAGGAGGAACGAAACAAAGAAGGGAAAGTAATGATGAAAGAAAGAAGGAAAGAAAGGGGAAAATAATGACGAATAAGGAAAGAAAGAAGGCAAGGCCGAAGAGAAGAAAAGAAAGAAATGATGAAGAAAGAAAGGACAAAGAAATAAAGAACGAAGACAGAAAGCAGAAAGAAAGAAAGGAAGAAAGAAAGAAAGAATGGGAACGACGGAAAGTGGGAAAGAAAGGCTGAGTAAAGTATGGAAAAAAGGAAAGGTCGAAGACAAAAAAAGAAAGAGAAAAACGAAAAAGTAAAGGACGAAGAAAGTAAAGAAGAAAGAAAAGACGAAAAAGAAAGGACAAAGAAAGAACGGTCGAAGAAAGAAAGAAAGACAGAACAAGGAAATATAAAATGAGATTTTTTTATTTGTTTAAATATATAGCAACATTCTTCTTCTATGTGCAGTGTCCCTTCCCGATAGCTTCAACGGCTCTCTACAATTCCCTGCTCATTTTAGCTCTTAATACATTTTGCCTTTTTGTTATCTCTCCTAAAACCTGTTCCACCATCCATTCACAGAAACACGCTAGTTATATTATGTTATTTTCCTTTCTCCTGGGAGTACCAAATTAAAAAATAACAACAAAAAAAGCTCTTTCCTCTTTATGCGTGTCATTAGTTTCAACTGTCTCTTTCGCTTTCATGGTTACAATGATGTAAAAAATTCTATATATATATAAGTAAAATTTACTGTTATAACTGGCGTCTCCTGTAACCCATACACACAGTCAAAAAATATACATATATAAGGTGGGCAATGAAAAGAAAGAACCTTGCGTCGATGGGTTTCATTTAGAGACAGTTCTTTCGATAGATAGTAGTGTGTATTGACGGAATCCTTTTAATATATCAAAAGACTGCGAGATCTAAATATAGTTTCGAATTATATAGGGTGGTCACTGAAAAACAGAAGGGTTTGAAAATGTCAACTTTTTCAATGTTTTTATTTTCTTTTTTTGCAGATTATAGAGCATCCATTGGAGATTAAAATGGCTTCGTATGATGTCCAGCAACGAGTAAAGCTTATTGAGTGTTTCTATTCAAGTGAGAGATCAATTATTGTAACTCAGAAAAAATACCGGAAACATTTTAATGCCAGAGTATCCCCTAGCGATAACATGATTCGGAACATAATCGCCTAGCTTAAAAGCACTGGATCAGTCGGCAATCTTCGGGGAAGAGGTCCTAAGCACAAACATTACAACCCGAAGATACTCCTGCGATTGTAAAAGTTATTTTTGTTTTATATCATCCAGTCTTTGAGTGGCCACCTTGTAGAATTAGTTTCTGTTCATAGATACATTTCGATTTAATAATGTCTTATTAAAAAATAAATTTCGACTATTTTATTTCTAGCTAACAAAAAGAAATTTAACATTAAAGCATACAGTCCCGATTAAAAGATAAATTCGACTTAAAAGAAATTCAGTATTGATTGAAAGAGAAATTGTTAGATGAAAGAGCGTATTTCGGATTCAAATTTAAATTTAAAATTTAAAAATGCATTTGTAATCAAAAAAGAAAATTTGACTTTAAGAATATTGTGCTTATTTCCAAATAATACATTTCTGGTTAAAAGATAAATTACGTTCTCATGTTACTGAGTTACATATCTAAGTGTTAAAGCGTGTGGTCGTAAAAAGTGTTGTTAATATATATATTTTTTTATTATAAATTATAAAAAATTATCCGCGCTTTCACGATAACATATCTTTCGACCATACTACGGACAAGTTTTGCTTTTCACTGTTAATGAGAGATATTTGCATGATGATTGTTATTACACGAAACACTGAGTAGCGATATTATTGTATTAGGTTCTGGCAATTTTGGCACGGAACTCTAGGTTTATTTTATATTTTAACCCTTTAGCTTATTCCATGCTTTAGCTTTTTTTTACTATTTGCATATATATATATATATATATATATATATATATATATATATATATATAATATATATATATATATATATATATATATATATATATATATATATATATATTAAAAAAGAGAGGTACCGCAAACGTTTTTGGTTGTAACGTGGATTTAAAAAAAAAAAATTATCCTTTATTTTTCATAATTTTACAACACGTGTTTTTGGTCTCGCGACCGTCTTCAGATAAAGGGTGGAGATTTCCACATATTATTAAAAATATTTTTATGTTTTTCGACGGTCGAGAGACCAGAAATACGTGTTGTAAAATTATGAAAAATAAACGATAATATTTTTAAAAAAATCCACATACAACCAAAAAAGTTTGCGGTACGTCTCTTTTTTAATATACACACTTTTCTCTCGTTGGAACCACTATAACCTCTTCCTTTTATATATATATATATATATATATATATATATATATATATATATATATATATATATATATATATATACCGGTTATAACAACAAAATTGTCCAATTGTTAGATTAAGCTTTGAAACATTGTATCTTAGAAATGATTAAAGATATCTTACTGGAATTTTCCGAGGTTTGTATAAGACTATTGGAGTCTACTTTGGCCAATAAGAATGCATAATTTGTCTTAAAGCATAACAGAAAAATTGTGATGGAATCGAACATAAACGAAAATGACATGTTCATAACTAATTAATCATAGCTAAGGATTAAAAGCTCATGAAAGATTGACATTACGTTCACACACACACACACACGCACACACACACACACATATATATATATATATATATATATATATATATATATATATATATTTACAGGATCATTTTCCAACTCATTCAAGATGATCCTTGCCCTCTCTAATCTTTTAACCTTCTGACCTGGAGTAACAAGGTCCCTGAGAGGTTTCATATACAATTACATTTTCAAGTCTTTTTTCCACTGTACTTTGGATTTTCATAGCTGAAACCCCCCTCTTAAATAACA
This sequence comes from Acanthosepion esculentum, assembly GCA_964036315.1. Lineage (NCBI taxonomy): Eukaryota > Metazoa > Mollusca > Cephalopoda > Sepiida > Sepiidae > Acanthosepion > Acanthosepion esculentum. The sequence continues at coordinate 64,400,069 of OZ038486.1, read as the reverse complement.
AACATCTTATGGATTGGGATGGATTTTTTTAATTTATTGCTTTAGCTCTAAGTTGAAATTAAGATCTCTCTTCCTGTTGTGACCTCCTGATCCAGTTTTCCTTTCTAATGTCCCTCATTTTTTTAGGCTTATTTACCGTTCTCTTGATGGTTCTTGAATAGACTTTGAATAGGAATGTTGGTACTATTACTGAAGGGATAAATGATCTTTTTCCTCTCACCATTGTTCATTTGGGAAGACATAGTGGAGCGGACACAAAAAAGATTTTAGCATTGTCTCTTTTTAGCTGAACACCATAAAGTCTTTTTCAGTGATTCTTACGACAAATGGCGTCAAGATGACTAAGCTTCTCTGAAAACCCGGAAAAAAAGAAATTAATTTAGTTTAGTGTTTTTTCTTTAGATATTAAAATTTTTGTGGGATGGACAATTATGCTGTTACACCCGGTACACACGTACACACACATATACACACACACACACATATATATATATATATATATATATATATATATATATATATATATATATATTATAAATTAACTGATTTAAAATATGGATATTTCGCTACACAGTAATAACCATGTTTCAAAAATGGAAGCTAAAAGCTTCGAATTTAATTTTCTTATTAAATTAAAGACATTAGTTCCATATATATATATGATGTGTGTGTGTTCAAAAAGTTAGCATTCATAACTTCAGACTGCCATTTGTGGTCATTTTAGTCCGTCTGAAAATTTCTCAGTACCCACTCTAAATTAGAAGTTAGTGTAATTCCAATATAGAATCACTGAGAATTTTAGTATATTCTAATAATTGTACATGGAAGCACCTTAGTTGGATATATATCTCTCTTTATCTTACATTTTTTCTGTCTTTATGTGTCACTAGATTTCTCGCTATCCACAGCACAGACGCATAAATGTATTACCTATCTATAGAGAAAGAGATACATAGATAAAACTATTGACGCGTATACAGGCAAAATGCATAACATAAAAATGTATATTCTGATTTCCGTCTCTGGCTATTGTTTAATTCAGAATGAACAGAGAAGTTGGAAACATGATCAAGTCACGAAAAATAATTATTTGGATGTTGCGTGAGAGTGTCAGGTTTGTCAGCGTGAAAAGTACTGGTGCAACCATAAAACTTAGAAAATTTTTTAATCAGAAACATGCTCTTCTCAGGACTCTAGCACGTTACTAACTTACCTGACAGTCTATAAATTTCAATCTCTCTCTCTCTTTCTATCTACATTCCTTTGTGAATATCTTTGTGTTTAGCCGTTTTAATGTTTATTGTTCCAAGTGGCTTCCCCATTGTCATACCATTAATATTCAGTTTTTCAATTTTACAGTTGCTCAATATCTCAATAAACTAGTAGATTCCCTTACTCCTTTGCCTAACAATATTGACCAACAGCACATATATTCCTTACATCCACACCGGACTCTCTCTGTCCATCGCAACTCTGAGTCTGGACATATTTGTCTTGACTGTTCTATTTGGGATTCATTTCGCAAAGTTCTTTTCGACGGCCCTTGGTGTGAAATCTTAATTATTCCCATAACAAAAATTGAGCTACTGAGGTTTCTTCCTGATTTAAAGCAGGCTTCGACGCTTCGGTGCAATCTCGAAGATATCAGGTAAAATAGCAGTTTTCTCCTTGGTTCACACCTGTCTGTTCAGCCGCATTTGCACACAGGAATCCCTTGTTCCGTCTAAACCAAACTGATCACAACGGATGAAGACAAGTCAGTGTTTGCTGATGAAGCCTCTCATAAGTTTGGCACTCGGGACTACTGGCAGCTCTGTAAGAGTGTGCCAAATAAGAGAAAGGCCTCAATCCCTGCGCTTGTCAATCAATTTGAAATTTTGTCATCAGCTGATGTTAAAACCTAGTGTTTTTCTCGTAAATTCTCTTCCATTTCTATCTTCGACTCATCAATTGTATCTTTGCCTAATTTTCAACCTACAGCGGTATCTTTACTCTGTGATATGCACATATAATTCCGTTCATGTTTTCCGCTCTCATCACTAAACTTGATCCGCATCTAGCATTATCTCTACGGCATACCTGCAATTGTGTTAGATAGAGGAGCTCCTGGACTAGATCCTGTGCGCTCTAGAATCTACAATAAATATATTCCTGCTCATCGCTTTCCGTTTTTATTTTGAATGAAATAGATTTAACCGTAAATTCTATTCTGATACTTTCTTCTTTCGTACATCTTGACTGTGGAAGTCTCTTCCAGCTTCTTCATTTCTTGTTAACTGCGATCTTCAAATATTTAATATCAGACTTCATTATCTGTTTCCTTGCAACCTTTTTTATTTATTATGATAATGGATTTTCTCAAATTATTTCCCTCTCAGTAAATCCTTATGTCTTTATCGCCTTGCTTGAAATGAAATGATTACAAAAGGAATTATATTTTTTTTTCAGTAGAAACAGATAGGGAACCGGGGCACTAAAAAGAGAGCATATTGCTGGATAATAAAGCAGGAAAAAAGGATTAATAATTGGTCCCGAGTTTCATTTTGATACAAGAATTGTGCAAAAGAAAGAAGAAAAAATAATCAACTATGAACCACTGAAGTTTGAATTTGCAGGGCTTTGGATATTAAAGAAGGCCACAAACATATCAGTAGTCTTTGGTGTAGTTGATAACAACTGTCTTGCTGCTCCTTGCTTTCCAGCTTGTAAATCTTCTTCTTTAGCTATAGTTTATTTGGAGAACTCGTATGTAGCGTCTGATTCTTCGAAATGTTAGTCTTTTAACACATTTTCGGAAAGATCGGTGGAGTAATGGACAGCGGTTCAGAATGAGTTATTGGAGGGCCGAGTTCGAATTCTAGTCGAATCCATTACTTTCGCTTACGTGCTAATACCCTTGGGAAAGGTATGAATGCTCTTCTTCTCCCTCCGCCAGCTATGGGTAAATAGCAGGACAGACCAGGTTCTATTTCCTTGGATGGCAACTGGTCAACCACAGAAAGTATTGGCAACCTAATGCGAGGAAAAAATCTGCCTCGTCCGTCATGTATCGAAAGACACATGATCGCCTAAGCGTGTATCACGCACGGCACATAACTGACTGATATTCACTTACGTGCTAATATCCTTGGGAAAGGTATAAATCCCCTTCTTCTCCCCCCCAGCTATGGCTAAATAGCAGGACAGATCGGTTTCTATAGAATTGTTTATGGCAACTAGTCTACCGCAGAAAGAAATAGCAACCTACAGCGGGAAAAAATCTACCTCGATATTCTTGTATCGAAAGATACATGATCGCCTAAGCGTGTATCACGCATGGCACAGAACTAACTGATATTCACTTACGTGCTAACACAATTGGGAAAGCTCTGAATTCTTTTATCCTTCATCCAGCTATAGGTAAATAGCAGGACAGACCGGGTTCTATAGCCTTGGATGGCAACTGGTCTACCACAGAAAGTAATGGTAAGCTAATGCGGGGAAAAAACTGCATCGTCAGTCATATATCGAAAGATACATGATTGCCTAAGCGTGTATCATGCACGGCACATAACTGACTGACTTTAGACTCTTAACTCCGAATTGGTTATGTGTTTCAACTTGCATTGTTTTATTTCAGTCAAACAGTATGTGTTTTGCTTCTGTAGGTCAACTGCTGATGCGTTACTGGTCATTACTGAAAGAGGCATTAGATAAGTATAGCTAAACATTAATCATTGGCCTTTGGGGGCCTTTTTTATACAAAGAGAGAGCAAAAAAAAAAAAAACCAACTAAATGAAGAATTGAAGTTTGAACAGACAAAGCTTTGGGAGTTGAATGCGGCCACAGTCATACCAGTTGTCATTAGTGTACTTGGTATTGTGACTGAGAGAAATAGAGACATGGTTAAAATTGGCGTTGATTGCCCAGTGGAATTGTTCCAGAAAAGAAGTTTCTTTGGAAAGCCAAGAATAATCGAGAAAGTGATGGACACTTAGAATTAGACGAAATTTCATGATAGTTATCGCGTCATTGACTATCTTGAAAGCTGCTGCTTTTTGTCCAAAATCCACGCATTATTAGATATGAAGATATTTACTTTGAAAATAATAATAATAATAATAATAATAATAATAATAATAATCATAATAATAATAATAATTATAATAATAATGATAATCAGAAGATTATTTCCGAGTTTAACCTAGAGCTAGGTTTGCTGAGTAATCCCATTTGCAGACACCGGTCCAGGCTCATTTATTCAAAATCCATAAAGCTAAAATTTGACATGCTTAGCGGAAGCTGAATTCAGTTACAGTTCCAGGAAAAATATGCATAAACTTGTGTGACCTGCCTTTGAAGTAGTGATTTTCCAAGCGTAGTTTAGATGTGGTACAAGGCCAGCAGGATTGGGTATCCAGTGAGAATCGAACTCACTTTTCAGTAGTAACTGATCTAGCAAGACAAGCTTGCTAACCATTACACCACGCCGAGGTGCCCAACCCACCTTTGAAGTAAGCTAGTACAAATAAACCCTCGGTCAAGATGACTACTGACTAAATGCTATTACAAAATCGACAGTTTCCGCACATTTTGTTCCTCTTAATTTCATACACTGAGGACCTCGTATGAATTTACACGCACTCCCCAAAGATGCTGCTGGCTGAGAACCCACCGGGCTAAGATAATCAAGAAGTAAGATCTCAGATCTGATGATCGAAACGCTGACATTCTAACCACCCCAATTTTATACATGCTAATATACTTAATATATCAAAATAAATGAATGCATGCCTGCACTTCAATGCTTGTGTGTATATCTTTATATATTTTGGTATATGTTTTTATATTTGTCTACGAGTTTAACAGAAAATGGTTATCGCGCATTTTTTTCGGGGAGAGTAGTGCGCCGATCTCACAGAACCGGCAAGTGGAAGCGAGATGGAGGCAGAATAGAGCGACGAAGAAACAGAATTGAAATGGAGATCCGTAAGTTAATGGAATAGTTTTAAGTAAGATGGAATTGGTACCGCCTTCATTTGAATGGCATAGAATTAGTCGCTTCTCGTCTTGGAAAATATGTACGGTCACGTGCAGAGTCTTTTAGAAAGTAATGGATTTCTTCCGAAGAACAAAAAAGAAAAAAAAAAAAAGAAAAGAAAAAAAAAAACCGTAATGGATTGAAATTGAATGAAGGAGACGTTTGATTAAAGGAAGATAAGAATATGGAAAGAGATACAAAAAAATAATAATAATGAGAAGAAAGAAAAAATGAAGGAGTGAGAATGAGGCGTTGTAAAAATATGAAAACCAAAAGAAAAAAAAGAGGCGACTGAGTAAATTTAATATTAAACAAAAAAAAAAAAGTAGAGTTAAAAATAAATGAACTCTCAACTTCTTTGAAATCCAAGATGAAGTATTTTCATTATTTATTTCCGAGTAATATTTTCATTTAATGACTACTTTTTATAAAAAAAAATTTCTTCAGAAGACATTCCATTTGACCGATAATGTAAGTAAAAATAGATCGTAATAAAGCATAAAATAACAACTATTTCTATATGCGACTGGAACTCGATTCGCGTATCTCATGACACCATCTTACCTGGACAACACCTAAAACAATTTGGACTACTGGAAACAGACCAACAAGAAACAAGGTCAGATGTATGGTGTAGTCATTGTGGGTCCGACTTACAACTCATTGATAAATGATCCAGCAAACCAAGCCCGCTAATCATTATAGTGATTTACTGAGCATAGCGTAGATGTGAGACAAGGCCGAATGTATGAAGCACCTAGTGAGGATCGATCTCAATGATCAGTCGTAATTGATCTAGCGATGCAAACTCGCTAATCATTGTAGTGATTTTCCAAGCGCAGTTTAGATGTGTCACAAGATCGTAATATGGAGCACCCAGTGAAGATAGAACTGTCTGCTCACTCGTAATTGATCTAGCGAGGTAAGCTTGTTAACCATTACACCACGTCGCTAATCATTAAACAATGTCCGCAGGGACGTTTGAATATGCCACTTCTTTCGCTTTATTATTTCCGTCATATTGTCTGTTTACTTTATTTGATTTTAACAACATTAACGAAATATTGCTATAACACTCATAAATATGAAGGCTGGTCGCTATTTCAAGAAATAAGGAGGTACAAATGAATAGATCTGGAATTTAACATCTTTTCCATTTCACTGAAACAGAAGTCAAACACTTCCATATTACGTTCTTAATGCCATTTTCTCACTGAAATCAAGTAGCGAATCTGATAGTGTCGTTTGTCGTCTCACACGAACAAAATGGAATAGTACATTATTTATGAGGCATTGGCAGGATAGATTAAACACTTCTATCTATCTATCTATCTATCTATCTATCTATCTATCTCATTTTGTTTTCATCTATGTATTTATCTCATTCTGTTAATATCTATCTATCTATCTCATTTTTTTCATCTATGTATCTATCTCATTCTGTTCATATCTATCTATCTATCTATCTATCTATCTATCTATCTATCTATCTATCTATCTATCTATCTATCTATCTGTGTATCACTGAAACCAAGTAGCGTCTGTGATATGTCTTTTGACTTTACGCGCGATCAGAACGGAATAGTTCATTAATTATGCAGTACCGGCAGAACTTAACGGTCGTGCGAACTAAGGAAATAACAAAGGGAAGGATAAGCATAATTATGTAATAATAATAATAATAATAATAATAATAATGATAATGATAATAATAATAATAATAATAATAATAATAATAATAATAATAATAATAATAATGATAATAATAATAATAATTAGCCATAAACACTTTGGCTGTCACTGTGGTGCAATACAGTTTCAACATTCTTAATTAGAACAATGCTGACATTAAGCGAATGCCAAAACAAGAAATCTTCTCACTTGCCACAGCGTGCATCATCCTAAGGCAGATGTTGATCGTCTATATGTGTTCAGATCCGAAGGAGGCAGAGAATTAGTTCAATTAGAACAGTCTTACAAAACAACAACAGTCGGTCTTCAAAGATACCTCAGAACTACAGAAGACTGGATGATGAGCTATGTCAAAGAACAATTTATTCATTAATAAAGGAACAAAAAAAACATTCAAAGGAGAATTTCAAGTGGGTGAAGAAGTGCAACTAAACCATAATGCGTCTACTGCATCGGCAAGGGATCTAAAAAAGAAAGCAAATGCAATGTACCAAATGCGAAAACAATGGCAAGATAAGCCTCTTCCTGGTCAATAACCTGTCCGTTTCAGACAGGCTGATGTAACCAAACTCCTTACCGATCAGTGCTTACGTATTGCAGGGTTAAAAAGCTGAAACCGAAGGTTTTATGTTTGCTGCACAATGCAAATGCTTGTTCACTAGAAATTAACAAGCACATATACTAAAAAAAAAATGTGTTAACCCGAACTGCAGATTCTGTGATAAATATCCATAAACAATTGACATTCTTGTATCAGGTTGGACAGGGTTAGCAGCCACTGAATATAAATCACGGCATGAGAGAGTGCGCCAATATCGGCCACTTTTACAGGAAGGAAACTGCAAGAAACTGCTATGAACATTAATCTGACACTGTTACAAAGATAGGGACTCTAACAATTTTATGGGATTTTACACACAGACAAAACAATAAAATATAATCGCCCAGGCAACGTGATTGAAGACCAGGAGGAGCGTTTGTGCTTTCCTATTGACATGGCAATCCCTGCAGATTGTAATCTATCTTTGAATATTTAAAAAAAAAAACTATCAAAATACAAGGGTCTTGAAATGGAAATTTAAAATATGCGCACATGAAGATATCATAATCCAATAGTACTTGGAGTTCTTGGATTACTTGGGGAATGTTCCGATAGACCGGTTGAACGGATTTCTGCTAGAGAAATACAAAGAATTGAACTCACAAGCACAGCCCACATATTAGGAAGAGCTTTATCTCTGTAAAGTGTGTGTGATCTTGGAGTTTATTCTTAAATCATCAATGGAAGACGTCATGAAGACATTTCTCATCTTATATCTTTGGTTAGTACCGTAAGGTAATGTGTATACAACTGGAAAACCAATTAAATAATAATAATAATAATAATAATAATAATAATAATAATAAGAAGAAGAAGAAGAAGAAGAAGAAGAAGAAGAAGAAGAAGAAGAAAAAATCTATCAAAATACAAGGACCTTGAAATCGAAATCTACGAAATGTGGCACATGGGAACATCAACAAACCCTGTTTTAGTTGAAGCCCTCGGATTGGTTGGAAAATATTCCAGTAAACCAATTGAAAGGAATTCCTGGAAGTCTATGCCTTAAAGAAATACAAAAACTAGTTCTAACTAGTACAGCCCACACCTTACGAATGGCTTTATCTATGTAAATTATGTTTGTAGTTTTTTCATTGGTCAGTGAAAAATGTCATGATGCCATTTCTAACCTTAGGTCTCTGGGTGGGACCCGGAAATAATAATAATAATAATAATAATAATAATAATAATAATAATAATAATAATAATAATAATAAGAAGAAGAAGAAGAAGAAGAAGAAGAAGAAGAAGAAGAAGAAGAAGAAGAAGAAGAAACTGATGATTGTATTCTTGCTGCACAGGACCAATGCTTGCTAACCAGAAATTACCAAGCACACAAACTGAAAAAATGTGTTGACCCAAAATGCAAATTCTATGATAAATATCCAGAAACAATTGCCCATATTGTATCAAGTTGCACAATGTTAGCAACCACTGAATATAAGACTGTGCACGAAAATGCGGGCTAACAACTGGAAAATATGTAACTTTTACGGGAAGGAAACTATCATAATGATACTATCAAAATATAATGGTCTCGAATTGGAAATTTAAAAAATGTGATTTATGAGCACATCAATATTCCAGATGTATTTAGAGCCCTTGGGTTGATTGGAGAAGTGTCAGATAGACTTATCGAAAAGATTCCTCGTTGTCCATGACGTAAAGAAATACAAACATATACTCGCAAGTATTGCTCACAGATTACGAAAAGTTTTATCTATGTAAAATATGTGATCTTATGCTTGGTTTCTTTTTTAAATGTGTCATAAATTTTTTTTAAAGTGTCATAAAATTATTTCTGAACCTAAGTCAATGTTATTAGGACCCGAAAGGAAAAGAGTATATCAAATCAAATTAAATAATATCAGTAATATTAATTGACTTCACAGACAGATATATTATTTTGGAGCGGAAAGGGTTATAATTTTACGAATCCTGGTATTATTTTTCCTGCAAGCATTATTTTGCTGACACATGTAAGCCCAGACAAAAAAAAGCAAAAAAAAAACAAACTTGTGCAAGACAATCAATCTTTGGATATTGGAAATCAATGTACATTGGTGAGAAACAAATATACGTACACACAAATTTTTAATTTATTGTATTTCCAACTAATGATTAAACATACTTTTCATGTAATTAACAGTACACAGATGCATAATAATTAAATATGCATAGAAAACAGAAAAAATTGATTTAATAGAAATTAATTCCATTTGTCCATTTTAATGGGCGAAAAAATATTCGTACAATGTAAAAAAAAAAACTTCATTTAACACTTTGTAGAATAGCCATTATTGAATTCTACAGCAGCTAACCGGTTCTTGTAGTTCTCAATTAATGTTTTGAAAATTTTAGTTGGTATTTGGTTCCATTCTTCGCATATGGCCTTCAGATCCGGGGTGTTTGTTGGAGCTCTCGACTGGATTTGCATTTTCGAATAACGCCACAGATTTTCGATTGGGTTTTACATCTGGGGACTGACTTGGAGATTTCAGAATATTTACATTATTTTTAGGTAGCCATTTCTTCGTAGATTTTGCAGCGTGTTTTGGATCATTTTCTTGTTGGAAGATCCAATCAGGAGGAAATTCAACATTTTCAACCGAAATAATTAAATTTAATTCCAAAATATTTTGATCTGCTGCGGCATTCATTCTAAAATTTATTACTGATATGTTGCCTGTACCTTTTGCAGAAAATTATACCCAAACCATGGTTCTGCCACCGCCAAATTTCACTCTTGGAACTGTGTCCTTTTGTTTTAAGGCATCGCTCTGTTTCCTCCGTGCATCATTTCTATAATTTTGTCCAGACAACTTAATTTGGGTTTTGTCTGTCCATAATATTCTTTTCCAATACGATTTTTCCTTATACTTGTGTGCACGAACGAATTTCAACCTGGCATCTCTGTCTTTTCAATAGCAGTGGAGTTTTACGAGGGGAGCGTGATTTGAGATTTTCCTACCAATTTCATTGATAATTGTCTGTTTAGTAAAACAGATTCCTGATGAAAACAAATCATCCTGAAAGTCTTGACGAGATGGGATTTTGTTTAATTTGACGCATTAATTTCCTCGAAGATCTTGCACCTACTCTTCTTTTGTTTTCAATAGTTTTGACCTTTGTACACATTTTGGATTTTTATATATAACTAATGGTAGGAAATGGAATTTTCAGATTGTCTGAGATTTTCCTGTAACTGTTATATTCTATCCAAAGCTTAACAATCAGTTCTTTTTGCGAATTTGTCAATTCTTTACCTCTTGTCATGATGATAATCTTCTTGCATGAATATCAGTTACAGACTGTTCTGTTTGCATTTTACGCTTACAATATATACTGATAACATTATTAGAACATTCTGGAAAATTCCATTTTAATAATATAAAGTATGAAAGCAATTTAAAAATTTTAAAATCTGAAATTTGCATTGTACGAATACTTTTTTCGCCCATTTAAATGGATAAATGGGATTTATTTCTATTAAATCAAAACTTTTTTGTTTTCTATGAATATTTAGTTATTATGCATCTGTGTACAGTTAATTATATGAAAAGTATGTTTATTCATTTGTTGGAAATATAATAAATAAATATTTGTGTGCGTACGAATATTTGCTTCCCCCACCACTATATATTTTGGATTGTAAGAATAATTCTTTCCCAAGAGTAGTTGTGGCTAACAAACTCGACTGGAATTTGATCACCGCTCTCCGATTTCTCTTTCATAGGCGCTATTTCTAGTTAAACTTTAACTTTAATTCAATGTTATACACCCTTTTCATATGTAAAACCCACAGCTCTGAGAGCAGATCCTCATATTCAGGGAGTAAGAATTCCGTAAAGAATTCACTGGGGCTAACTTCTGAGACAAAACAGTACAAAGATAATATCTACGACGGACGTTAAAGCACAAGTGGAATAAAACAGTTTCTTATTTCCCGAACGAGTGTTCACAGCAAATTCACAGTATTTTCTTTCGAAGTCAGTTATTTCTGGACGAAGTAAATCGAATTCAATGGCATCGATTAGTCTTGTAAGCATGATATCTATCGATCTGCAGCAAAAATGTTTCCAGAGAATAAGTAATCAGTTTAAAGAGTGCGTCATATTGTGACGTCTGCACTCAGAGCGCGTTCTATGGTATCACTTTTACGACGAGTGCATTCATTCACATCAGCAGTCAGTCTCGTTTCAATTACAAACACACACACACACACACATACACCACTTTAAGATATATATTCTGTTTAACACCTATGCATTGTATCATGTTCTGAACAGCTTTTATAAAATTGCTTCAACAGCTTCGTATTAAATCTGCTTGTCTTTCGATATATTCTTTTAATCATTACACTCGTAACAAGGAGACAAAGCCATTAAGACGCCAATAGTTACTTTAGCAAAAAGTGAAAGAACACGAAAGAAAATCACTATTGAGGAGAGAAGACAATAAAAGCACAGGCTTCAAGGAGACAGAAGATGGCGATTGACTTCGCATTTAAATATTTGAAAGCAAGAAGCCAGGAGAGAGTTCCACAAGCGAGAAGTGCGATAGAAGAAACTTTTAGCCGACAGCTTATGTTTACATCTAGCAATTTCAAATATAAAATGAAAGACCTATCTGCCAATCTAGTACAGCGGTACCAAAAAGGAAAGCACAAGAAAAGAATTACCATGAAATTGTTTGTATAAAAGACACATAGAAGCTATATTAGGACGGTGAAAAAGTGACTGAAGTCGATATGCCAGGTCATGATCAATAACATGCAGATTCTTTGGATTTTCTCAAGAATATATGGATATATAGTAGAAGTATCAGACCAAATGTAATAGCATTATTCAACACATATACAAATGGTAGATTTATACAATTGTAAAATATATATGAAAGAGTAATGATGAAAAGTTAAAATCTTTCAATTTTTCATATGTCCTTATCTTCCTTGTTAATATATCATGGTTTAAATCGTTTTACCCTCAGACCTTCTGCAGAAGTTCATTGATCAGAGTAAATTTCAGGCATTTTCAAATTGGATCTATATTTCATCTGTGGGCATAGGACGTTCTCGTTTTGATGTCCAAGTGACCTCGGCGATGCAGTCATCGTCACATTGTACCAAAAAGAGGAAGAAAAGTCAGATTGCTCCAACTACAGGCGGATCACTCTGCTCTTCGTCGCAGGAAAATTTCTTGATCGTGTGCTCCTGAATAGATTGGTGCCCACCATCGCTGAAGACCAACTACCAGAAACCCAGTGTGGATTCAGAGGCAACAGGGGTACCAGAGATATGGTGCTCATCTTCAGGCAGCTTCAAGAGAAATTCCGGGAAAAGAACAAAGGACTGTACGTAACGTCTGTGGACTTGACCAAAGCGTTTGACACAGTAAGCAGAAAAGGACTGTGGATGAACATGGAGCGCCTCGGCTGAACCCCTCCCCCAATTCCCCAACATGGTCATCCAACTGCACAAAGATCAGCGCGGGCAAGTCACGTTAAACAGCGACCTATCCGTACTGTTCCCCATCGTCAACGGCGTGAAACAAGGTTGTGTCCTGGCTACCGCCTTGTCTCACCTCAGAAGACTGCACGTCCACACAAAGACACTTGAGCAGCTGTTCCGTGACCTCCTCTTCGCCGAGCACGGTGCCATCGTTGCCCACATCGAAAGACCTCTGCAGCGTCTAACATCCTGATTTGCAGAGGCTGCACAGCTCTTCGAACTCGAGACCAGCTTGAAGAAGACGGAAATCCTCCACAAGCCTGCACCCCGAGAAGAGTACCGCTCTCCCGACGTCACCATCGGTGAGACTGAGCTGAAAGCAATTCAATAGTACACTTACCTGGGGTATACCATCACATCGAATGCCAACATCGACAGGGAAGTAGACAACAGACTGCGCAAGGCAAACAGTGTGAGGAAGGGCCAGGAAGTCTCAGCAGCTATACCAGACCAAACCAGAGCTTTAATTGCAGTCGCTGCGGCCGTCCTGCCAGTCCTGTATCGGCCTGGTCGTACATCAGCGTGCCTTCAGTCGGCGAGTACATCCTACTTCATAAATCTTCGTTCGCGAAACCAAGCCTAGAATATCATAAGTTTTCAATCGTTGTACGCTCAGGCCTTCTTCAGAAGTGCATTAATCAGTGTAAATTTAAGACATTTTCCAACTGGACCTATATTTCATCTATGGGCATAGGTTGTTCTCATTCGTCCATATCTTGAGACATCTCTTATTTGAGTACTGCTCGGTTATTGCCTGCCCGATTTCCACTGAGTTTAAAACTCATATCAGCTCCAGGAATTTACCTTACTTCTATGCACCATTAGGACGTTGGCGATCATTATTCTCTACAACTTCCTATCATTTATAGCTTTTAGCACTTTTGTTATTTTACTATCCCTCAAACTCCTATTATGCCAACTCGTTATGTAGGGTACTCGCAGTGTACAGCTGGTACTTTTATATGTAGTATTTACTCTTGTGTTAATGATAAGTTTGATCCGTTTGATAAGCCCACATTAGCAGCTGATTTAAAAATGGTGTACAATTTATTGCTAACTGGGGCAAGAAATAAATGTCTTGTTAATTTTAACGTCTCAAAAACCCTCTTTTAATCGTCTTCTTTGACCTTCATCAGCATATGGCTGATTCTAACCTCCAGGAGAGTGACTCGTTGTGCATTCTCGGGCTATCGTTTTCCGCTGACATGAAGTGGAAAGATGAAGTGAAAAATATTACTTTGAATCAATTGCTAAATCTGTTGCTAGGAAAGTTGGTTCACTGTATCGTGCTAGAAGATTTTGTATGCAGGCACCAGAATCTGCGCTGAAATTTATAAATTCCTATAAAGGACAAAAACATTCGAAATAGTGGAATTCACTGATGTATCCCCCGAACCTAGGATTAAATCTGAAATAGCCGAAACCTGCTTCAATCCTGATGAGCGGTCATACCCTTGATGAGGCTCCTTGTCTTGAACACCTATTGGATTTAAAGCTCACTCAGATGGAATTCGTATATATATATCTTCGCTAGAGATACTGGAAAATGCTCATCTTCTTATATCGCTCCTGCTGCCAGGCTCCATTTTTACAAAAGTCAGCTCAGACCAAAAATGGAGTATTATGCCATATTTGTTCTGGTGCTACTCAATCCTCGTTGTCTAATTCTGACAATGTTCAAAAGCGTTCACATGGACATGTGGGTGATGAATTATTTTCTACCTTGCAACCCTCATCCTACAGACGAGACGTTGCTCGCATATCACTAATCTATCGCTATCACTATGGAAAACTTCGAACGAGTTACATTCTTTAGATCCATCAGCTCCGACCTTCAGAGCAAGGACTGGCCACGCCATGTCTACGCTTGTAAATCATCCACATTCTCGTCTTGTTCCTTTTGGTAAGGAATTTGTTCTGCTCACACAGTTTCTTCACCGGAACTATGACTTTCTGGAATAGACTCCCGAGGAGATGTTTCCGTGACCACTACAATCTTAAACTCTTCAATCCATGGTCAACTGATAACTATCCTATATATAATCATGACATGCACTCCTCGCTTCCTCCTTACCCTACAATATTTCTAGTTAACCTTCCATCTTGAGTGGCTCTTAGGTCTTTTATTGAGTTCATTAACCGTAAAAAAGAGTTAAAGGATCGATAAGTATGTCATCCTTGTCAATGATATTAGACTTTGCAACGTTAAAGCGGCTATCACGTCAGTTGCTATCGAAAAAGAGGGAAAGAACTTTTATCTCCCAATAGGAATTGAAAATTAGTGAAATAGTCCCGACCGAACAAACAATATAACAGATAAGAACGTACGCGACGATCTCTTTTTTCTTTATGATTTGTTTATTGTCATGATGTTTTAGCGTAGATAGACGAGTGCTTTACCTCTAAATTCTCCACAGTTTCGAATTGAGAGCGGTTCTTTTCTTAAACTGGTTGCCAAGACTAGAGAGCCCAGTTTACCCTACTATTTGACTTATAGCTCGAGTGGGGGATGGAATGGATTCGTAAACAAATGAAAATCTCGTTAAATACAATTAGAATTCTCATAATAGTGCTTGGAGAATACTGCCTCTTTGAAACTGTTCGTATACCCCGGGGTATTATTAATCACGATAAAAATGTGCCATCTCCGCCCACTGTTTGTTCATATCTAATACACTAGTTCCAAAATTGTCTCTCTTTGTAGATCGAACAACGCTAACAATATTGGACATTTGATCTCTTCTCATCGAATCTTGACATCGAAGGAATACAAAGATCGATGTAATAAGATTGGGAGGTATATATATATATATTGGAAGATATGTTAGTCTTACAATGCGCTACATATTAAAAAATGGTATGGACGTCACCAAGAACCGATTATAGAATTCCTTGAGGTCAGTATTATTTTAGATTTTACCATTCATACTGATAAACATATGAAAGGTAATAAACCCAGCATTGATTAAAGTTTACAAAAATATGTCTACTCATACATATGGCAGTGTCATCAAATAATATAAATATTTGTTAAAGGATATGACAAAATAAGTAGTCAGGAGTCAGGTATCTACAAACTGGAAAAAGTGACAGCTAAAAATACTGCTATGCATATAGTAATTGGACCCCGAGGACCTATAAAGATAGTAAACCCAAGCACATCAACAAGATGTTAAATTACTCATCTACTCAGGAGAATATAATGAATATACAGAAAACATAAATATTGAATATCAGATTTTGCTAACATCTTATACATGTTCTTATACATGGCTGAGTGGTTAGAACGTTGGCGTTCTGACCAGGAGAACCACGATTTGTCAAGAAGGTGAATTCTTGATGTTATAGATCTGGAGGAGGCAGCTTTGGAAATTTCCTGAAAAACATACGTAGGTACTTGGAAATGACTTCAATTCTGGTGACCTCAAAATATTTCAAACCGAGCCACACCTGACCTTATTAAAACTAGTCATGCAATAATAATAATAATAATAATAATAATAATAATAATAACAACACATTTCTCTGTGCCGCATGTGCCTGGTTGATACAAAAATTGTGTAGTTAGAAGTGTAAACATTTACATTTTCTTTTTTGGGTGAATTAAGAACTACAGAAAAAATATCGCATTCAGTAAACATACTTGTTTCTCAGGAGTAAAACCTTAATCGGCAGGGTATGTCAAGTTGAATATGACTATGAGTCATATAGGAGTTGATCTATTGTGGATCTCTGTTCCTGAACAGGAGTAATGAGGAAGGACGATAACCGGGTGTCAAAAATGGGTTGCTTGTTGAATAAAGCAGTTAGAAGACACATCAAGATACTTGGAAATGAATTCAATTCGTGTATTTCAACCCGGGCCTCACCTGCAAGAATAGCCGCTGACCTTACTAAAACTAGTCATGCAATAATAATAATAATAATAATAATAATAATAATAATAATGATAATAATTTGCATGGACCTGTTATACCCTTATCAGACTGCGTGTCATGATACGTATATTGGTCATAGTATATTTGTGACCAAGCATCCCTTTTTTTGGCATGAGGCTCTTTCTCTCACTTAATAATAATAATAATAATAATAATAATAATAATAATAATAGCCATTTGGCTGTGATGCGTGTGTCTAGTATACCTTTATCAGAAAGAGTGTCATGATGAATATATTGGGTTTTGCATATTTGTACGCCAACCTCTGATTATTGGCATCCTGCTCTCCCACGCAATACTACTACTACTACTACTACTACTACTACTACTACTACTACTACTACTACTACTACTAGTACTACTACTACTACTACTACTACTAATAATAATAATAATAACCCTACCTCACAAAACCAATGACCCTCTTCTACACATAGTAAACCACCAAATCCACTCCATGAACAAAGATACTGCACTCTTCAAGAAACAGCTTAATATAACTGAAATCATAACAACAACAACAAAAAAGCGAATAACATCAATGACAGACGAATAAAGCAGAAAGCAAAACAACTTGGCCAAATGAAATTACAACAAAACTAAGAGGACAAAGCAGTAAATGACAAATACGTAAAAAAAAAACGAAAGAAATAGATGTGAACCAACAGAAATCACATCAGTGGCTGGGGAGCACCGGCTGAAAGCTGAGACAGAAGGCCTAAATATTGCAGATCAGGACCAAAGCCTCGCAACCAGATCCTATCAGTGTGACATAATCAAGGATGGAACTAACCCGATATGCAGGATCTGCGGAAAATATGATAAAACTGTCGACCATATAATCTCAGGATGTTAGAAACTGAAAAAAATGAATATACCCACAGATTTAACAAGGTAGCGACATATGAGCACTGGAAGATATGCAAGAAACACAAAATCGAAACCACAGAGAGATGGTATAAGCCCCAACAAAACACAATTATCCAAACTAACGACGTAAAGATCCCCTGTAACATGCCAATTCAAACTGACAGGGAAATAAAATCAACAAACCTGATATTATCATAAAAAACAAACAATTTCGGAAGTGTATGCTTATTGATATAGCATTTCCAACTGAGACAAACAGCCCGATAAACCATAACGAGAAATTGTCCAAATACTAGGAATTGGAGTTCGAGATTAACAGGGTGTGCAGAATAATGACTAAGGCTGCACCAAAAAGTAATCGGCGCTCTGGGTCTCGCGAAAAAAGGAAATAACAATTTGCCTGTGATCCATTTTTCTGGTTTAACCTTATTAGATTGGGTGTCAAGATGAGTGTATTGGGCTTTGTATATTTACGCGCTAGGATCACTTTGTTGGCATGAGGCTCTCTCATCAATACTACTACTAATAATAATAATAAACATTTGACTATGATGTATGTGCCTGGTATACCCTTATCATAATGGGTGTGATGCTGACTGTATTGGGCTTTGTATACTTGTATCAGGGCATCACTGTATTGACATGAGGCTCTGTTGTAACCTAGAAAGATTTACTGAATGAATAATAACCAAAACGGAGGTTGGAAATGAAATGGTAATCTTTATAACATCAACAAAATACCCGCCAGCTGCATGAAGTAGGTAAACCACTTCTAGTGGTGAACTAGTTAGACTGCATATTACCCCCAAGTACAATAGTGTCCAACGTATTTATGGGGATTGGGACATGCCCATCAGTGTCCATAGTTACGGTATATAACAGGCTCTCTCACGCAGCAACAACAACAACAACAACAACAATAACAAAAGCAACATTTATTGCAACAGCAAATACGATAACCTACTCTAGCGATACAACAGTCGATTTACACTTGTGTGGGCTGCGTGGGGAAAATACTGAAAATGAGCAACACATTGGCGCAAGCTCTACCGAAATAAGATACATCATATCTTTACTGATAAGCGTTTGGAGAGCAGTCGCCCGCACATCACACTCGTGGACAAGAGCAGCAATAAATGGATTATGATAGACTTTACGCACTTTGGGATCGCGAAGGTGGAACAGGAGAGAATAGAGAGGTACCAAACATGGCAAGACAAAAGACGGAAAAAATATCAACCAGCAGTTCAACTTGTCCTTTTTGGCGTTGGAGCGCTGTGAAATATTTCCAGGAAAGTCGGGGAAAAGCTGCTTATTCTGAGGGAAGTGTTATATAAACTGTAGGCGTTAAGATATGACATTTAACAGTCAGTCCCGCCAAAAAAAAAAATAATAGCAGAGAGAATAAAAAATCAAATAATAATAATAATAATAATAATAATAATAAATTTATAATAATAATAATAATATGCAAGATATGAAACCTCTAAATAATTAATGCCGAAAAGTCGAATAAACACTGAATGTTAATGGAAATAACTGCCCTACACGTTAATAAGAAAAGCAGAAAGCGAACGAGGTGATACAATATCAAAACTTCATGAGAAAGTCAGTGGATAAACGTCATAAGAATGAAAATAGAGACCATTATTTTTAGAGCAACATAGGGGCGCTGAGATCTTTTGCAAATAGCTTGAAATAAAAAATTGATGTTGAGATAGTAACGATCACAATACTACGAAATTATGTAAGAATACTGAGGAAAGGGTACACCATTTCAGTGAATTTGGCGCAAATCGATCCTTAATAGCAGCGTCCAGATATCTGTAATGTGATGAATAATAATAATAATAATAATAATAATAATAATAATAATAATAATAATAATAATAATAATAATAATAAAAAGAAGACGAAGACGAAGAAAAAGAAACATTATTCAGTAATAAAGGAAGCCAAAACATTTAAGATCTCAAGTGGAGGAACAACTTCAATTAAAACATAATACAACTACTCCAGTGGCAAAGAACCTACAAATAAACAAAGGCAAGTGCAATGTGCCAAATGCAGAAAAGATGGCAAGATAAACATGTACACACACCACGTACCCATCTGTGGTTGCATCGTTCAGGGTTAAAAACGTTCTGCACAGGGCCAATGCTTGCTAACTAGAACTTACCATGCGCATATCTTGAAAAATGTGTCAATCCTAAATACAAATGATGTGATAAATATCCAGAAATAATTCCCCTTTCTTCAGGTTGCTCGGTATTAGCATCCTCCGAATATAAAACGCGGTATGGATGAGTTGGTCAATATCTGCACTGGAAAATCTCTTTTATGCGAAAAGAAAACTGTAAGAGACTGGTATGAACGCCACACACACCTGACAACAGACGTAAGAGCTGAATAAAATAATAATAATAATAATAATAATATTAACTGATAGTATTAATGCTTCTGTGGAACGCTAAGACATTTTAGCAAACAAATTGAATAAAGTGCATCCGAAACAATGTTTTCATATTGATATGGCAGTTCCTGCAGACTGTAATGTATTTTTGAAAACCCTTAAAAACACTATCATATTACGATGATCTTGGAGTGGAAATTTAAAAATAAAATATTGCACATGAGGACATCAAAAATTCCAGTTGTATTTGGAGTTCTGGGTTTGACTGGAAAATGTTCCGAAATACTCATTGAAGGGATGCCTGTTAGACCATGCCTTAATGAAAGTTAATGTTCTCAAAAGTACAGCTCGCAATTCATGAAAGACCTTATCTATGTAAAATGTGTGTGATCTCAGATTGTTTGATTTTTTATTTTATTTATTTATCTATTTAAACAAAAATATTCAGTGGAAAATGTTATGATGACATTTCTTACCTTAGATCTCTGGTTAGGAACCGGAAGGAAAAAGAGTATACAAAATAAATCAAAGGAAATAATAATAATAATAATAATAATAATAATAATAATAATAATCTTGAGAGTATTAATGTTTCTATGGAACGCTAAGACTTTTGTAGCAAACAAATTGAATGGAGTGCATCCGGAACAAGGTCTTTTGGAGTTCGACGAAGAGTAGCATATCAATTTCCATTTATTTATTTTGATTGAAGTTTGTTTTCACGTGGTGAAATCACGCTTCAATTTGTAAAAAAAAAAAAAAAATAGGAATCTGTGCCAGTAGAACGATGGATTTGACGAGACACACTTTCACGTGAGTCTAGATTTCCCATGTGAGTAGTGAGTCATTTTGCTGGTCTTTTGTAATGAAATCGAAAAAGTAATATATATATATATGTATATATATATATATATATATATATATATATATATATATATATATATATATATATATATATATATATATATATATATATATATATCACCCTTTTTCCCTTCAGAATATCTCATATTTCTTAATTCACTCACATGAATATGCCGAAAGCGAGCGTGCACCAAAGTGATGTTATACTATAAGGAAGGAAGGAAGGAAGGAAGGAAGGAAGAGAGGGAGAAACGGTGCTGAACTCGGAAAATGCGCGAAACCTCATCTGGCACTATTGAGGTTAATTTAATCCGCTATTAAAACAGGGAAGTGTTGTTACAAAACTCTGTAGATTACCATTCTTTAGATATTCCTCTACTAACGACATTTGTCAGAAACGAAAAAGAAAAAGAGCTTTATCCTTTTAGTAGGATTGATTCTATAACGAGATATCTGTACTTTTTTATTTAAAATATTTAATTATTTCTTGTCTTGAACAGGAATAGAGAATTATCCGTTGTTTCTTCTTTAGGAGTCGGTTTCTAGTTCGTTCTGAAGTGAATTTCAACTCTATATTTCTAATGAACTTATTCATTTATTTATTCATTAATTTATATTTCCTTCTAATAGGAGTAGATAAGTTGGCCTACCGTCTGGTTTACAATCCTCTCCGGTCTTTTGAACAGGAATAGAGGATTATTCTTTGTTTCTTCTTTAGGAATGGCTTTCCCGCTCCTTCTAAAGTCAACTTCAACTGTATATTTCTAACATCTTCGCATAAACTTATTCATTTATTTATCCATTCATTCATATTTCCTCCCAATAGGAATAGATAAGTTCGCTAAACGTCTGGTTTACATTCCTCTCCGGTCTTTTGAAGAGGAATAAAGGTTTATACCTTGTTTCCTGTTTCAAACTTTGTTTCGTTTTCTTCTAAAGTCATTCACTTTCACTCCGGGTTGCCACATGCGGATTATTAGTAACATCGCCTAGTGTTGGGTGAACTGTAAACAAAATGTTTCAAAATGTGCAATCGTCACCAATAATTTATTTCAGTAAATGGGGTAACGTATATCAGTAATATAGAACTATGAACAATGTTAGTCTATCTTCGAACATGACATTTGTAAATAAAAACAAAGTACAGATAACTCTTTACGAAGTAAGGAATCGATCTGATATAAACAGAACCACCATCTTCGAAAATAAGTGAAAATCAATATTTATCCATTGAATGCTAAAGTACAAACCGTTTCACATAAATTCCTTCAGTATTTTTTAACAGTGAGGGCCATTTTAGCTAAGAAATGCTCCTTATCATTTATAAAAATCAAAGAGTGAATTGAATTCAGTATATAGCTATCATAAACAAGATAGAAATTTAACATTGAGATATAGTGACATCTAGTCAAACGTGTGGATTAATAAGCAAAACCATATTTATTTCTCAACCAATCTATTATAAGTTATTCACATATCACATTAGATCTGTCTATATTTGAAACTATCTTTTAATATTTAAAAGCTCTTATATTATTATTATTTATATTAAGGCTAGAATAACTTGTAGAAGAACAAAACCCCACTGCCTAACTACAACGAATCGGACGGCTTAACCTTTGAACTCCCTGCGTACTGTAGGGCCACATTTTCATCTGAATAACTTGCTGTTGTTTCATCAGCAAGTAGGATTTAAAGGGTGAATTTTTTAGCCAGTCGGTTTTGAATTCAACGTTGCATTTACCTAGGCAGTTGCCAACTAAAGCTGCAAGAAGGAGATGGAGTTAGATTCCCGAGGGCAATACCCGACGTAATTTGAACAGGACCTACTTGATCCTATTTTACATCCCCGTAACTGCTACCCTACACGCCCACCCTAACGCTACGACCGCTGTTATAATGGTATAGAATCTCTTTTAGTTTTAACCAAAAAAGAACGGACAAATGATGTTATGTCTAAGTCTGAATGTTTTTTTTTAAACTGATTTCTACTACGGTAGAAGTCTGATGGATAAAAGTATTGTTTTTGTGGATTTGTCACACGCGAAATACCACATGAATAAAGCTTGGTTGATTTATTTTCCTTCTACGGCTTATTAACTCATTGTAGGTTATTTAAAGCCAGACAAAAATTAAGGAAGAATCAGCAAAAGTGAAAAGAGAAAAACAGAAAAAAAGAAGGAAAAAATGAAAGGGGAAAAGAGGGACAAGTAAGAGAAAACTGAAAGAAAAAGAAAAAATGAAAGAAAAAATAAAAATAAAAATAAATTTAAAATAGTAGAAGCGAAAAACTGGAAAAATGATTTGATTAATTTGATTCATTCCTTTTGTACGGATTATCAACCCTTTCTAGGTTATTTAAAGCCAGAAAATATTTTTAGATTATAAGATTTAAAAATGAATAATAATATTGGTTTAGTGATACAAGTCTTACTAATTAACCTATAGCTGGGAGAGAAGAGGTGGATGCTAACTTTCCCAGAGTAGGGTATTATTGGCGCGTAAGTGAATAATAACGTACCCAACGGGAATGGAACTCGGCTATCCAATTAACAATACTAAGCCATTGTCCTTTACACCACACGCACATCCAAGCCTACAATACCTGGTAATCCCCAATGGTCAACTATCTAGGTACTTTGGTAATCGTACTGAAACCGTTACTTCAAAGTGATTAGGCCGGAAGCCATTAAATGAACAAAGAGCAGTAGGATACAGCGAGTAAGCTACTTGATGAATTTGTGTGAATGAACACCAGAGCGATTGGCAAGAGGGATGGTGACAAAACATTCTCTTGGACAACAAGAGAGAGATAATTTATGTCTGCATTTCTGGCAGGAGGACCTATTACTTACACTACATTCAAAATGGTCTATTGTCCTCATCTTTCTTGTTGTTATACTCTTTCGAGGGCAGATCGCTTGACACGTTGTGATGAGGATAGTAATCTACCTGTAAACAGTGCAACTATAACGAGAGGTAATTGTAGAACCATAAATGCAGGTGCATTGAAGAAACATACAAGAAAAAGTACAGGTTAAAAACATTCAATTTTCCGAATCGTAGTCAGTAGCATCAAATCAATGCGAATTCCATGATCCTTTCATAGTATGTGCTTCGCCAGAGCTACATACGGTTTTGAATTCAGAGTTATCCTTCTCCTAGGCTGGTTACCATCCGAGGCTACAGAGCCCAGACTATTTAACCCATAGTCGGAGTTTTGTATTTCTCCTAGGCTGGTTGTCAACCAAGGCTATAGGGAGGCTATTTACTCATAGCTGGAGGAAAAAGTGATGGATTCACACATTTCTTAAGCATTTATGTCTTTCCCAAGTGAATCTTAAAAATCTCGACCAGAATTCGAACTCTACCCTCCGATTCCTCAATCCAAGCCACTATCCATTACTCCACCGTTCCTTAATAGTTCGAACGAAGTCAATCTATCGTCTTTCTTTTAATCATCTACTAAGCTTGCCGATACTAAATCTATCACTATTTTCATGGCAAATGTTAATATAAGATACATTCCAAAGTATCACCTGTTCGCACGTAGGACCGGCATTGCCACGTCCACAGGACCATCTAATTACCATTCTCTTCATATTCCATTAGCAATGAAAGCTTCTAATCAGACAGCTTCTCGCCACAGAACAGTTACTCTGAGGAATAGGCTCCAGAGGTATTATTGCACCATCACAACGATCTGTTCCTCTTCAAGTACAGAGTTAAATATTATTTATCCTAATTATCTTTATAAATTGCATTTCTTATTGCCTCCATTTTCACCGGAGCCACAACCTCATTCATTAATCCCCTACCTTTAGTGGCTCTTGTGCTTTGTATTTGGTGAACAATATTACAGAAAAAAATCACTTTTTAAATGTACGCGCTGTCCCTCGAAAGTCCACGTGGGATGTTTTGGTTTGGTTTGGTTTGTTTTACGGCACAACAACCTCAATGGGTTATTTAATGACGACAAATTTTTTTTATTGCTGGTAATATTTTGTTTTGTCAAAAATCTATTTCTGGTAATATTTTTTTCCTGAAAAATATATTGCTTGTAATATTTTTTAAAAAACATATTGTTGGTAATAGTTTTATTGCTGGTAATAATTTTTACATGTATTTCTGGTATTAAAACCTATTTTAACACTTTCAGAGTGTTTTCACCCCAGTTTCCGAGTTAACTATTTTTCCATACTGGGAGCCTAACAGGTGCTAGCACCCCGGATCAGGGTGGTCCTGGGAACACCAGAAATTAAGAGGTGGTTCCACTCTCCTCAAAACCTCCTGATCAGAGGCCTTGCTGCTGGATGTAGTTTATCGTCTTATCCAGGACGCGGATGTAGTTTATCGTCATACCCAGGACGGGTGGGAGGTTTTGGGGAAATATTTAAAATGCCTGATGAGTACGAAACACAATGAGTAAATTGATAAATGAAATGCCTGATTTGGTGACTGATGAATATGTGCAAGTTTCCTGGGATTCTTTGTTGCATCTAATATCTTAAGAGGCCATCGTTTTTCAAGTTTTTTGTTTTGCATTCGAAAAGATTTAATTTACAGTATGTCAGTGTGATATCCACGTTTGCTTACGTGGTATCTATAATGTCTAGCTTCACATAGTCCTTTTGTAGGTGACAGCAGCCAAAAGTTGAATGCAGAGTAAGCTTTGCTCTCACAGGTGCCATACTGGAATCATTCTGTCACGATTCGAAGCACCATCATTGATGAAATTTTTCTCATTCTCAAATCTTCTCTCAGAAGCTGTTGCAATGCTTTCAAAATGATAATTTCGCCAATCGAAATGGAATAGTACCGATCCAATTGAATTCATAATCCTGATATTAATCGCAGGCTTAATCTTCGGACTGAGTGCACAGAGACTCGTACACTTTACATATTTTCATCCGTATTTTCTGTTTTAAACATGAAAATATATTTGTCTCATTAGCTCCCTCATCGGTTACAGCAGAATTTTAACGGATATTATGTAAATTCTATCGGGAATATGCACGATAGGAATGCTATAATAATTCTACTGCGCACAAGCAGGAGGGAGATAAAAATTGGATATGTAGTGTGGCAAGTCGGATTTCAATTTGCTGGAATAATTATAATCAAAATAAACTTAGAAACAATGAACACAGACATAAAGTAGGACCATTTGACATTTTTCAAATATCAGAATAACATGTAATGCTAAGTCGGAAACGCAATGTAAATTTAAAAACGTAAATACATAAAACATAATAATAAAGACATAATAATAAAGACATAATAATAAAGACATAATAATAACATAATTAAAAAAAAGCCATAATAACAGCTAGGAATATTTCTGAAAAATTCCCGGATTTCCTATTTGAATTTTCTAATGAATATTACTTCTCTAGTTAATGATTAAATAACCTTCTTTTGACCTCTATGACTATAAAATACCCGACTGTATCGTTAAATATTTGAGCATAACAACCTTTAAAAAATATTGCAATGGCAATCATAAGTATGAATGTAAGGGCACCCGGACACGGTGTAATGGTTAACAAACTCGTGTCGCTAGAACAATTACGACTGAATAGTGAGTTTGATTCTCACTGGGTGCCCCATGATTTTGGTCTAGTGCCACATTTAAGCTACGCTTAGAATATCGCCATAAGTATGAATGCAGATCATTATTTAAAGAAGTAAGAAAGTACAAATGAAAAGATTTGAAAATTATAATTTTTTTTCATTTCACTGAAACAGACGTTAAACATAAATTATTGTGAGTATTATCATTATCCTTTATACTTTCTTTCTTTCTTTCTTTCTTTCTTTAACTGAAACCAAACAGTGTCAGTGATTTGTCTTTTCCGTCATTCCACCTTATCTAAACGGCATAGACTATTATTTATGAGGTATTGGCAGGTCGTAACATACGTGCTAACTAAGGGACAAAGAGACAAGCGAGTGGGTAAATGACTCGAGTTCGGATCGTGTGAAAGGATCCAGTCTTGAGTGACTTTTCTGATTTTCGAAGGGGGCTAAATTCGCTTCGGCACTCTTCCGCTCAAGTTAAACTTGGTATTGAAGTTTGGCTTCTTTCACATAAACCAAACTCTTTCCATTTGCCCACATTTTCCTGTCGATTCAGTCCAACTTTTTAATTCTTTTCTTTTTTTGTAGTAAATATGTTTTTATTCTGATTTGACTGTTATAGTTCATTTCAATTGGTACTATTTGATTTCGATTGACATCATCCTAAATTTAAAAAGTGAAAGGATATATATGTATCTGTGACCATTAAAAGGTGCATTTGTCTAGATTTTAGAGGAATTCACCTATATGACCTGAGATTTGTACATACTGAGTGACCAATACTTGCGGCCTTGTATCCCATCTAAGCTACACTTTGTAAATCATTATATTAACTGAGTTTTGGACACTTCGAACGGGTGTAAGCGTCAGAAAACATGCATCACAAAATCGATTACAACTGAGTAATGAGTCTCATTGTGTACTCCAACACGGGGTTTTCAGTAACATCTAAGTTAGTAAATCGCGCTATGAACCATGGGTTGTGTACTTCGACATGCTGTAATGATTAGACAGCTCGTCACGATAGATAAGTTAGAACTTATTTATGAGTTCAATCCTTACTAAATGTTCCACCCTTTCAGCCCTGTGCCACATGTAACTTAAGATTAGTAAATCGCGGTATTCCCTGTGTGGTTGGTCTTGAATGAAAAGTAATGTGTTTATTTGGGATTAACGATGGCTGATAATGATAGGGCATATTTTGGAGTATTTTTCATAATAGTTTTCCATGAGTAATAAAAGTAATTATGAACGTGTGGCCGATTGATTAGAATGTTAGCGTTCTGAAACCCAATTTGATAATATCGTCCTGGAGAGACAATGGCAGCATACGGGAGTGGTGGGAAGTGATTGAAAACCATACATCGAGTTGACACAATCCTTGAGAGTGAAGTAGAAAAAAAAACGTTTTCAAAAAGTCTTGCTACCGCGAAATCGCGAGTCATCGTGACCGAAGACTCGAGTCTATTAACCTTGTTCAACTACTGATCACGCAAGTTTAAATTTGGTAAAATTGAATACAGGTAAAAATAATTAGTTTAGCATTCAGCGGATGATTGCACTCGTTTTTTAATCGTTATTTAAATAGATCCCTTCCTACAGTACAGTAAACTTAAAATTTCATTACTTCACACACCTTTTATATATATATATATATATATATATATATATATATATATATATATAGGACATTGAATATATATATATATATATATATATATATATATATATATATATATATATATATATATATATATATATATATATATATTTGAATTGGACAAAGTCGGACAATTTATTTAAAGACATTTATGATATGTTTAACGTTCTTTTTATAGATACAAGTATTTAAACAAATGCTCTGTTTTATAATAAACAGTATTAAATAACATTTACCGGCCTGAATGTCCGAGAAATTTTCTTAGAACGTTAAACATATCATAAATGTCTTTAAATAAATTGTCGGACTTTGTCCAATTCAGATATATATGACGTCATTTGTTTACACTTATACGCTAGAGAAGATATGAATTGAAGAGATTCAGGGAAGATTTAAGTTTAAAAGATAGTAAAATCGACCTTGCTAGCCGGACGCTTCTCTGAGGCCGAACGGTTAAGGCACGTCACGCGAAATGACGGTTCCGTATAGGATACAGGTTCGATTCCTGTCGGAAAACGAAAATTTTCTATGAAAATTTCTCAGACATTCAGGCCGGTAAATGTTATTTAATACTGTTTATTATAAAACAGAGCATTTGCTTAAATACTTGTATCTATGAAAAGAACGTTAAACATATCATTTATATATATAGGACCTTGAATAATTTATCGCTGTTTTTTCAAGAAAAGTAATTTTTTATTTACAAAAAATTAGTAAAAAATATGTCACTGAAAGTATTGTCCATCACTAGCCACTACTTTTTCCCGTCTTTCTGGCATCATTTTAATTCCCCGTCGGAAAAATAAAAAAGAGATACGTCATTTGAGGCTAACGATGACTCGACCCATTTTTTGGAATCTTCATGAGAATGGAAGTGCTCTACAGCCTGGCCATGTGCCATCGAAGAACCAGTGATAATCGGACGGGGCAATGTCTGGTGAATACGGCGGGTTGGGTAGGACTTCCCATTTAAGTGTTTCCAATTAGATTTCCACCCGTTCTGCAACATATGGCCTTACGTTGTCATGTAAAATCACTTTGTTTTGTATAGCGGTCGTTTTTTTTTTCAATGCTCATCTCAAACGCATCAATTGTAGTCGATAGCGATCTCCCGTGAGAGTTTCCGTCAGTTTGAGCAGCTCATAATAAACTACACCCAGCTGATCCCACCAAATGCAGAGCAGAAGCTTCGAACCATTCGGTTTTGTCGCCGATATTGGTGCATGGTAGGGCCCACCCAACAATCTTCTACGCTTAGGGTTATCGTAGTGTATCGATTTTTCATCACCGGTTACGATACGATGCAAAACTCCTTTCCTTTTCTGTCGTTGAAGCAGCTGTTCAGCCATGACAAGATGACATTCGACGTCTCTCGACTTCAACTCTTATAGCACCCAATGTTCGTGTTTTGAATCATTCGTTTCGAAACTGTTGCGTGATCAACTTGATTCTACAAATTCAGCTTGCGCCTGACATGAGTCTTTATGAAGTAATGTCACCAATTGTTCGTCTTCGAACTTTTTCGGTGCGCCAGAGCGTTCTTTACCTTCAAAAGCAAAATCTTTATATTTGAAGCGTCTAAACCAGTCTCTGCATATTGTTTCCGACAGAGCATGGTTGCCATAAGTTTCAACAAGAATTCTCTGCACTTCAGCTGCAGATTTATTTTGAATGAAGTAGAGCAGTAAAATTCCCCGCTAATACACTTTTTGTCACAAAATCCAACATGTTTAACGCTATGAAAAACACATTTGTTTACACTTCAGCGAAATGACATACACTGATTTCAAGCAAAGTGTTACCCCTTTGACGAAAGATAAAGAGGTTTGAAATTTTCTTAGAAATCATTTAATCACCAATCAACACCTGAAAAGTATAATCAAAGTATTGAAACATGAAAGCTTGTGTGTAGCAATATCAAAAGGTTTTTATTATAACCTCTTAAAATAAAAATAATATATTGATCTACTCTGTACTGAGCAATTTGTTAAAGTAAATACTACGAACAGTGGAATTTTACTCCATCTGTTCTTTCTCTCATTTGTGCATATACATATATATATATATATATATATATATATATATATATATATATATATGTGTGTGTGTGTGTGTGTGTGTGTGTGTGTGTGTGTCAGAAGAGACGGAAAGAAAGATTGAGGGTAATGCAATTTAACTCTCCTAGAAATCGTGACTAAGATCCTAATATCATTTCTGGTTCTGTGGAAGAAAAAAAAAGAAATTAAAATGGAAGCAAAATGTTTTCTTGTCCTTAGTGTCAGAAAGAGACAGTGGCAGGTTCTAGCGCATATGAGGAAAGAAAGCTTGAAGACTTAAACACTCACAAGACATGTTGTCGACAAGAGAGACAGAAGAAACAATGAGTAAGCATACTAACGAGCTTGAGTGAATGGATGTGAAATAAATTCTGCTGGAGGTATAATAAAATGAAAAACCGAGGTTATATCGGCCACGCCCTGAAGAAACACGACGCACAGCACAATATATATATATATGTAGGCACATACACACGAACATATATATATATATATATATATATATATATATATATATATATATATATATATATATATATTTATATATATATATACGGAGGGCCCCAAATGTATGAGAACCGGCTATCTATCTATCTATCTCATTCTGTTCATACATATCTATCTCATTCTATTCAAATATATATATATATATATATATATATATATATATATATATATATATATATACAGTATTTACATTAGTCGGACTATTGTCCTCATCTTTGTCGCCATATTTGTCACAACGTTTCGGCCGTTGTACGCTCCGACCTTCTTCAGGTGGTTGGAATTTCGAAACGAACCCTTTATTTCGATCACTGGGGTAGACTGTTCTAGTTCCACGAGCCATGTTTGATGGAGGTCAGTTATCAGTTATCTCCTGCTAATTTTCCCTCTGAAAGTTCTCCACTGCCTGAACCGGGTATTGAACTCACACTCTTTTTACCAGTACTCTTTGGGTCTGTCATTGGATCTAACCAACGCCTTTATCCACTGTGCCATGTGTCCTTGAGGACATCTAGGTATGAATTTCTGAGTATTATAAACCTAATTTTTCAGCACTCATTTTTTACCAGTACTCATATTGCAATTTTGCTGTTATCATTGCATGTTTTTACCAGATCTCATATTGCAACTTTTTGTTATCATTGCTTTTCTCTGGCACTCCTTATTACTGGTTCCCATATTGTATTTATTTCTATGCTTGACCTACTCAGGAGATTTTTGTGGTCTAGCATATGTGCTGATTCCTTAAGTTTACAAATTTTCCAATGGTGTTCCCTGTCTATGAACTCAACCTGATGCCACAGGGGACGGTGATCTCCCTTCTCTCTCCATATGTGGTCAGCCACGCCTGATTTTTCTACTTCCCCTCGCGTTACAGCTTTCAGGTGTTCTTGAAGCCTTACCTTGAGGGGGCGGCCTGTCTCTCCTTTATATTCCTTTCCGCAGCTGCACGGGATAGCGTACACACAGTCTTTAGTCCTGTTCTCCTCTATGGGTGGTCTCACTCGAGAGAGATATCTGCGAAGTGTTGTCACGCTTTTGAAGGTTGTCCTGATGTTATATGGACCGCAGATCCTTTGTATTTTCTCTGATAACCCCTTCACATAAGGCAGGCAGTCCGAGTGTTGTTGTCCTCTTCCTCCTCTTCCTCTTGTACCCGCCTATCCCAGTTTTGGGGGGCTGCTGCTATGTACCCAGGGTAGTTGTTACGTTGTAGGGTTTATACTTATACTGACCAATTCCTTATCTAACGTCTCTGGGTCGCCACTTATGACTTTTGCTCGGTGTTGTAAGCAACGGACAATCCCTTTCTTTACGCTGTATGGATGGTGGGAGTTGAAATTGAGGTACTGTCCGGTGAATGTTGGTTTACGGTATACGGATGTCTTGAACCCATGCTCTGTTCGAGATATTGTACATCCAGGAATGGGACTGTGTTGTTACTCTCTTTCACCATTGTGAACTGTATCGAAGGTTTTATTGAGTTCACATGGTCCAGTAGAACATGGACATCTTTCTGGTGTGGCCAGAGTATGAAGGTGTCATCTACGTACCTTAACCATATAGTTGGCTTTAGAGATATATATGTATATATATGTAGTTATTCACATTGAGTTTTGGTGGTGTTAATAAATACGGCTCAATGGAATGTATATTAATAAATATACATCAATATACAATATTTTTAAACAAGCAATACTCGTATAATATGTGGAGTGCGCCAGCATTGCTTTAACCAGATATTTTTTATTAAAATTTAAATTATATTACGGTCAGTTTCTACTCAGCACCAGAAGATGGCATTGTACATGAAATTCCGTGCCATGATACCGGTGAGGAATAATATGTATATTTATTTATTCAGTATAACCCGGATATAAGAGACACGGTTATAAGAGAAACCCGGATATAAGAGATATTATCTCTGGTCCCAAATTAGATCCTGTGTTAATGTATATATAATATACAAAACCCGGATATAAGAGAAACCCGGATATAAGAGACTTCTTCTCCGGTCCCGACAACTCTCTTATATCCGGGTTACACTGTATATACTATACAGGGAGCGATGGAGAAATTGCCGTTTAAATTACACACACACAAAAAAAAATGAAATAATCCTGACATCTCATTTTAACAGATATATTTACCAAAATTACACAAAAAATACCTTGAAATACTAAAGATTAAATTTACCCCATAAAATCACCATTGGCTTCAACCATGGCCTCCAGACGTCTTTGGAATCTCCTGCATCTCTTCTGGACCGCTGGTGAATGCAGCCATAATCCAAGATGTCTCAACGACTTTTGTTAGCCTATCGCTGAATTGCTCCCCCCCCCCAGATATTAATCAAGGAGGTTTCAATCTGAGGAGTTAGGTGACCTGATGTAAGTATTGATGTGGTCGCAGAAATTGTTTGACAGACATGACTGGGCTCCCCAGCTTACGCTGCATGGAGCAGAGTACTGTTGCCAGACCTATGGTCTTCCAGCAGCCACCCTCTTGATCCAGAGCAACACTGCCTCCTCTAGGCAATTGTTGTAGGCTTCGAGTTGAGTCTAAGGCCCTCACCAAGAAAATATTTTCTTGTCAGAGCGATCAGGGTGAGTTTTCCGTACTACTGCACATTCATAAGACTCATCCACCTCTTTCCGAACCCTCTGCAATGTCCTCAGATTGACAGCCAAATACTCGGAAATGTTCGTATTAGGATTTCCGGCGCGAATGCCGAAGCAGTACAGCATAGCGACCGTTTCCAAACTTCTAACGGAGTGAATTGCGTCATCCTACTCTTTTTTCTTTCTTTTTATCTCACAGACAGTGACCAACTGACTCAACTATACGAAATGAAAAACAAACAACGCGCAAAAAGGCGACAATTTACCCATCGCACCCTGTAGACAGTGCGGACATACTAATCAACTCTGCCTGGTGAATGTTAATTTTGACACCTCAAACGATATTCAAACCACGGGTTCTCACTACTTTAAATGGATCTATACCCATTATAGGATCTCATGACCTAAATTTAACAAAGCTTAATTAAAATATCAAACATAACAACAAAAGAAAATTATATAAATGAAAAATAAATGGATAAAATTGAATTAATTAATAAAGTAATACATAAATATCTCAGTAAAATTAGCAAATTAATTATGATGGTCATAAGTAATCCATCAGGTGAAAAGTATTGAACTTGGAGTGGCCGGTTCCGTCCTTACTCCACTTCTTATAAGCAGTATATACACGGAGTTAACCAAAGGTATAGTGACAATCTCATGAGGCATGAAATTGACAGTCACTATGCGGCGTTGATTCCTATCTCTACGCTGTCTATTTCTTCATTAATATATATATATATATATATATATATATATATATATATATATATATATATATATATATAATTATTTATTTAAAAATTATAACATAAATATGTTATCACTACAAAAATAGTCTTTTTCTTTCAAAACCTCTAGTGTCTTATCAAGTGATGATGTTGAATGTAGAATAAACGTTTTTTATTTTCTTTCGTGCAATGTACAGTAGGGCGTATATAGATATATATGAAATATATATTTTTATATATATTTGTGTGTTTGGAATTTTCGTTTTTATATATTAGATGGTGTCATTTTTATACGTTTATATCTGTTTTAATGTACTTTCTTTCCCTATTGTTTGTTTCTCTGTTCTATTAGACCATTTTTATCTATGTATA
Source organism: Acanthosepion esculentum (assembly GCA_964036315.1). NCBI lineage: Eukaryota > Metazoa > Mollusca > Cephalopoda > Sepiida > Sepiidae > Acanthosepion > Acanthosepion esculentum. The sequence goes on along the minus strand of OZ038486.1, from coordinate 64,365,636 downwards.
TTTGCCCGTATAAGTTATATTTTAATAAGTGGTTAGAATTCATTTAATAACACTTTCAATCTTGAATATTTCTTGGTTGTTGTATCAGAGTGTCTATGTCAATGTATGTGGGTGTATGTACGTGTCTTTATCGGTGTCTGTGTGTATAATAACTTGCATGCACATTTCATTGTGTATGTATGAGTTTTTTTTGTTTTTCTTTTGTAAATGGTCGTGGAGATATTTACTGCCTCGTTACTTTTTGTGTGTGAGTATATATCTAAATATGTCTGCGTGCTTATGTATTATAATCTGATTGTGTATGTAATGTCTTTCGCAAGATGTCATCATCCCCTGCCTATGCATACAATTCATATGTATCCATGTTGTCATGAAGTTAAAAGCAGTCGATCTTAACGTTTATTCCAACTTAATTTCAATAAAAACAAAATAAATAGAATAACATATGTATTTTTTTCTTTTTTCCTCAGTAATTTTATTATTTTAAACTTAACAGAGATTGAATTTAGAGTTTAAAATGGGTAATTTTTAATTTCAAATTTTATCGTATAATTTAATACTTATTAGTTAGAATAAATTCCTTTTTAGTATCACCCCAAGTTTAAAGCATTTAATAGATATTATAACCTTACTTCGTTGTCAAGTTTTTTGAATTCTCGTATACTTGTATTTTGATTGGTCATTCCAGCTTATGAAACAGCGTTTCCCCTGGCGAGTGGTGGTTAATTAATTTGAACCTTTTAAAACCCTTTATTCTACATTCAACATGATCACTTGATAAAACACCGCAACAAAAACAGACTAGCATTATTGTTTCGTCCGTGTATTGGTTGATATATTGAAATGTAATTGTCATCTTTGATAATGACTTATGTAAGCCGAAAGCTTAGATTGGATTTAAACATGTATCAATATGGTGATTTCATTTCTTCTTTCAATGATAATATTATTAAGCTTAGCAGATAATATGAAATAAACTTACTTAAAATAAATAGACAAAACTTGTCTATATTGTTTAATGAAAAATGCATCAATGAAAAATTGCTGCCTAAATATACACAATATATATATATATATATATATATATATATATATATATATATATATATGATTTGAGACTGACATTTATATATATATATGATTTGAGACTGACATTTAAAGTTCACTGTGCTGTTGGAAGTGATCCATTTAAATAAAGATTATAAGAAACGCATATAATGATCCCTAGAATCCTAAACCAATTATTTGTACCTGTGTTCAAGTTCAGCTAATTTAAATAATTAACGTACGTACCCTCTTTGCCCCTGGACGGTTTCCAATTTAGCAAATGTCCAAATGTTAGGCATGAATAGGATTACCAGCCATAGATATAAAGTACCAATCGATTTCATGTAGCATTTTTTTTCCTGGGGACGGAAGTGCACGAAATGGCGCAACATTAGACAGGAATCGGGAGTTGTAATTTGCAGTGGGTCCGGAGAATCAATGATGGGGTAACGCAAATCGATTCCGAATGTTCATTATTTAAATCCTCGTCTATTTCTGTTGGCTATGACATACACACGAAGACATGTTAGTTTAGAGCGAACCCGAGTTACACAGGTTCGATTCAGCTCATATTTTGGTTGGTGATAGAAGCAGCTGAAAAAAAAACGATATTTGCATTTTTATATGTCAAGAGACGATTTTTTGGGGAACTATGAGAAAGTCGTAAAGAAATTTTTGTGTAACGCGTTTCGTCATTTGGGATATCATTGGATTAAATTGCTTTTTAAATTAAATAGAAAATATGACTAAAAAATCTACCCGAGTAAAAATACATTTGTCTGTGCGTCAGCGTTCTTTAGTGAGCCTTCGTCATTCGGCCAGACAAGAAATAATGCGATAAATTCTTTAATGTCACCGCTTGACATCGCTAATACAAAAGAATAAAGTGGGAACATGATATATATATATATATATATATATATATATATATATATATATATATATATATATATATATATATATACTAATAGTTATACTCATTTGGAAAAAAAACCTTGGATAGCTCAACTTGTAAATATGTCAAAACAAATCGGTACCGTGGAAAAAAATTGGAAAATAAAAAAGAAAGAAATAAAAACATCAGAAGAGGGCGAAACAAATTGTCCAGTGCCTTAAGTCTTTAGTCCAAAAAAAAAAAACAAGTGAGTAGTAAGACTAAAACGTAGAGTGCTCAATACTCTCTAGAGCAGGAATAACTAAAATAAATCCTAACGAGCCAGGAAAACCTACCTAGGTTTCACCTAAATAGATCTTCAGGGTAAGCCAGCTCACCTTGAACATCCGTTATATATATATATATATATATATATATATATATATATAGAGAGAGAGAGAGAGAGAGAGAGAGAGAGAGACAGAGAGAGACAGACAGACAGACAGACAGACAGACAGACAGAGAGTGTGTGTGTGAGAGAGGTACTCATACACTAACAAATAGACATATAAGCAAACACATAAACAAAACGAAAAATATTGACTTGGAATTAGACTACCTTGCGTTTATGTGGAATAATTCATTATACATAATGTAACTTGCTTTTGAAGAAAATCTACTGACAAACCTATTATTTATAGTGGTTCATAGCTTTTGCTACTGAGTTTTCTAGTGCCCGCGACACAGATTGGTTATATGCTATAGTAAATTTTGTACAAAATATCTAATGAGCAAGAGCAGTCCCTTAACCTTTTGTTCTTTTTATTCAACCAGGGGCGGGTACGAATAAGAATTAGCACACTAAAATATGTGCACGTTATTTTCAAACGCAGGATCGTTTTCTTCTTGCGGGCTGCCACACTGTGAGGGGCCTGAGCTCAAGTAACACCGATAACATTGAGGTACCATTGATGTATATATATAATCGTTTATTCTCTTTCCCCGAGTATATTCGTCTGCTTTGGTGTATAGCCAATCCCTCTCGAAGGCACCTACTCAGATTCATTTGTGTTTGTTCAACACTCACAAAGCCCACCTGTGGTCTACATTGCAACTCTGTTGCGCATAATAGTTCCTAGGAGAGAACGCATAATCTGTCATGATCAGAGAGTTTGCACAATGGCAGTACGCTCAAACGCTTGGTTACAATGACTTGAGATTTCGTGCAAACACAACTATCAAGAGTTCCGTGTACGTAATTTCACACACAAGGCTTGGACATGGTGTCCAAGCATTTAAAAAAAATTGCCGCAGACTGTAAACATAAATATGTCATCGTCTTTAGAAAGAGACCATGGTGAGCTTAATGTATACTGTTTAAATTCTATAGACAGACAGCTAACTGTACCTATAAATAGATGTGAATAGCAAGGAGATTTAAAAATTAAAAGAAATTTGATGTACGTAGGTCCTTACTTTCCGCACAGACAATTATTTTTATGATGGCTGACTTTCGCTGGATTTCGCAATTAATTATAATTATTACTAAAATCTTTCCTAAGTTATAAAAATTCATATCGTACAAAAAACACTTCGCAAAACAAAAAACCTTCGTAAATAATCGCAGTAATGAAAATTTGGGAATCCAAATTTCAGCATTGATTATCTGAATCCAGGCCGGAATGTTTTTAATTTGCTCACGGAGTCGGCCTGTTTCCAATATGGCATATGTTGGGCTACAGTCTATAGGAGTAAAGTTGAAAATGTGTAACATTGTAACACACTGACATTCATATATATATATATATATACAACAACAATAATAATAATAATAATAATAATAATAATACATGTATCTTCTTATTATTGCTATTATTATTATAATGCCCTGTAGTTTACATTGAGCTGTTGCCGGATTAATATCTTCCTTGGAATAAACCCTATCAGTCACAAATTGGTAAAATATATATTATATGTATTTAAGCAGCAAATGCCCTTTAAGACAAATATTATTAAAGACGACAGATATTTTTTATCGATTATTTTTATGATCACCTTTTCCAAATTACGAATAATCCTTCTCAGAGAAGGAGGAAATTTCATCAGAAAATATCTATATATCTCTCTCTCTCTCTCTATATATATATATATATATATTTAAACGTCCTACGAGGCTGGCATCCCGTTCCCACCTCTTCACCGTTGAAACTGTTAGATGTAGACGTCTCTTCTACTCCAATAGCTTCTTGTCTCGCACATCTCGCCCGTGGAACTCCCTTCCTTATTCCTGTTTCCCTGACAAATACAATCTCCAACTATTTAAATGTAACGTCAATCGACATCTCCAGTTGCCTTGATCTATCCACTTCCCTTCTCCACATCCTTTCCCCTTTCATTCCTATCTGCTCTCGCTCCAAATCTTCTGTAACCCCATTGCCTTGATCGATCCACTATCTTTCTCCACATCCTCTCCTTTACCACTCCTACCTGCTCTTCCTCCAAACCTTCTGTAACCCCTTGCGTGCTAGTGGCTTCCAGCCTTGCTTGGGGTGATATGCTTAAAAAAAAAATGTGTGTGTGTTTGTGTGTATGCGCGCACGCAAAAGTACTTACCCAATTCACAAAATATAAGCAAAAATTAGAATTTTGTGTCGAAATGATTCTTCTTTAACTGAGGATATTTCAGGGCTCGCGCTTGTATATACATAATCAGTATCAATGACTTGCTACTTTTCATTCAAATGCAATAACGACGAATACATGTATTGGATCTTTACTGTTTTA
>OZ038486.1:64325931-64358431 GCA_964036315.1 Acanthosepion esculentum | reverse complement strand
ATATTTTTTTGTTCTTGATCTTCCTTTACCTGTTTCAAATCCGAAAAAAATATTTTGCCTGAAGAACTATGTGAATGTTAATGAAACTTCTCAAAAGTATAGAAAATACTAAAATATTCGTTGTTGCTTTTTGGGATAGAACGTATTTATTCCTAATTAACCTCCTGTTTTTCATACAGCTTCATTGCATAACTCATTTGAATATTTTCTTCTTTGTGTAGCACATGTTGAAATATATTTTTATACAGAAAATCCTATATTACCCAAGAACATTGTCAGTCGCTCATCATTTTCTGTTCATTAGCTAATCCCCCACCTTTGAAAGCGGCCACCGTTGGGCGATATGGCCCAGTTTGGGAAACCCTGGTCTTGGATGTCCAGTAGTTTTCATACGAATGTTATAGTCTATAGAAATGTAAGAAATGTACAATTATACTGCTTCAATTCTAAAGTATAATTCTGATCTTTCAATCGTTCTATTTCACTTACTGAGAGTTAGTTATAAAGAAAGTAAGGTCATCTGTAAACTAATTGTTATCGTCCAATATACTCGCACCACGGTTATGGTCCAAGGTAGAACCAAGCAAGAACAACACGAACACAAGAGTAGTAAATAACAACGATATATTACAACAGAAATATAATACAAGAAGTTACAATTGTTAGTATTTACTGTCAGTCTGGTTTAGAATGGAATAATATTGTCTTGACTCGTTAGGTCTCGACTCGGTCCTATATTTAACAACCCTCCCACGTGGGTCGCATGTGGCACAAGGCCGACTTAATGCTGGTTCTCCGAGCACGTAGGCTCTGCCAAAAATATGCCCATTAGAACCCGTATAAACGAGTTAAGGGACTGTCTACCTCCGAGGACGACACTTTGCCCTGCGGCAAAGCATCGTCCGGGTTCATCTCTGCTAAAGCAGAGAGTTGGACAGGATTCGCTCACAGTCGGAGACTGCGTCTCGACTCGTTCCACGATATTTAACAACCCTCGACGTGGGTCGAATGTGGCACAAGGCCGGTTTAAGGTGGGCTCCCAGAGCCCGTAGGCTCAGCCAAAAATATGCCTATTTAGAACCCGCATAAACGGGTTCAGTGACTGTCTACATCCCCGGACGACACTTTGCCCTGCGGCAAAGCCTCGTCCGGGTTCCTCTCTGCCAAAGCAGAGAGTTCGACAAGAGTCGCGCACAGACAGAGACTGCAACTCGACTCGTTCCTCGATATTTAACAACCCTCCCACGTGGGTCGAATGTGGCACAAGGCCGGTTTAATGTGGGCTCCCCGAGCCCGTAGGCTCGGCCAAAAATATGCCCATTTATAACCCGTATAAATGGGTTCATGGACTGTCTACATCCCCGGACGACACTTTGCCCAGCGGCAAAGACTCGTCCGGGTTCCTCTCTGCCAAAGCAGAGAGTTCGACAAGAGTCGTGCACAGTCACAGACTGCGACTCGACTCGTTCTACTCCACTCTCTCAGAGAGGCGCAGTATTTATAGAGTCAGGAAGAATCCATTATCGTTATAGGTAAGTTCCCATAACACTAATATAAAACATAACTGTCATCACCGATCAGATCCTTACTTTTCTCTTGTTACGATGAATAGTTCCACTCCAGGTTTCGAATGTTTCTTGAGTCACAAGTTCATTCCTGGCCTCAAGTGGAATCAAAATTTTCAATCTACTGCCAAAGTTGCTAGAAAGAAAAGTCGACTCATTCTGTTACTTCTTCTGCCACGCCTTATATTTAAACAAGTGTCAGACTAGATCACGATTGCTGCTATATCTGGACTGTATCTTCTAAGTTTTGACTTCCCAGGTTTGACACTTGGCGTAGTCTTGTGCGTGATGAATTATTTTCCACTACGCAACCTCTTTTCCCACTGGCACAACGTTGCAAGCCTTTTCTCAACTCTATCAAATCTTATTCCAATGCGGTATTTCAGAGATCCATTATTTTGTCTCGCCGAATCAGATCTTGCCACATCTACTGCCTCATCTCCTCCGTTCACTGCATATAAGAATAATGTTCCACTAAGATCTTTCCCAAGGACTATCACAGTGGAACAGATTCCTGCATGCTCGCATACAAGACCAATTCAATCTTGAGTTCTCTTATCAAAGGTCAATTTTCATCTTTAATTATATCCTCATAATGTTCATTTAGTAACATCCGCTTCCATTTATACCACACACCCAAATTCATCATTACCACATTGACTATAATCTTCTACATTGAGTGGCTCTCGTTTTTTGTTACGGGTGAAATTTTGTATTAAAAATAGATTACTTAGCATTTGTGTTTTTCAGATGATCTTTAAGTAATTCTCCTACCCATGCCTAAAATTACTGAACCGATGTAACAAATTCAATATTGTTCAGGAGAGTACACGAAGTCGAACGATAGCAGAGTATGTAATCTGGTCTCAATCCTGATAACAGATTTAACAATGAAAAGGTATAAATATCGTTTAGGTATCAGAATCAGGAGTCAGATTTTACTAGGGTATTTCTGTTCAACCGCGTGGTAGCAATTGGTCAGAGGATTTGAAATGCAAAAATCATATCCCGAATTTGAAATTTCATATCCACTTAACAATACGCATAACAAAAGATGGACACGCTCAAGGAATAAGTATTGGACGTGTCAGTTAGGAATGAACTGCATGACCGAGCGAAATTGCCTGCAAGACACTTTTGCCAACTGTCAATTTACATAAGGTGCTAACAATTTTTTTGTGAGATTTCCGTTAATGATAATGATAAATTGAATCAGATAGAATTGAAATATTCATAATATTCTTGAATTTCAGTTCAGTGTCAGCTAAAATCTCTGACGAGTGAAAAAGATTTGAATCCAGATCGATTCTCTGGATAAAATAAGTCAAGACAAAATACAGAAAAAAAAAAATTTCAATTCTCTTAATGCAGGACTTATTCAATAATGCATGACATGGACGAGATTAAAGTTTATGCCAAACACCAACTCAAAATTCTACGGGAAGGCGAAAATCTAGAATTTTAAAAATAAATGTAGAAACATTTTTTCAGCTTTTTATATTAAATGTATATCTTATTTTCTCCAGGATTTTAAAAAGAAATCTCCCTCTTCTCTCTCTATCTCTCTCTATATCTATCTATCTATATATCTATCTATCTGCTATTTACACACATCTATCGATTTTCTGTTTACATCTACCTATCATCTTTTTTTTCAATCATTTCACCCCAAGCAAGGCGGGAACGCCGCTAGGACGCAGGGGCTTACAGAGAGTAAACATGAGAGAAAAGACTCGGTATAGGGGAGAATGAGGAAAGGATATATGATGAACGGGATTCAAGAAGATATAAGATGGCGATTGACGTTACATTTAAATGTTTGAAGATTGTAGTTATCAGGGAAGCAAGTACACGGAAGGGAGTTTCGCAGGCAGGAAATGCGAGTAATGAAACTGTTGGAATAGAAGTGGTGGTTATATTTAACTATTTCAACAGTAAAAGGGTGGGACCTAGTTGCCAATCTAATAGCACGCTTAAATTCACGCTGTCGGGGCACCAGGGGAAAAAGCTCACAAGAGCAGTTACCGTGGAAATATTTGTAGAAAACACAGAGGGAAGTCGATGAACGGTTCCATTGTAGATCCTTCATTGGATTTTATCAAAAACTTCGAGATGAATAGCAGGAGCACCAGACCAGATATGGCAACAATATTCAATGCACAGACCAATGGTCGATTTGTAAATGTGCATGACGAATTCTGATGGGAAATACCTTGTGGCACAACACAATCTATCTATCTATCTATCTATTTATCTATCTATCTATCTATCTATCTATCTATCTATCTATCTATCTATCTAATGCTCAGCTCTATATCTCTATCGATCTCATTATGTTAAGATATATTTTTCTATTCAATTATGTTAATATCTGTTTCTGTATGTATCTCCCATTTACATATTTTATCTATTTGCTATTTACACACACACACACACACATACACACACACACACATATTATGATCTATCTATATCTTTAAAACTGTAAACATCTATCTATCTAGCTAGCTATCTATCTAGCTAGCTAGCTTTTTTCTTTTCTTTTTTTTTAAGCGTATCACCCCAAGCAAGGCTGGAGGCAACTATCACGCATGGGGTTACAGGGATGGAGGAAGAGCAGATAAGAGAGGTAAAGGAGAGGATGTGGAGAAAGAGAAAGACGGAGGGTCGATCAAGGCAAGGGGGTTACAGAAGATTTGGAGCGAGAGCAGATAGGAATGAAAGATGAAAGGATGTGGAGAAGGGAAGTGGATAGATCAAGGCAACTGGAGATGACGATTGACGCTACACTTAAACCGTTGGAGATTGTATTTGTCAGGGAAACAGTAATAGGGAAGGGAGTTCCATAGGCGAGATGTGCGAGACAAGAAGCTATTGGAGTAGAAGAGACGTCTACATCTAACAGTTTCAACGGTGAAGGGGTGGGAACGGGATGCCAGCCTCGTAGGACGTTTAAATTCACGAGGCCTAGGGACAAGCGAAAGCAACTCCTCGGAGCAATTACCGTGAAAGTACTTGTAGAAAAGGCAGAGCGATGCAACATCGCGTCTGTGAGAGAGCGACTGCAGACGAGATGACAGATCAGGGCCAATCACATTGCATATCCGTCTCTGGATCTTATCAAGAACCCTGAGGCAACCAGCAGGGGCCCAGACCATATATGGCAGCAATACTCCATGCAAGGGCGAATGGTCGATTTATAGACTTGCAGGATCGATTCCGGGGAGAAAAATTTCATGGCTCGGCACAGGGAACCATCTTTTCTTGCGGTGGATGATGCAACTGACTCGATGTATTTGTTCCATCTCAGATCAGTGGACAGCGTGAGACCGAGCAACCGCAGAGAGGAGCTCTCGAGAAGTTGGTCCTCAGACATTCTAATGGGATGCAGGGATGGATCCTTGTGGTGGTTAATGGAGAGCAGTTTTGTTTTAGAGGCGTTAAAGTTGACCATCCATTTCTCTCCCCAGTCCACAACCGATTGGAGGTCCTTTTCAATTTGAGCTGCCAGATCTAACTATTTAATATTCAGCTCTATATGTTAATCAAATTATGATAAAATCTATCAATATCTTTAATTATGTTAAGATCTGTCTGTCTATCTATCTATGTATCTATCTGTCTATGTATCTATCTATCTATGTTCGTCTGAAGATTTTAAATGTATACACGAAATGAATGTAGCACGAATATTTTACCGTACCTTTTGTGTGCATCTCCTTTTGTGAGCCAATAGATAAACAGTTACTTACTTCCTATTACTTGTAATGAAACGAGGGGAAATAGTTCTTACGTTATTTATTTTCACGGTCGGTCCTCGAAAATATATCTATTTTGCATTTAGTTATTTTCCACAGAGAATTAGTAATGAAAAATGCTAATTAGATAGATTAGATTTAACAATTAGGAAGTTCTTTAAAACGATCCCCTTAAGGTCCATATTATGGGATTAAATGAAAGAAGAAGAAGAAAAGAAAGAAAGAGGCTAAATAAAGAAAAAATAAAATAACAAAAAGAATAAGTAACGGCTATGAAACTGACAAAGAAAAATACAATAATGAAGAAAAATAAACAATAATAATTTCCTTATAACTTCCTTGTTAATCACATGTGATATCCATGCTATTCTCAGTAGACAACTGTTCGTTTTTATTCTTTGGCTTTCTCTCTCACTTTCTCTCTCTCTCTCTCTTTCTCACTCTTGATTTATCTTTCTCTCTTACTCGGTTTCTCTCTGTATATCGCACTCTCTCTTTTTCTCTCTCTATTACTTGTATTTGTCCCTACGGAGTTTTTCGTTAAAACTTCCTTGTTAATAACATGTTCTGTTCAGGCTATTCTCAGTAGACAACTGTACATCTTTATCCTTTGTCTGTATGTCTCCCTCTCTCTCTCTTACCCACTCACTTTCTACCATTCTCTCACTTTCTCTTTCTCTCTCTTTCAGCTTCTCTCTCTCTATTACTTTCTTCATTCCTACTTTCTTTATCTCCCGCTTTCTCTTTCTCTCTCTTTCAGCTTTTCTCTCTCTATTACGTTCTTCATGCCTACTTTCTTTATTTCCCGTTTTATTTCTTTTTTCTTTTCCCTCATCTTTTTTGTATATTTTTCTCTGAAATAAATTGTTATTTTGTGTTAACACGGTCTCATTAATAATAATAATAATAATAATAATAATAATAATAATAATAATAATAATAAGAAGAAGAAGAAGAAGAAGAAGAAGAAGAAGAAGAATCTGATCTTGACACGGAATATATCTATACATCGATATTATAAGATTGGAGAGTATATTTACTGGAAGATCGGTCAGCATTACAGTGTGGCACATACACGAAAATAGTTGGAGAATTAAATCGAACAAGTTATAGATGGCCATGATGTCAGTATTCTTTGTGACTTTATCATTCATACTGACAGACTGATCAATGCTAATACTGAGTTAAGACTAATAACAAAAAATTCATTTTCTTCGATCTGGTAGTGCCATCCAAAATAAAAAGAAATATCTATTACAAAATTATAACTAACTAAATATAAGGACAGTGAAGTTAAAATTGAAGGAATATTTCACCTTAAAACTAATGATATACCTCTAAAAAATGTAGTTGCGGATGCGATAAAAAAGACTATAGAAAATTGTTTTACATGTTAGTCTTTGTTTAAAGAAATTCAAAGATTTGCACTATGTGAAACTGCCCATGTCAACAGGAGATTATTACCAATGTAAAAAGTAATTAAGTCTCTACGTTAGGTACCTGTACTATTTCGTTTAAAAAGGGCATATCATGATGAAAAAAGGCCCCAAACCTAATGGAAATAAAGGTTTATCGTCAAAATACTAATCTTGTTACTGAGAGAAAAGAACAAAGTATGTTTTGATTTATTTTATTAAATCTTTTTAATCTTTTCTAGCACGCTCAAAATTTTGGGTAAAAATCTTGTGGGTTTTTTTTTTCGTCAGCAGTGGACCAGCAATTACTATTTTGAAAATTCTTACAAAAGTCAAATAATTGTCGGACTCTAATTGAATCGTCAGGAATTATTCACAAATGAATGAAATTATTTTTGAAATTATTTTGTTATAAAATCTCGGTAAAAATATTTTTTCTTTACATCTGCACCCTCACTTTCTTAATTTTATGAAATTTAGAGTAATCAAAATATCGGCTTCTTCATATTTCTATTAGTTAAAAGCAAGACTACTCCGAAATTTAAAATCATGTATTTATTTCTGTCAAACAGAGATACCATTTATAGAACATCTGATCCGAATCGTAAACTAAAAAGATGAAATAACACTATAGCATTATTTAGTTAGAAAAGCTTTCAATTGCTTTTATAAATAAGATATATTAAGGACACTATTGTCTTAGGAAAACACTTCTTCAACAAATAATGAATTTCTAAAAGAATTGTTTTCATTTTTTAATTTCAGTTAGAAAAATTTATAAAGTTTTAAATCTTTTAAAATTCTGTAGTAATGTCAGCCTTTTAGATGGTATTATTCTTAAATTAAAACCATGTTTACTTATTATAAATGATAATGTTAATACCTGTCATCAAACACCAACTTTTTTTAAAAAGAATTTTGAAATTTTTCATGCCTATAAACATGACTCTTTTGGAAAGTATCGGCGACTATACACGATATAGTCAAAAAATAAGAGCGAGGACGATAGTAAATTTAAATCAATATTCATAAAATTAGATTACGGAGAATAATTTCCAACATTTTTTAAAGATTAATGAGATCTTAAAATTTATATAATAAAGGTGATCACATAATTTTCTTAAATTATGTTTTACAGATAAAGTCACCGTAGAACAACAATTAATCTGTCACCACCTCTTCAAAGACGCAAACATGGTTACTGTCGGTTAAAATGCAGCTACTGTTTGCTTAAGAAATTCATTTCCGCGATATTTTGCACTGAATGTAAATAATATTTCTTTCAAATCAGAGGAATTATGCGTGAAGTCAGCTAATATTGCTCAAATAATGTTTCAAAATAGCATATTTTATTTTTGCAGGGTTTTTTTAAACTAAGAAGTAACTTGTATTTAAAAATATCTCAAAAATGGACGACTTGATGATGTTACTGAAAAAAAATGATTACTGATTCTAATCAATATAATTTCTATTTGAAATACATTTGCCGAGTGCAGATAGTAAATTTAATAATTTATCTTTCAAGAAAAGTAAATTGAAAGCTTCAATAAATCTTTTTCATTAAAAAAAAAAATTAGGTATCGCGATTTTAGTGCATATGTTATGTATCATTTTACATAATTCGTACAAATATAACTTACGGTTTCATCTAGCCAATTCAGCTGTGAATTGATGTGACCTTGCCGCCAAACTAATACTGCACTTAAATTTATAATGTCTAGGTAGCATAGCGAAGAGTAAATTGGCCACGAAAGTATTTATAGAAAAGGTATGGGAAATATACATTATTGCGATGGTAAAGAGACCAATAATATTACTGATTATTCTTTGGATTTTATCAAGCGCCTATAAATATATAGCAGGAGCATCGAACCAAATGTAGTAGGAATGCTCAAAGCATGGATGTTTTATATCAGTGATGATGAAAGGAAGAAAAAATCAGTAGAAATACAACTATTCAGCATAATAATTCAAACATAAAAATGTTATAATATAAGATGGTTGCTGGCGGGAAACATTGTCTAGCACGACACAGTGAACCACCTTTCCTAGCAGTTATACTGTTCTTACAAAATGGTGTCTTCCAAAAGTGAGCATTGTTTAAAAAAGAAGCAAACATTTCTGGAGAAAAATTGTCTAGCACGAAAAAAGTGACCCAACATTCTTAGCAGTAGACCAAGATTCAGTATTGTCTTATTAAATGTTAGATGCAACGAGAATGTTATCTCGTGAAGGCGCAACGAGTCACTCTTTTGGGGGTTAGCATCAGCCATGCTAATAGGAGGCAGAACGTAGTTTCTCAGATTATTAATATAGAGAACTTTCGTATATACCGAACAGAAATCAAACGAATAGAACAGCAATAGCATGTAAAACGAACATTTTACAATGCTCGGAGTGTTTAACATACATCACGAACATAATATACAAGGTAACAGACAATGTATAATAAAAAAAAATTATAATCAAAATATTTCTATCTCATAGAGATTGCAATCCTATCTGAGGAGACAACCTTAGTAAAAGTAAGTTGACAAACGTTCAACATATACACACCTGGAAATAAAACTTTTAACAATGTGGTATTTCCTGACCGTATTTACTGCCCCCCGTCGAGGGATAGATGTGGCACAAGGCCGGGTTTAAAGTGGTGTAGCCCGAGCTCGTAGGTTCGACCAAAAAATATCCGTAGAACCCGTATAAACGGGATCGGGTCGGTGAACCTTCCCGAACGAGACTCTTCCTTTTGGCTGAGCCTCGTCCGGGTTCCTCTCCGCTCAGAGGCAGAGAGTTCGACCGTCTAGCAATTAACGTGCTACCGACTGTGGTACTTCCTGACAGAACGTTGCAAATTTAATATAGGAGATAAAGAAATTGAACATAGAATAGACTGCGCTTAGTGTGGTAGGGCAAAAACACCGCAAATTACGACAAAAACCAAAACATTAATTCAAAACTCATGTTCTTAAATGACATCATCAGTATTAATTGGCGGCAAGGTATGAACAATTTACAGTTGAAATGGTTAGAGGTGACAATTAGTTCTATGCTTACAGTTTCTTCTATCGTCCTTCAAGATTTTGGAAGTATCTTCCAGCCTCTTGCGTTCCAGTCAACTTTGATCTTCAAAGATTTAAATGCAGTGCCAATTGTTATCTTCTGTTTTCCTAATTCTTATTCTTTTATTGTTTACTCTCCTTAATAGTAGTTTTTTTTCCTAATAATCTCTAATTCTCAGTAAATATTGTCTTAAATAATGAATAGAATTCACAAAGCAGAATATCAGCCATAAACATTTTGACTATCCCTGGGGTGTAATACAGTGTTGCCATCCTTAATTGGACAATAATTAAACGAACGGATTACAAAACAAGAATGCTTCTCATTTGCCACCGCATGCATCCTCCTAAGGCGGATATCGATCTTCTGTATGTGTCCAGATCTGAAGGCCTTCAAAGATAACTGGAAACTACAGAAGACTGACTGATGATCTGTGTCAAAGTACATTAAAGAAATAAGAAACATTATTCAGTAATAAAGGAAGCAAAAAATTCAAAAATAAGTTTCAAGTGGGGGAAGAAATTTGAGTAAAACATCATACAAATATTGCATCGGCAAAGAAGCTAAAAAAGCAAAATCTAATGCAAATGCAATGAACAAAATGCAAAAGTGCTTGCAAGATCTTCTCCATGATCAATATTCTGTCCGTTCCAAACAAGGTGATGTAGATAAACCTCTTAACTATCTGGTTACGTACTGCAGAGTTAAAGGCTGAAAACGAAGGTTTTCTGCTTGCTGCACAGGACCAATGATTGTTATAGGCTGAAACCGAAGGTTTTTTTCTTGCTGCACAGGACCAATGCTTGTTAACTAGAAATTTCCAAGCATGCTGAAAAATTGCGTTAACCCGAAATGCAGTTTCTGTGAAAATAAGCATAAATAATTGACATTCTTGTATCAGGTTGCACAGTGTTAGCATCCAAATGTAAATTCCCCTCGTGGAGTTTCTGACACACTACTTATCATCGCTCAGTTTTGTCTCTGTATTTGGGCAGAGTGCGCTCTGGGGCCACTCTGTCAAAGAACAGAGTGGCAACTGAGGAAAATTATATTGAAAGGTGCCCATCCCTGGAGAACAGCTGCTCACGGCCACGCCCTCTCATAGCACCAGAGAGAGGGATAGGTGCTTGCACCGAGAACAGCGCAATCTATGCTTGCGGGGTCTGTGGGCAATTTTTGTTCTTTATCTGGGTGTTCGCGCTCGGGTTCCCTCCTAAAAAAAAATCCTTGTGTCACATCTTGTCTCAGTGGGGAGACAGAGTAAATAGCGTGTTAGCATCACTGTATATAAAACTCAGCATAACTGAGGGAACCAACATTAGCGTGGAAATTGTGCTACTTTTACTGGAAGGAAACATCAAGAAACTGGGATGAACATCATCCAGACCGCGTTACAGAAATCGGACCGGTAACAGATTTATGAAACTTTACACCCTCACATATATACATACAGGACAATTATACCTAATCACCCAGATATTGTGATAAAACGCACACACACACACAGACACACAGACACACACAAGAATGTGATTTCTTATTGTCATGGCAGTTCCTGCAGGTTGTAATGTTTTTTTGAAGATTTACAAAAGACTATCAAAATAGAAGAATCTTGAAGTAGAAATCTCAAAGATGTGGCACATGAGGGCATCAATACTTCCAGTTGGATAACTCTGATTGACTGGAAAAGTTTCCGATAAACTCATTGAAGAGATTCCTGGTAGCTCTTGCCTTAAAGAAAAAAAATTGTACTAACAAGTACAACTCACACATTACAAAGAGCTTTATCTATGTAAAATGTGTGGAATATTAGTTTTTTTTAATTAAAATAATCAGTGGAAAATGTTATGAACCCATTTCTGACTTTAGGATTCTGGTTGGGACCTGGAAGAAAATGTGTATACAACAGAAATAAAGCTAACTAATAATAATAATAATAATAATAATAATAATAATAATAATAATAATAATAATAAGAAGAAGAAGAAGAAGAAGAAGAAGAGGAACAAGAACAGGAACAGTCAAAGCTAACCGTCCATTATATAGACATTATTATTAGAGAAAAAAAAGTGCCTCCTTATTGATATGCCAATCCCTGTAGACTGCAATGTATCTTTGAAGATCTTCAAAAAGCTATCAAAATACAAGGACATTGAAATCGAAACCTCAAAAATGTGGTACAGGGGGAAATCAACAATTCCTGTTGTAGTTGGAGCTCTCAGATTAGTTGGAAAATATTCCAGTAGGTTAATTGAAGGGATTTCTGGAAGTCTATGCCTTAAAGAAATACAAAAAATGTTCTCACGAGTATAGCCCACAACTTACGAGGGCTTTATCTATGTAAAATATTGTTTTTTTAGTCAGTGGAAAATGTCATGATGCCATTTCTAACCTTAGGCCTTTTGACGGGACCCAGAAAGAAATGTGTACACGCCAGAAATAAAATATTAATAATAATAAATTGATATTTATTAAAAGTAAACAGAAGAAACTGCGGGAAAATAAAAGAAAGAAAGTAAGAAAAGTAAGAGCAATACATTTATTTTCAACATTTCACCCTAAGCAAGGCAATAAGGCCACTAAGACACGATGGATGACTGACTATTAAAGAATATGAAGAGAAAATACTATTAAGGAGAGAGAATAATAAAAGAACAAACATTAAGAAGACAGCATATAACGATTGACATTACACATGAATTTTTGAAGATCAATATTGAGTGGGAATATATAAGCCACTAGCGAGAAGTGCGAGAAAAGAAGCTGTTAACATAGAACTTCCGGTCACATCTAGCTATTTCATCTGTAAAATGATGAGATCTTGACAACAATCTAGTACAACGCTTAAATTGAACTCACAACTTCTTTGGTCAAGTAACTGGATCCGACCAACGATTTTATCCACTGGGCCACGTGTCCTTGAGCTGTGAGTTCAATACCTAGCTATTGCAGTGGTGAACAAAAACTTGGAGAGTTGAGTTAGGAAATAACTGAGAAATCCGGAAGAGGAATGGCACGTGGAACTAGAACAATCTACCCCGGTGGACGAAAAAAAAATGTGTTCAGTTCGCTATTCCAATCACCTGAAGAAGGCTGGAGCGTACAACGGCCGAATCGTCGTGAATATGACAATATAGAAGAGGACAACTGTCCGAACAATGTAAATAATGTATACAATGTCACCTTGTATAAAAAGGAATGTTTTTTTTTCTTAGTTATTTCTTCTGCTACCTGCTAAGCTCAAGATAATGATTGTTCTTTTGTCTTAATTCCTTTTACACGATTTAACAAGACTTGTTATCAGTTTTTGTCGCTCTTGGTATGTCACAAGTAACGTGGCTATGATGTATACAAAATGCTGATCATTCTGTTCTTTGATTTAATGCCGATTGAATATCTTAGGCGAGAGATTGTCAATTACTCTGAGCCTTTTGCTATTGTCCATTTTATTTTATTTCTTTTGCTCTTTTAGCTCAGCTGCCAGGTTGTTATTCTACGAAGTTGATCTATGCAACATCGGTGAGAAAAGCTAAACCTCATAGTAAAGCATGCTGGTTAATTTTTCATTCCCGATCAATGCTACTGGATTAGGCCCCATGTAAATACAACAATGATCAGCCTAAATAAAGTAAAAATATATACAAGTAAAATAAATGTGCTAAAGTTTTTGCAACATCCCAACCGTTTTACTTATCTACAGTTATGCTCAAAAAATATTAAGATTAATGTTATTACAATACAGTAGAATCAAGTTAAATACGGTGTCTTTTAAGCTAATGTCAAAACCAAAATTTCTTCTTTATGTACTGTTTCCCTAAGAACGTATGTAATCATGGCTCTCCCGAACTTCCTGCCCCTCGTAGCTCTTAATAATATTTGTCTTTGTGTTATATCTCCTAAAAGCTATTCCGCCATCCATTTCCTTAATCTCACTATGTTATGAGATCTTTTCCTCTCTCTCTCCCTCTTCAATTTAATCTGTTCCGTGAGTATCAGATTTTCCAAGCACTCCTTCCGCATTATGTGCACCAGAAATCTCAAATATCTCTTCCTGATGTTAAGTATAAGTTTAGGTTTTGTATCCATTTTTTTCTAAAAACATGTTCGGTCTATGGTATCCTCAGCATCCTTCTGTTGAAGCCCATTTATTCTGTTTCAAGTCTCTTCTTCATCTTTGAGGAGATGGTTCAGCACTCACTCACATACAGGGTGAGAGATCTCATATACCAATTTAGTACTCCTTTTTTCTTTGTTTCTAGCGAAGATTTTCGATTTCTACCAACTAAGGATGAACGGGCAGGGTAAGGATACTGGGACGCAAAGTGGTATCGCCTGGCCGAGTTTAAACTATGGAGTGTTGAAAACATGCAACTCGACCCTCGACCAAGATTTCCAACGACGGGACAATGATAATTTACAGTTGCATTTCAAACTTCGATGTCGTCGGTGTTAGCGGAAAGCTTAGAAACGGTGCGATGCATGATTATAACGTTGCATTACAAAAGAAAAACACTACGCCGAAAAATAAAAATGCGAACCCAGTTTACCATATTATATCCAGTAATTTTATTGGGGTTTTTGCCTGCTATCTGTATTGATAGGTAAGTGATACTGGGGATAACTTCTGTTATGGCAGCTCTTCCTGCTACCAACACCTCATCCATCTATTCGTTCTGAGGTGGCGGCTATCAAATGTGTACATGGAGGCTTTGTAAACGCTACACGGACAAGAGCGGACCAGCACTGTCCACGATTCCACGTATGACTTTAATATAGATCATCACCCGGGTATAGCCTATTCCCCGTTTTGTTTCCTACCCTAAAATTATATCATTCATCCCTTTACTCTCCATGACCTTTTGGTTAAATTAAATATTGTTTAGGAGATCGATCATGAAAAGATCCCATCCGTTGGACTATCAAACAGAAACACTTGAGATCTTGATCTTCCCCTTCTATGTAGATCTCCATGGTTTCATAATGTTCGTCTCATTCACTTTCAAACAAAGATCTCTTGAGAATAATATTAATGTATCTCTTCTTCCCGCAAGAACTTAAGGATTAAATCCTAGGATAGACAGGGTTCTTTCACTTTGATTGGTAACCAGTCTATGCTCAGGCCTCTGCATTCAAAACCGCAGGGTTATTATCTTACTACGGAAACCACAGCATTAACACTTCGTGTAATGAAGATCGTTCGTCTTTCGGTAGCTAAACCAAAATATAGGACGCCAACCCTACATCCAGGTGTTTTTCTCGAGACCCTATCTCTAGAAAGAATCCTCATTAAAGTCTAAACATTTCGAAGATTGATTGAACCAGGCTTACTGAATGGATCAGAAACTTGAATATTATCTGCTCGTCTTGAAAGACGACTGGATGGAACGTATACAAATCCAGTTAGAAAAATCCAGAACATCGTTTAGAGATCCCATGCAACGCTTAACACAGTATACGGAAAAACTGAGGCGAATCTCTCTTAACCTCAAACAAAAACGATTACAGTTTACCGGTTTCGAGCGGACAAGGAAATCGTTTCATTCTTACTCCAATAGCATCCTGCTGGAAGTATCTTCTTATGAAAATTGACTTTTCCCAGATACCATAGCATGGGACTCAGGGTTGGACATTGGGGACAGCAATGCAGGGTCGAACTGTGTAGAAAGGGATTGTCAATGGTGTTCCGAACAACTATAGGGAGGTCGAACGATGATGATGATAATGAAGATGTGGGACTATTTTCTAAAGGGCTGTATATAGGTAGTAGTATAGAGAACAACAAATAGCTGTGGAATATGTGAGGGAGTAAGGTTGTGTCTCCACCTTCAAAATCAGTATTCGAAATTCCAACGCTTGCTCAGACTGGGAAACCGACTACTTTGATGCAGTCTAAATGATGTAGAAGATGAGATAGGGAAAATTCAAGATACAGAAGAAAAAATATCTCCGCTCCTAAACTCAAATAAAATGACGTTTGTTTGTTAATCGTTGGTTTGTTTATGGCATATCAACTCCTTGTGGGTCATTAAATACCGAAATTTAATTTTTTGGGGAGCATTAGTAATTTCTTTTATAAAAATGTATTGCTCGTGTTTTAGTATAAAAATGTATATTTATACTTTCATACTCTTTTGACACCAATTTCGTGGTTTACCATTTGCCCATAGCAGGGGCCGTAACAGGTACTCCCCCTCCGATTCAGTGTGGACCTGGGAACAACAGCAATTAAGAG
This sequence comes from Acanthosepion esculentum, assembly GCA_964036315.1. NCBI lineage: Eukaryota > Metazoa > Mollusca > Cephalopoda > Sepiida > Sepiidae > Acanthosepion > Acanthosepion esculentum. The sequence goes on along the minus strand of OZ038486.1, from coordinate 64,342,401 downwards.
GTGGTTCCACGCTCCTCAAAGCCTCCCCATCAGAGGCCTTGATACCGGATGTAGTTTATCGTCATACCCAGGAAGACAGATCATTACTGATATTTCAGTTAGAATCTCGCTCCGTGCTTACTGCGTCAAACAATAACGATGGAAGGAGTAATATTTATAACTACCCAACTTATCCTGCAGGGTCTGTTGATATATCAATAAAGATATATTTTAAGCATACATTTTCCAGCAATTTCCCAACTAATTGTGAGACGCTTCGAAAATAATACCCCAATTTAATTATCTAGAGACGTCAAAGACGGATGATGGTATTATTGGGAATATTAGTTGAACCTTCTCGACAATAAATATTTTGTTAGGTGACAGTCTGGCATGAAAGTGCACACAAAACAATGGTGCGTCACTGAATTATTACAGGTGAAAAAATGCGCCCATTGACGCTTGCTAAACGTATACGGAAACCAAATATTGTATGTGAGCACAGTTAATCTACTGATAATGCAATTCAGTAGAGGAGAGAAGATCGGTGAGAAAAAAAAAGTTTCGGCCAACGTTGCACGTCTGTAAATCCCAGGAAATAAAGAGTTCCTATTTATCACTGATAAAAATGCTTTTAGAAAAACAAAACGCTGAATACTTGCTCTATCATACTGTGTTTTTCCGGGGACGAAGAACTGGTTTAATGACTTTCTAGAGCGTATTTCCGTGAAAGCGAACACAACAGACTAAGCCAGAAATTGAACACGCCGATTGCGCATTGCGAGCCGATAATCGTTACACAAGTTACACACACACACCTACCAAGTAGAAATAGATGAATGGTTAAACATTACAATTGCACGTCAAATACGAAGCCGAAGGGCAATAAAAACTGATAACAGCTGACCAATTTATCTGATAACTAGGCTTTTTTTTCTTTCCAGGATTTCAAAAGGTAATTCAAACGTTACACATACAACAAACTAAAAATGAAGTGTATATGTTCCAGGATCTCGTTTTTTTTTTAACACTGATCTCGAATGACATTTATGTTTGATAATTAGTAGACAGCAAAATACTTTGCCAAACGTCTAATTAGTCTTATCTGATTGACACTTATTTCTACTCCCCAGGGAATTTTCACTTTGATTTCAAATCGATTGAGACTAGCTAAACTAATTACCATTTTATGATCTTAATATCTTTGATCGGAGATTTTCTCCAGCGAACTCTGTCAACTACCATCAATGGCTCACGCATTCGAAAATACCTTGACTTAAGGGGTAATAATTAATTGATCTATCTATCTATCTATCTATCTATCTATCTATCTATATATATATATATATATAGATATATATATATTACTGATAATCGGAGTGAAATACGTATTTATCTATCCGTTTATTGGTCTTTCTAATTTCATATCTATTTCTCGAACACATTTCTGTCAATCATTTCAATCTATCTATCTATCTATCTATCTATTCTCGTCTTTATAAAGATCGAAGCCAGATAGTATCTAACTGTATTTATGTATATATATTTATCTTTATAACCTCACTATGTTATCGGTATATTGTTCTATCTATCGATCTATCTATCTATTACTGATTATCGGAGTGAAATACGTATTTGTCTATCCGTCTATCCGCCTTTCTAATTTCATATCTATTTCTCTAACACATTTCTTTCTTTCTTTTGTTTGTTTGTTTTTTTCTATTTGTCTATTCTCGCCTATGTAAAGATCGAAGCCACCTAATATATATATATATATATATATATATATATATATATATATATATATATATATATATATATATATATATATTGACTATGTTATCAGTATAATGTTCTGTCTATCTGTCTATCAAACTATCAAGGCGATTTGAGACTAGCCGCCGATCTATACTTTTGTATTGTTCTAACAGACCAATGTTAGAAAACTGGCTTCTATTTTTCAATACCTCAAAAACCAAGCGAGAATCTCACCTGTCAAATGAATGGCCGTAATCACCCACCGTGCTTTGATTGATTTTTTGATGCACAAGTTCACTGCAGATTTCAAATGAAACTCATATATATGATCCATCGCTAAAAATAGTCGGTTTCTTTTACCGCTCCAGAGAGTATATAACACCTCCTGTCATGCTCCATCTTTACAAGATTCAGACCAGACAAAATATGGACTATGTGCTATATCTAGGGTTGCCCAATCCACTCTTTCCAGTGTTGATATAATTAAAAAGCGTTTACGTGACTTTCCCTCTTACAACTCTTTTTCTCCAGATTCACCGTCGCAAGCCTGTTGCTAAACTATTGCTATTTCCATAGAAAGTTTTCTGACGAGCGAAATTCTCTCGAACCACTTCTTCTATATGACTTATCCCTTGTACTTCTTAATAAGATTGTCTCTTTTTCTTCTTCTTTTTCTTCTTCTTTTTCTACTGCTGCTGCTAATTTTTCTTCTTTTTCTACTACTACTACTATTAATACTACTACTTCTGCTACTACATTTTTCTTCTTTTTCTTTTGTTGTTGATGATGTTACTGCTCTATTATGATTTTATTATTTCTCCAAAACCCTGTTCTGACATTCATTTACCCAAGCTCATCAATTATGTTACGCGCTGCTTTCCTCTGTCCTTTTTACTCTTAATCGCTCTTATGCGTATCAGATTTTCCAAGCCGTCCTTCCTCATCAAGTGCGCCAGAAATTTCAAGTGCGTCTTCCTGGTGTTAAGTATAAGTTTCCTTATTGTTTCCATTTTCTATAAATATTCGAAGTGTCTCACACGTTCGGACCATGACATTCTCAGCGTCCCTTCTGTAGAAACGCATTTCTGTTGCTTGAACTTTCTTCTTCATCTTTGAGGAGATTGTTCAGCATTCACTGCCTTACACGAGGACAGATCTCACGTAAAAGTTCAGGACTCTTTTCTTTGTTTTAGCGTAGATTTGTGTTTTTTTTAATATGTTTCTCACATTTTCGAATATATCTTTGGCTATCCCAAGGCGCCTTTGGATTGCAGTGTTGCACTTTCTGCCCTCGGTTAGATAACTTCTCCAATATTTAAATTTTTGTACTGGTTTGATTTTAGTACCCCTGAATTTTAATTTTAATTTTGGGCTCATATTTTTCCTGATAATCACACATGCCGCATCTTGTAGTTTATACTTCTTCTCGCTTTCCTTCGCTACCATCTGTCAGAGCTTTAGTAGTTTGCCCTCCGTGTCCGCTATCAACACTGTGTCATCAGAATACCTTATGTTATTAAGTTTGTAGGCGGCAATAATGAATCATTTGCAGCTGAGACTAGTTATGTCATATACACATGAGCGAAACATCCTCGTTGGTATTCCATTTCTATGAAAGAAGTTACATTCGGAGTGTTTTTTTATCCAAGAGACACGATTTTATAGTACAAATGTTTGAGAAGATCCTTCCAGAAAAAACTGCATTCTTAAACTGTTTTAATCTAAGACCAACCTTTACCTACAAAAGATATCCTCATAATCTGCACTAAATTCTCCTTGGTAACACATACATTCATACAACAAGCTTATTTAGAAATAATCTACCTTGCAATGCGTGAATTCTTTAAAAATATATTAAACCAAACCTGCGTACTCATGATTGCTGCCACGGAACCTTGTCCTTCTTGTCTGTACTCAATGAAGCATGACATTTTATGTATCTGTTCCTGGTGCAGATGTTATTCCAGCCTTGCTGTCATGTCTCTTTGTTTATTAATGGCTGTCGTATCATATTTATTTCTATGCTAAGCCTAACAATGAGGTCCTTTCAGACGTTTGATTTTCCAGTGTCTAGTATTTTACTCCATTCCGCAGAGGTCGATGACTACACTTTACAAGTAAGGCTGAAGGAATATCGAAAAGCCCTAATGAGGGGTGAGACAGTGGAATCAGCAATGTTCTTATATAAACACCATTCGTGTATAAGTCATAGATCTGGGTATGTTTTGTTCTTTGTAAAATTATTTACTCTTTAAAAAATGTCTGTTAGAGAACATTTCAAAACGCACCGCCGTATTTGTCAGTCAATAAATCCGAATGTATGTATGTGCTGAAAATGTGTGTATATATGAGATGAAAAAAAAATTCTAAAATTCACAGCAGCCTTCGTTCGTACGCTTGTGTAGTTGTACCATCATAACAAATTTAGTCCGATGAAGTCCTGAACGACGAAACATATTACAATTACACTTTTTCCACTTTGTCATACATTTTGCTCAATATTGTCCTTGATATATAAAAATATATATCGTTACCTCATATATATATATATATGTGTGTGTGTGTGTGTGTGTGTGTGTGTGTGTGTGTGTGTGTGCGTGTGTTTGTGTGTCTGTGTTATTTACATTATTCAGACTATTGTCCTAATCTTTGTCGTCATATTTATTACAACGTTTCGGCTGTTGTACGCTCCGGTCTTCTTAAGGTGTTCGGAATGTCGAACTGAACCCTTTATTTCGCTCACTCTGGTACACTGTTCTAGTTCCATTTGCCATGTTTAATGGATGTCAGTTATCAGTTATCTCCTGTTAATTCTCCTCTCCAAGTTCTTAACCGGGTATTGAACTAAAAAAAGATGAGTACAATAGTCCGAATAATGTAAATAGTGTACATAATACCTCATCTCAGAAATAGACAGATATATATATATATATATATATATATATATATATATATATATGGAGAGAGAGAGAGGGGGGATATAGATAGATAGATAGATATATAGATATAAACAAATGGTTCATAAATGCTAATGTTCTTTATATGATTGTGTGTGTATGTGTTCTAGTTTATTTGAAAGGATGAAAATTGCCATAAAAAAGAAACAGGTCTATTCGGTTGAATTTAATTAAACATTATATATATATATATATATATATATATATATATATATATATATATATATATATATATAAGTAATTAGGAGGGTTTGAGAATTATAATTAAGTAATTAATCTAGTCTAGAAACCTCAACAGAATACAGAACGCACTGGACGGCCGTTTCGACCTATATTTGGGACTCATCAGCATTCACTACCGAGAATAGAAACCCGGACAGTAACGTTGCCAGCCAAACGCCATACCAACTGTTGCAACGGGCCTCGGTGGCGTAACTGTCCGGGTTTCAATTCTCGGTAGTGGATGCGCACTGCTGATGATTCTCAAATATAGGACGAAACGGCCGTCCAGCGCTTTTCGTGTATTCTGCTGAGATTTCTAGACTAGATTAATTACTTTAATTATAATTTTCAGGTCCTCCTAATTACATGTATATCCTAAGCTTGAACCGGCTTCTAATGCTCCAGTTGGAGCGGCTTGGTGATAGTAGTCGTGGCTCGACGGGGCACAGTCCTATGGGTAAAAAAAGGAAACTCAGTTGTGTTCCACCGCGGAATATGTGATCGAGCCGCGCTATATCGAGTCTTATTCGCTACCTCCTCGTCACCGAGCCCCGTTGGAACAGTTGGTATGGCGTTTACCTGGCAACGTAATTGTCCGGCTTTTAATTCTCGGTAGTGGATGCGCACTGCTGATTAGTCACAAATATAGGACGAAACGGCCGTCCAGTGCATTCTGTTGAGGTTTCTAACCTCGATTAATTACTTAGCTATATATATATATATATATATAACATTTTTTCCTGTAAAATTTAGAAAACGCTTATGTAAAATGGTGATCAATACAATGTAAAAAATAACCCGAATGTGCAGATTTTAGTATTTCTTGACTATATATATATATATATATATATATATATATATATATATATATATATATATATATATATATATATATGAGTGGGAACATAACTATTGATATTGGAGGAGATATTCTGTTTTATGTCAGGCCATATACATGGATGTAAGTCATTGGACAATTATGAGGAAGAAAGACGGTTATTTCCGTTTTATTGTGTTATTCTAACAAGTATTGAATAGGACGAATTAAAGGCGGGAAAACATTAATTTCCTAATTATTTTATTCTCGTGACATATATTGTTCAGTATTATTTGCTATTAATTACATAGTGATGAATAACAATTTTAGAATTTGCAGGTAAGTCATTTTTATTTGTTATTAATTACGCCGTTTTTTTTCTTTACACCTTTACTACTAATAATTATTATTAGATTTATTTAGTTATTAAATCTTTGTCGCTATGCGTTCATTTGACTTTTATCATTTATTTGGTTATTATTGGTTTTCACCGTAGTAGATTTATGATGTGTTTAAAGTATATTGTGTTTATTGTCGTTACCAGCGTTTTATTTTAAACACACACACACACACACACGCTCGTGCGTGCCTATATATATATATATATATATATATATATATATATATATATATATATATATATATATATATATATATACCGGCTGTTACAGCAAAATTGTCCAAATTGTGTAAGAGTAAAATTGTTCGATTGTTGATTAAGCTTTGAACCCTTTTATCTTAGAAATAATTAAAAACATCTTATTGGAAGTTTCAAAGATTTTTAATACAGTATGGGACTCTACTTTGAACAATAAGAATGTATTTAGCTCTAAGTTGAAATTATGGCCCCTCTTCCTGTTGTGACCTCCTGATCCAATTTTTCCTCTCTTTCCATTTTTTTTTAAATTTTATTCACCGTTCTCTTTATGGTTCTTTAATGTAATTTGAAGATGCAAACCAGATTATTATGTTCGTAATATTACTGAAGGCCTGAATGATCTTTTTCTTCTCGCCATTGCTCAGTTGGGAAAATATAGTAAGGTTGACACAAAGTAATTTTAGCCTGTTCTTTTTCTAAGTGAATTGTGACACTATTAAGAAGGTGCTGGTAAATTGGAAAAACAGGCTTTAAAATAAACTGGAAATCATGAAAAGAAACGCTGTTTTTATCAATATACTAAAACTATACTGATAACAAAATAAGGAAAATGAAAGGAAAGGATATTTGTTTTCTTTTCTCTCCCCACCCGAGTTGAGGTACCTACGACGGCTAACGTAGAAATTATCTGTTTTTGGTCAAATTAATATTAAGTGATGGTATTTTCTTAAGTATCCAATCGACCCCGTGCGGAAGAATATATTATATTTTAACGACATCAAGTACCTACGAGAGAACGAGAGAAAACGTCAGTGGGGCACTCTTTGAAAGAAACGGGTAATGGGAAGGCTAACAGCAAGTCTCTAGGCAAAATTCGGCAGTTGATAAAACTTTACGACAGACATGTTTCCAAAGGAAAACAGGAATGGAATTGTACTTACATTTTTCCTCTCCCTAAGACGCTATAAAATTTATTAAAACAAAGGAAATATCACTTGTTGACCAAAGAGCTGGTGAGGGGAAGCTACAGGTGATAAATCCTAAATGCAACTGACCCCACAAGGACACAGTAAGAATAATCCGCTGATGGAAATTTTGGATGATAATTGAATTCAACAATTTGGGCTCCACCAAGCTTAACCTCTGGTAAAGGGTTTGATCAGGGGACAAAGGGAGAGGTAGAGGCTCAGGTAGACTTTCAAGGAAGGTGGAGGAATTAACTGTACCCTTCAGATGGTGATGATGAAAGGCACCCTCGCACGATGGAAGAAGTTGTGTGAATCTATATTTTGCCACGACCACACTTTAGGGGAGGAATATCCCCAAATTTGGTCAGGCAATCAATTTTCCAAGCACCACATGCCCCATCCCTGGTTGGCGCGAGAGTTCATAAATACATACCAGTTAAACGAAAGACGAGAAGAAGCAACCAAACAGCTCGAGGTGCAGTTTGGGTTTGAGACGCGTTGCCAGCTGGTTCAAGACCCGCTTTGCAAAACCCCGTGCAGCTTCTGCAGAAACCTCCGGCCTTGTTCCAGACTACCAAATACAACTGAATGGTCGACCCGAAGACATCACAGAGTGGAATAAATCAAATTTAACCTTGTACCAGTTTACCTAGCTAAACATCTGAAAACATTGAATAAAAAAACACGATTAGTTTAGATATTAAAGATTTTATGGGATGGACAATTATCGCATGCTGTTGCACGATTTGGACAATTTTGCTGTTACACCCGGCATATATATATATATATATATATATATATATATATATATATATATATATATATATATATATATATATATATATATATATATAGTTTCCTTTCCATTTATTATTTCCTTTTTTTGTATATGCACCCACACATAAAAGTCAGGCAAATAACACTTTTCTTTTCCTTTTTTTTCGGAGAAAAGATGACGCCATATATTTATTTATTTTTTTCATTTTCCTTTCCTTTTGGGAGATATTTAGTAAATAAAAGCCGTGCGGAAACATGTGAACAGTCGATTTTCACAGTTCATAGGAATAAATTGACCGATAACAATGCCAGAACAAATCTATTTAAGAGTCTTTGATCAATAGAAAGTGATGGCTGAAAATTAGAAAAAATGGGAACATGATCAAAGCACTCATACACACATACGCGCGTGCGCACACACACAGACACACATATATATACACATACACACATATATACATACACACACACATATACACACACATATACACACACACACATATATATATATATATATATATATATATATATATATATGTTTTCCTAAAGAAGGGGCGGATTTTTATTTATTAATCCGACCTATTTTATTACTTTAAATATATTTTTAGTGGGTACCCGTATTTGAGTAGAGGATCCGTTTATTTATTAAACAGTATATATATTTTTTATTTTCGTCTACCGACTTGATGTACGAGAAATCTTATAAAAGGGTAAAAAATGCGCTTCCGACAGAATTTTAACATCCGGCCCCCTCAGCAGAAGAACCCATACTTATATCTGATGTGCTTTAACATTCTTTTTCAACGAAATCAGTCGATGATCAAGCAATGATAAATAGTGCCTTATAGACGTAAATCATTCTCAAAACATTCACATCTACTCAGTTTTGTATTCTAAAGTAAACAGGAAAAATTCTAAAGAATTGATAGATTTTATTTATTAATCCAACAGATTTTATTACTTAAACCTTATTTTAGTGGATACTCATATTTGAGTAGACGTTTCGCTAATTATCATTTTTCTTTAATAAGTTTTCTCGAATATTCAGGCTGATAGACGAAAATATATCAATTTTAAAGTGATTTATATATATATATATATATATATATATATATATATATATATATATATATATATATTTAAATATATTTTTATGTTTAACATTCTTTTTTAAAAATGACTTTAAATAAATGTCCATTTCATAATATATATATATATATATATATATATATATATATATATATATATATATATATATATATACATATATATATATATATATATATACACACATACATACGATAATTTGCGTCGTACAAGTCGAATATTCAAACCTACATTAAACTTTTCGAGTTTTCCTAAAAAATTTGGAGGTAGTCTCATTGTTTGCCCACTAGTAGAATACCGTATGTTTGAGGTTTCGACCTATAAGGTAGGTATTGACCTAAGGTCGGAATTTGCGGCATATGTTTCCAAGTGGAAGTACGAATAGTTGAGAGTGAGTCTCATACCCTCTCTAAAGTTAAGAATCTATTTCTTCTTCCGACCACCCATGGGTTAAACAACAGTGCCGAATGAGTTGTCTAGGATTATTTGGAAACCCGTCTAGGATAGTGGTTTGGTTTGGTTTGGTTTGGTTTGTTTTAGTTTGGTTTGGTTTGGCTTCCTCACATTTAGAGTGTCCCTATCTCCTGAGAAAAAATGGTGTTATACAGCTCTCCCAGTCCCAGACGCACGCTGACTATTGGCCAATACCTGGACGGTATCATTCATATGCAAATAGTCAGCGCCACCTACTCCAAGTTGAATGTCTTCTCTCAGAAGCCCATTATGGAAGGGGATGTAACTCCTGATGCTTACAGCACCACATACAACCAACTCGAAGTCTCTTATTGAAGTCACCCGCTATTCTGTGACAGATAGGGATAACGCTGAATTCAAACCGGTTGGTTGTAGGGCTGGTAATTCCACTCCACAAAAACCTACGAAAACCCCAGCAGTAAAAATATGTGTTACTGCTATAGCCTTATTCTCTAGATAGAGTGAGAAGGGCTCCTCTCTCTCTTTCTCGCTCCTCTCTCTCCGTCAATATAAAAATAATCATGTATTTCGTTTTTAATAGACAGGCGATTATAGCTTTACACAGCTACTTTTTCTTTCTAATCTCTGAAGTGCCATACCTTCACGAGAAAGATAGTATAGTGATATTCTGTTGCTTTATTCGCTTAATTTTACTTCAGTGATTTGTTTCGTCATAAACTTTCTGCTACACAAGAGATCTCTGCATAACCTGCTATTTAATCCTTAGGGAAAAAAAGGGATAAATATCTTTTCCAAGAGAATCAGTACAAACACTGAACTCTCAACAGACTACACCGGAGTTTTGATTGGTTGGTTGAGTTTGTTTAGGCGCATATCAACATCTATATGTTATTTAATGCCGAAATCTAAATATTTTGTATACCATTTTACGCCTTCAAATACAGATATTTTCTGCATAATTTTATACTTTCAGGGTAAGCATAAGCTTTTTAGATATAAAGTTTGTAGATCATAAAATGTATTGTTGATAATTAAAAATATATATAGCTGGCAATTTTAATACATAAATGTATAGGTCATTTTTTTTACAAAAATGTATTCTTGATAATTTTACTATAATATGTATTTTGCTATTAAAATGAATTAATGTTCATTTTGGTATAAAATTGTGTTGTTAGTCATTTTATTATAAAATGTATTGTTGGCACTTCTACTATAAAATTTTTTTTTTTGGTATTTTTACTATAAAAAGATATTTTTATACTTTCCTAGTGTTTTGATGATTGTTTGGTGTTCGTTAATTGACCAAATCTGGCATCCTAACAGGTGCTACCATCGCAAAATTTATTTGCACTTACACTTTAGATTTTCTGTAATCTACGAGTGTTAAAATGTATGGTTCATATGTTATAAATGGGTAAAAGATTTTCTGTTGCGAAGCTTCTCAACCCTTCTGGATGCTCTGACGTTTAACTGTTAATAATTTTGTTTAAAAATACATATATGGAATCATTTATTATTATTATATGTATATATATATATATATATATATATATATATATATATATATATATATATATATATATATATATATATATATATATATATGTATATATATATATATTGTTACGAGGATTTATTTCTATAAAAAGAAAGTCTCAATAAGGTTATAGTAAGGGATTCTACTGAGTCCTACCTGTTGATTAAAAAAAGTTTTCTTTCATGAAGTAGTTGTAAAATAGAGAAATTTGAAATAGAACGTTTGGAAGATTCTAGATCATTCCAGTATATTCGAGAAGAATCTAGATGATTCGAGAAGCATCTAGAAAAATGCAAATTAGGTGTTAGCCCCTATAAAATAAGTTTTTTTTGGGTAAAGGGTAATCAGTTGATGAGTTGGGTGTAAAAGGAATTGCTGCCAGTCTCAACTCCGGAATATGGTTCGAGGATTGTTATATCCAGCCGAAAGAATTTCTATGAAAATTATCCGTCCAACAAAAACCCAAAAAGAGAATTTCATGGGACAAATCTGGTAAATAGAATTTTGACTATTTTCTTTGAACAAACTAGGAAGTTATCTTTATTTACAGACATTTGTGGATTTCCAGTAATAGCTCCTAGATTACTTCGCTAGCCCTAACGTAGTTAAAACAATTGATTCTTCTCCCTTTCTCTCTCGTAACACTTCGCCAGTAACTCTGTGTTTTCAATTTTGTATAGGCAATTGTATATCTTGTATATATTTTATTTTGTGTTTTTTAGTAAATTAAATATTGTTTGTGATTTAGCTCTGTGTTTGGCAAATCATTCTTTTTTCTTTGTTACAATTATCAACACGTAACTATATATATATATATATATATATATATATATATATATATGTATATATATATAGCATCATTAAAATAGTATAAAATAGCTTCATATATATATATATAATATATATATACATATATATATATATATATATATAATCATTTATTAAATGGAGTTTTTAATCTGACTTCCTTTACGTCCTGGTAATGACTATTAAATTACATTCGGCAGCAAGGCATTTGTCAGGAGCTTTGGAGGACCGTGGAACCACTTCTTAATCGCAGTTGTTCCCATGTTCCCGGGTTAACAGCACCTTTTAGGGTCCCAGCTATGGGCAAATAATGGATCCCAAAACACTATGTAAATATAAATAAATTACCAGAGTCCTCAAGAAAATTAAATTTCGGTACTAAATGACCCATAAAATGTTGATATGCCGTTAAAATCAAACCAAACCAACTTCTTTCTTATTACTATAATGGTGTGAGAGATGATATCCCGAATACATTTCTGTTCGTTTTTGTAATATAGTATAATAAATATATGTTTTTTTTTATTGTTGTTTTGCAACTTCTTTCCCAGAGACGAAATGTCGCGACTCTCACTTCTCTATCGCTATTTCCATGACAAGTGTTTTAACGAGCTACATTCCTGAGTCCCCACCTCCAGTCCTGACGTTTACAATTGGGACCCTCCATGTCACGTAAACAAGTATGAGTCACCCTCATTCCGTTAGTAAAAAGTAAATTCCACCCGAGCAGCTTCTCCCCAAGAACTGCTGCTTAGTGAAACAGACTCCGAACAGGATGTTTTCGCGATCACTTCACTGATGACTTTTTCAAGACTAGTGTTAAATGTTATCTTTCCTTCATAACACCATCTACTTCGCTTCTTGCCTTTTTCTTACGCTCATACATCACGACAGATAAACCCCTTACCTTGAGTGGCTCTTAGGAATTGTATTGGGAGAATGTTAGTATAAAAAGTACATCGTAGAAGCGAACCAAATTAGGACTATTTAGAATTCTTGAAAACATTTTCAAGTAAGTATGAAGTGAACATAAATGTACAAAATGTTGAAAGATAAGAGAAATTTAAGATTTTCAGCTTAACTGTCTCAATAAAAATGATGTCTTTGTAATCGTAAAATAAACAGTTATTTTTTTTTAACCAGACAGTTCAACAAAGATATCTCTCCTGAGTTTTGAAATGTAGTTCCTGCCATTCGATATACGTTACTTTGTAGGTTCCGGTGATTCATTACAGCCTGAGGTTATTTTAAATGTATATCTTATTTCATATATCTATTCCAGTCTTTTTTTTTTTCTTAATTTCAATTTTGCTTTTTCTTTCTATCTCTCTATAATGCTAAGATTCACAAATATTTCTCTGCAACGATTTAACTGTTCAAAATCTATGTATGTTAGAGTTTTTTCAAACATTGCGAATTACAAAGAAAAAAAAGCTGAGTCACTTCAGGACGGAGGCGATCGAGGTCCTTCGTAATTTCTTTTTCGTTATTATATTTAAACTGCTATCATTTGTTGTTAAAAGAGCAGAGAGGTTTTCTGTTGCTTTCTCCATTGTTTTGAATTTCCGAATCATTCCTGTCTCATCGTGAAATGAAGGCCGTTCTGAACGGGTTTTCTTCGAATTCCTCCTATACGAACGCATGCATGCTGAAAGGCACTATCCTGGGTCCTACACTGTTTCTCATCTTCATCAATGATCTCCCTGGTGTCATCAGTTCTCAATATGGCATCTATACAGACGACCCTACCTTTTACTCCTGTCTCAATAGTAAATCCGGAAGCGCTGACAAAGTTTACTTGGAGGCTGATCTTGAAAAGGATCTCCAGTCAATGGTTAACTGGGGCAGTAAATGGCATGCAAACTTTAATGCCTCAAGATATAATCTAACTCATTTAAACGCCATAGAGAAACTTTCTTGCCCCGCATCAGCATGGATGATGCTCGACGCCTGGAATCCGTCTCACTCCGCCTTCTTGGCCTCACGTTTTCCAATGACCTGTGGTGTATATTCTGCAAGGGAAAATGGGCATTTAAAATTCATATAAACTGGATTTGGCATTAAATAACCCACAGTGGTTGATATGCTATAAAACAAACAATCTGCAAGGGATGTCGGGTCACTGTGTCGTGCCAGAAGATTTTTCTTTTCAGAGTCTATCTTGCACATCTACAAATCTACAATTCGCTCATGCATGGAATATTGTTGCCATATTTGGTCTGGTGCCCCTGCTGTTCATCTAGAAGTTCTCGACAAAGTCCAAAGAAACGTCTGCAATGTAATCGGTCCTGACTTGATATCTCGACTTCAGTCACTCTCTCATAGACCTGATGTGGCTTCCCTCTGTCTTTTGTTTTTACAAATATTTTCATGGCAATTGTTCTGATGAGCTATCTTCCATGATGCTCCGACTACATGCATTCAACCGTGCTACTAGATTGACATCTAGGTCACATCCTTTTATCGTTGAAATAGTTAAATGCAACCGCCACTTCTACTCCAGAAGTTTCTTTTCTTGCGCTTCCCGACAGTGAACTCCCTTCCTGTTACTTGCTTCCCGGATGGCTACAATCTTAAAAGATTTAAACGCAGCGTCAATCGTCTTCTTCTGTTGCCCCGATCACCGTTCTTTTATGCTTTCCTCAATCCAGTCTATACACCGTCTTTTCCGCCACTTTCACTCTCTGTAAACCCCCGGCGTGATAGAGGCACAACTGCATTGCTTGGAGTGAAATACTCATATCTCTCTCTCTCTCTCTCTCTCTCTCTCTCTCTCTCTCTATATATATATATATATATATATATATATATATATATATATATATATATATATATATATATAGATAGATAGATATTTCTCTGTCACTCACGGTGAGAGCCCTATTATTTAACCCATAGATTGTGGAGAGAAGTGAGTCATTCATACATTTTCCAACGGATACTGGAGACATGCCTTTCAAAAATAAATTTTAATTGCTTCATTTAGCCAAGCCAAATATCTAAAACAATATTGTATACAAAACAAATGAAAGAATAGTTTAGTTAATATTGTCTTAAAATCAGTTCTTTCCTTATTCTGTCATGGTTGTCACCCGCGGACAGCGAGCCCAGTTTCCTTTGTTATGTAACTCAGAGGTGATGACAGAAAATATGAGACATGGCTTTCCCATCGTTATTTGTGCGAAAGTGAATGCAACGAGTTTCTACCAGAATTCGAACTCATCATGCTGAGTTGTCTTTCAGAGCCGCTAACCATTACATCGCGAGCGAAGCTTAACGAAGAGTAGCGATTTTTAATATGTACTTAAATATGTTGAGTCTCAGACGGCAGTTATTTATCCGCAGTATGTTCTTCATTCTTGTTTTCAATTAGTCATAAGTAAAATCTACTAGCAAATTTGAACTTAGACTAAAGTCACTTCCTGCCACATGATTTAAAATCGTTTCAGTTGTTGTAGTCTTTGCTGTTAACATTACAATTTTTCGGCTGTTGGGTCTTTCGGCCTTCTTCAGGTGTCTGATGAATTAGTTTTCAGTATCAGTAAATTTAGTATAGTTAGACGATTTGAAAAAAAAATCTGGTTAAATGTTTATTGCGTACTTCAACCCATTCTTTGATTGCTTATACAGGGTGAGATTGATAAAATGTCGTCTAAATCACGCAAAAATGAAAATAACTCTGACATCTCATTTTAACAGATATATTTACTAAAATTACACAAAGATATCTTGAAATACGAACGAGTCCATTGGCTTCAACCACGGCCTCCAAACAACTTTGGAATCTCTTGCAACTCTTCTGAACGGTCTCCTTGTTTAAATTGGTGAATACTGCATTAATCCTAGTGTTCAATTTATCTTTAGTGTTACAAGGATTTTAGTTGATTTCTCGCTCAAATACGCTCCACACATAATAAAAAACAGCCACCCTCTTGACACAGGGCAGCACTACCTCCACGATGCACTTGATATAGGCGTGCTTGTTTATCTGAAGACATGTGGGAAAATGAATGGAGGCATAACGTCGCCATCACTAGTGATCACTCTAAACACCTTCGTAATCACCATTAGACTCATCCAACGCTTTCCAAATCCATTGTCCTCACAATGACAACCAAACACTGAAATGTTCGTATTGCAGATTCCGGTGCGAATGATAATCAGTACATTATGCCGCTTTCAAAATTCTGGAGATGTGAATTTTGTTATGGTGCTCTATTTCTCACAAACGGTGCCCAACTGACCCTACTATACTCTGTAGTCAACAAAATCAAAATTAAACAACGCGCATGCGCGAAATAAAAAATATAATATGGCGACAATTTACCCATTCCACCCTGTATGTCTGACTTTGAATATCAACTCTTTAGCTACTAAATTATAGCTTAATTAAAAAAAATCACTGATTTTGCATTCTATAAAACAGGGAAATTAAGCACATATTTTTATGCATTGCGAAAAGTAAACAATGAATTATTTTTTTACAGACATTTTATTCGTCGTAT
>OZ038486.1:64303431-64318431 GCA_964036315.1 Acanthosepion esculentum | reverse complement strand
GACTAAAACAGGAACAAAATGTCAAACATTAACTGTGGAAAATGAGACATTCTCCTATACGGGTTGTACACAAGAGGAAAGCTAAAAAATGAAAAAAACAGTAAGGCTGTGCTGTAAAAAAAAAGAAATAAACAAAGTTATCTGAATATCTGAATAGGAAGAAAAATGAGTTAAGTAAAAGGAAAGGATTCCCAGTTCAAAATTAATAAAAATAGCAATATTCATTTCCTTGGGTACTTTTTTGTAAATACCCCAACAACCAAAAACGTTTACATATCATTGTAAATATATAAGCTGTGAATATAAGTATGATACTGAGATCAGTAGGCGTATTGGGGTGGTCCAGGAGAACATTCCAAAAGCTGGGCAGAGTACTGCAAGATAGGAGGATATCTTCGGTAACAAAGAAAAAAATACTTAACTGTTACGTGACATCTGTCCTTCTTTACGGCAGTGAATGTTGGACGATAACCTCAAAGATGAAGAACACACTCAAGGCGACAGAAATGTGGTTCTACAGAAGGATGTTAAGAATAACATGGACCGAGCGAGTGAGCAAGGATGAGGTCTTAGAGAGGATGCAAACAAGGAGGAGGCTTATACTTAATATCAGGAAGAGGCAGCTGAAGTTTCTGGGACACATAATGAGGAAGAAAAGCCTGGAGAATCTGATACTTACGGATCAAATAGAGGGAAAGAGAGACAAAGGAAAACAGCACGTGATGTTCCTGGTGGATTTAAGCAAGTGGTTGACAGAACGTGGTCTGGTGGAGTAAGCATAGAGAAGGAACTTGTTGAGAGCTGCAAGGGATAGAGGAAGGTGGAAAGGCATGATCGCCTACGCCCTGAAAGGATATGGCACATAAAAAGAAGGAAAGAATGTGAAAATAACCAACGAGAACATCCAGTTGCTATATTCACGACGGAGATATAATGGACCTGCTATTCGGGTGAAGAGAGGACAAATTGTACACGAAAATGTGTATGCGACAAAGAAAAAGAAACAAATTTAATTTCGCATGTTTTACTTTTATTTTGTGTTTGAAAATATAACTCTATCACTAATATAAATATTAAGACGATCAAGATTGAAATTAAACTATATCAAAATAAGAATAAATTAGTCTATTGTTCTATCGTTTCAAGACAGAAAAATAAGGAAAGAAAAAAAATGAACTGGCTAAGTGGGTAAAGACGTGGCACTTGGCTAGTCTTGACCTGAGGCGCCCAGACATAATAAGAAAGACACGTATTTCGCATTCACTTGAGAAATTCAAAACGGATAGAATGGGAAAATAAAATATTCTTGACGGTAGGTAATTAACGGAAAAGTACTCGTTTTGTTTTTTGATTTCACGTCCCTGCAGGACATAGGTGATCATGACTCTGCGCAGATTCTATTTCTTGATTATTTGTGAATAGCCATGACATCATGAGAAGGATAATAGAATAGTTGGTCTGTCAGACGGACTGTCAGCCAGTGCCATTACGTTGTTATATATATTCGTCCATTCTTATCATAATGCTCTGCAAATGATCTCGAAATATAACATTTAGTGAATATTTTTTGCTTCTTAGTAACGCTGGTCATCCTGTGAAACTATTGTTTAGCATTATTGAAATTTTATTTCAGATTAAACACCATTTTGTAATAGAATACTGTTGTAACCAAGGGAGCCTTACTGATTAGAAAAATCGCACGAAGGTTGGTAATGAACGATACTGTTTAGGACAAGCGAGTTAAGTGAATTCCACAATGAATCTCTAACTGCAGGATATCTACCAACCATTCAACGTAGTTGATGTTGCCCGAGGCCGAATTTTATGTGGAGTAACCTTGTCTATAACGTGGTCGGGTAGCTGTTTCATGAGATGAGACTCTGTACTTCGACATAGCTTCATCTGCGGATCCTCTGTGCCCGGAGTCAGAAGGTTTGGCCAACACATCTGGAGAGGAATCTCCAACTGCAGTCAAACAAACGGTATTTACTACTATATTTGTGTGAATGGGGACATACCCATTCTCATCAAATACTAAATAGACAAGAATGAGCATACATCGCTTTGCTTGCATTATTTACATTATTCGGACTGTTATCCTCATCTTCATTTCCATATTCACAGCGTTTCGGCCGTTGTACGCTCCGGCCTTCAACAGTTGATTAAAATTTCGAACGAACCCTTTATTTCGTTCTCTGGAGTACATTCTCCTAGTTTTACGTGCCACACCTCTTCCGGATGTCTTAGATTCCCTTAAACTCAACATTCCATGTTTTTGGTTCACCACTGCTGTGGCGTGGTATTGAACGCACAACTCTTTGTGTCCAGTCACTCTATCTAACCAACGTCTTTATCCACCGGGCCATGTGTCCACGGGGAATATGGCAATGAAGATGAGGATAACAATCCGAATAATGTAAATAATGCAAGTAATCATAATACCTCATCTCAGAGATATAGATAGACATCTCTTTGCTTTTAATCATGGTCACAAAGCAGCCAAAGCTGCTTGAGGCATTTGTGCTGTGTACCGAGATGACTTCATTACCGACAGAATGATATGAAATGCTTCAAAACAAACAGTCAACGCTAAGCTGCATGTTGAAGAAATGAACGAGCTAAGAAAAGGCAATTGAACTGGAAAGACCATGAAAATTCTGCCCACCACACGTCGCGAATATGGCCAAATTAAAGGGCTTGGTTAGGACATTCTACCACATCCACCGTATGTTCCTGATTTAGCCCCTTCGTACTATCACCTTTTTGGTCGTTTTCTAAAGAACTGAGGGTGGGAAGTTAGAGAAATAAGTTTGGTTACTCTTTCAGCAATAAACACTTAAATATTCAGGATCATTTTTTGAAATCTAACATTTTTACTTGAATTCTTGTCGATATATATGTAATGTTTCCGTTTTAATAAGAAATTCTAGAAATCTGAAATTATGCGGAATATTTGACTGAACTATTCATTATATAAAATAAATCAATCTTTAGATAAAACTAGTTGAGTTCGGGCTGTTACTTATGACGTCACGAGAGCGTTTGACAGGGTTTGGCATACAGGTCTTCATGAATTGAAAGGCTATGGTATTTCTGGCCGAATTTTTGTAATGATTCAGACTTTCTCAACTAATTGCCAAATGAAAGTTGTCCGGAGCGGCCACACTTCTAGAGATTTTGTGCTAATGCAGGGTCAATCCTTGGATCTACTTTGTTCTTAATTCTCACCAATGACATTCCTGATAACATTTGATATCTATGCAGATGATGCAACCATTTTCTCTTGTTTTGGTAGCAAGTATAATCACTTCAATAAGGTCAATTTGGAAGTTGATCTAAAAAAAAAAAAGACCTACAGTCTGTTGTTCACTGGGGCAAGGAATGGCTTCCTACTTTTAACGCCTCTAAAACGGAACTTCAATATTTTAATCACCTGAAAGATTCCTTCATGCCTTCCATCAACATGGCTGACACTAACATCCAGGAGAGTGACATTGTCTAGAGGAGGTAGTACTGCCCTGCGTTAAGAGGCTGGGTGCTGGAAGAGCTTATGTGTGCAACAGGATTCTCCACCATGCCACACAAACCGGAGAGCCCAGTCATTGCTGTCAACATCACCCCTTATAACTTAACACCTAACTTCCCAGACTGCAACCCTCTTGATTAGGGGTGGGTACATTTGAGCGAAAGATCAAACAAAATTCCTTGTAACATCAAAGATGAACTGAAGCAAGGATTCATGGCAGCGTTCACCATCTTAAACAAGGAGACGGCTCAACCAATGGCAATTTTACTGAATAATTAGTATTTTATTATTTCAATATATTTTTGTGCAATTGTCGTAAGTATATATATGTTAAGATGTCAGCGTTCTTTTATTGTACAATTTAGACGACAATTTATCCATCGCACCTTAAATCTGCTTCCTCAATATGTCCATGGTGCCATTTCATTTTGGGAATATATTTTTCTCAGATATAGAAAAAAAAACAAAAAAAACTCCGGCTCACACTCATCAATTTGGGAAAACTTAAAAATTGCCGTTTCCCTTTTGCAGAATATGTCCTCGCCTGACATATAGCAGATGAATCCGGCCCGTTTGAAACTGGAGTCCTTAACATGGCTTCTCTAGAAAGCATAGAAGAATCTCCATATATATATATATATATATATATATATATATATATATATATATATATATATATATATATATGTATATATATATAGTTTTCTGTATGTCATAGTGGTATAAAAGTCACCTTGAGAACAAAGCATGTTTGCCATTCCTTTTCCTTTCAGACATTTCTTTCAGTCCGTTAAATACGTTTTTTTTATATCATGGATATAATAATGCCCATAACTTTGGAAATACAAATGGGAGAATAAATCTTTCTTACATAGCGCTCTCCCGTTACATTATAAAGGCTTATCGAAAACACAAAACTATCAAGATTTCTATGCCGACAACTGTTAATCCCTTGGAAATAATCTAATAACTAAAAAATGAAATAGTCAAATTTATAAATTTTATGTATATATATATATATATCTTATGAAATGGACAAATCCGACAATTAATTTAAGACATTTTTTTTATGTTTATACGTTCTTTTTATAGATACAAATATTTAAGTAAATGCTCTATTCATAATACACAGTATTAAACAACATCTACCGGTCTGAATGCCGGAGAAATTTTTATAGAAAATATGCGTTATCCGACAGGAATCGAACCTCTATCCTATACGGAACCGTCATATAGCCCGACGTGCTTTTACCAATTGAGCCACAGAGGAGCGTTTCGGTTAGCAAGGTCGATTTTAAGGTTTTTAAACTACAATTTTCCATGATTTTCACTATATACATTCAGCTCGGTAAATGTTGTTAATACTGTTTATTATAAATAGTATTTACTTAAATATTTGTATATATAAAAAGAACGTATAAGCATAAAAAATGGCTTAAAATAATTGTCGGACTTTGTCCATTTCATATTGAGTGACGTCATTTGTTTACATTTGGTTACGAATCGAGCAGATATGAATATATGAGAGAAAAACATCGAGAATTGTAGTTTAAAAACAGTAAAATCGACCTTGCTAACCGAAACGCTCCTCTGTGAGCCAATCAGTACAAGCACGTCAGGCTATATGACAGTTCCGTATAGGATAGAAGTTCGATTCCTGTCGGAGGACACATATTTTCTACGAAAACTTCTCGGACATTCAGGCCAGTAAATGTTATTTAATACTATTTATTATAAACAGAGCATTTACTTAAATATTTGTATCTATAAAAAGAACGTATAAACATAAAAAAATGTCTTAAAATAAACGTATATGTTCTTCTCCTTCGTTATCTCTGAGTCATTTCATAAAAATCTCGGTTGATTGTACGCATTTTTAAGAATGAGTAAGGCCAAACACACGTTAACCAGTTGGTTAATGTATTAAATTGGATTTGAAAACAGTTTTGCGTATCAGACCAACATGCATTTTATAAATTTGAGATACCAAAATCAAACAAGTATAACAATTTAAAAATCTGGGAAATGTTTTAACATAGGTCGGAAAGTCCGAGACTGTAATCCCAATGAGCTTTTGGATAGAGAAAGATGCTTTCCAAAAATAGAGCACAGAAACATGAAAATTTCAATAGAGATAAAGAAATGAGTATCAGTACTGAAATGCTGTGTAATAGAGACATGAATCAACAGAAGCGCTGTTCTACAAAAGATGCTGAAAATATTCGGATGCTAGGCCGAATTTGAGAGAAACGACAAAATTTTAGAGAAAATAGAAACAAAATGGCACATATACTTAAAATACGAAGGGTGACAATTGAAATGTTTAGGGAGCTTAATGAGGAAAGACGGCTTAGAAAATGTAATACACAGAACGCATTACAGCCAAGTAAATCAGCGCATGACCTACTTAAAGAGAATGTGTAAATGAGTGACAGAACAGGGATTAGGAGAGATCCCAACAAGGAAGAATTTGTTAAGAGGTACAAAGGACATAATAATGTGGAATTACGTGATCGACCACGTCTTGAAAGGACACGGCACATAGAAGAATAATTTAACGTCACAAAGACGTTCTGCCGATGCCATTTTGTTAGCAGTGATATTCGTATTTGGTTTCGCCTTTTATTCCAAACAAATCAGCCTTTGTTGCGTTCGAACCATGCTAAGATTCTTAATGCAATTTAACGGCAATAGCCACCTAAATAACGGAAATGTTTTCCGCATAACCGAAAGTTTGAAACATCACAAGATGTAACTATTTACGTATTTCGGACTGTTTTCCTCGTCTTTTATCCATTGGACCACGTGTTCTTGGGGATACATGGCCTAGCAATTAAATCATTTCACACTAAATCTTAACCACATTGTCATAGATTTTCTTAAAACTGTTCTGATATCTACAAATGTATGAGAAAATACATATAAATATTTATATATCAAGAACAATAATGAGGGAAAAAATGTATGATAAATTGTAAAAAGTTTTCGCCTTCGCATTACATCTTATGGGACTTCATCAAGATTAATTTCTTATGTTGATGAGACTGCTCATGCAGACGAACGAAGGATACTGTGAATTTAAAAAATTAATTATATATATATATATATATATATATATATATATATATATATATATATATATATATATATATATATATATATATATATGTGTGTGTGTGTGTAATCAGGCTGATTTTATTTAGATTCTTTTCCTTTTTGTTTCCATCACTTTTTTATTACATAACCTACACTATGATAATACAAGTTCTGCCACGAACGGTGAATTATTGTAAGAGCCAGGGAGGAAATTTAGTGGCTGACCTTCCGATGAAGGCATTCTGTGGACATTTTTCGTCTTAGTGAATTAGTTTCTCCTTTGATCAGAATAGCATTTTTATGTCAAAATTGTTGTCAGTTTCGTTATTTTGAGCAACAAATACATTTGATGTATTGTTTTGTAAAATGTCATTTTTGTGTTCATATAATCTTTTATTTCTAGATTCCTTGACGTTTCTCCTATTTAATTTTGTGACAGTTGTTACAGGTGATTAAGTAAATTTCTCTTTCTAGCTTTTTTTGATTATTCACTAAAAAATGTATATATCTTTTTTTTTCTATAAACCTGGTAGATATGACTATAGATCAAGTGACGTTTCTACCAAATACTCCTACACAATGATTTATCTGAAAATAAAACCAGCCAAAATGTTACAAAATATTCAAAAGTATGTAAAAAAAATTAAATAATAAATTTATAAAATGCACTATTTCTTTAATTATTTAACTGTAGGGGCGAATATCTCGTTTTGCCTGAGACAAAGTCACATGATGTTAGGTTACAGATTTCAATTCGTAGAGTGACAAAAGCCATTTTTAGGATTTTTCTGCAATGAGTATTTTCGTTGCATGGATGATTCCTCTTATTTTTTGGTCGCCCTGTTCTTCCAAAGATTTTCCTAGGCTTTTCGAGATTATACAAATACTATATATAAATCCAACGTTCACATTCGACAGATGTCTATATTCGCTTAAAAGGTTCAAATAAAATTCCAGCTCTCCTATCTTCATCGGATTTCATAACGGTTTCTTTTTATAACGGATCCATTCTATAATTGAGAGAGATTTTACTTTAATGTCTTGGTTTGGTTCCCTGGAAATTATTCGAGGAAATTTCGAAATAGAACACAAATACAAGATATTTTTCAGCATTTCCTTTTACTTTGATCGTATAACTTTGTAGTTTTGTTAAAATTTCCACCAGAATTTTGTGAAAAGTATTGATGACGGCCATAAGTCTGCTGAGAAATATCCCAACTCTAATGTTTCAATAAATCTATTTACTCCACTTTTTATTGTTGGACAAATTGGCTCTCACGGGACAGATTGAAAACATGAGGGGCACAAGAAAACCATGGTGAAACAATGTTTAGGAGATATAAGAAAAAAGATAAAATTTATAAGAGAAGAAATTGCGGAGAGCCATAATTGGCTACATCCTGAAGAGGTATGGCACATAGACAGAATAATATATATATATATATATATATATATATATATATATATATATATATATATATAGGTAACTATACTCGTGTCGAAAAATCTTCGAACTCTTGATTTAACAATAGCCAAATCAATTACGAAGGAAAAAAAAGGTTTTAAAAAAAGAAAGAGCCAGGAACATGAAAGTCTGTCGAAAATAATCGCACAGATACAGGTTCAAGGCCTCCTCCCAAAAAAAACCCCGATACGAGTAAACAACCAAACCGACCCTGACGATCTGCCTAAGTGAAACCTTGGTAGGTGTGTCTGGCTCATTAGGTTTGACTATATATATATATATATATATATATATATATATATATATATATATATATATATATATATATATATATATATATATATATATAGTTTTAAGGTATGTCTGATGTTCATTTAGCCGGATGTGCTGTTAACCGTTTCAGCCACGTATTATTTCCGGTTTAGCAAAGCTCAAAATACTGCATATAAACACACATTCGACGATCTTTATCGATGATTCATTTCTGATCAGAAACGTAACCTAACGTTAGCATTGACAACATATTATATATAATGATTCAAGGGTCGTTAAATAAGCCGTATCCATACAAATAACGTATAAACAGAAAATATACTAAAATATTTGTCAGATTTAATCCATTATATATATATATATATATATATATATATATATATATATATATATATATATATATATTTACCAAGAAGGAGGTTGATGAAACCACGGAGAGAATATGTGAGCAAAGACAAATGGAACTAAAAGGGAAATTTATACCTAAAACCAGGAGGAGTTATTTAAAATTTCTAGGGCACATAAAGGGGAAACAGGACTTTGAAAATTCAATACTCACAGGACAGAGTGAATACAAGAGGGACAGAAGAGAACAACGCACAACCGACATGGTCAAATTAAGCAAATGGATGGCGCAACGGGGTTTAGGTGAAATAACAAAGACACAATTTATTAAGTGCTATAAAAGAGAGAAAATAGTCCTGGATGATCCATTCATTCATTTTCTACGTCGTATCAGTCTTTTGCAGGTTATTTAATGACAGAAAAATATTTTAAAATTGTAAGATTTTTTGTGGAGATAATAATGGTGAAGTGTTAATTATTAACCCATAGCTGAGGGAACAATAGTTGGATTCATATTTTTCCTATGTAAATATAACGAATTCAACGAGAATTGAAACTCAGCTCTCTGATTAGTAATTCGTAGTTATTATCCATAACACTATCCTCACATCCAAGCTTACAACGCCTGCGTTCTGAAGGGACACGAAACATAGAGCACAGATTTCTCTGATGCATACAGTAGAACCAACAGTTGTTTTCGTAGTCGAAGTCTAATGAGTAGATATAAATAGGAACATCTGAAAAACTTTCATTGAATCAAAAATGACAGTGTAATATAATTCTTGTTGAGGTTTTATAGGATAATTTCGTCGCTATGTTCAACTCCAAAGATCTAAGCCTTCTCGGAATGTATGACGAAGATGAAAGGAAATTTATTGCAATGTACTGTAGTCGGAGCGAGATTACTTCAGGTTGAATGTATAGTATATCTTAAGCCAGACGATTAATCCTTTTTAGCTAATGAACTTTAGTGGTGTTGATAATTCCTGCAGGGATTCCATTCATTAATGCAAATGTATTATTAGCCCAAAAGACTTGATCAGAAGCATAATTTTCACACACACACATACACACACACACACACACACACACACGCAGTGAGAGTGAGGTACAAAGACACAAACATATCTCTATATAAATATATGTATATACTAGCCATGTTTATATATATGTAGAAAGATATAGACATAGATGACTGGTGATGTTCACACATCCATCCATCCATATATATATATATATATATATATATATATATATATATATATGTGTGTGTGTGTGTGTATTTGTGTGTGTACGTGTAAAATTTCAGATAAATCTGTAAAAGGAAAATAGAAATAAAGGCAAAATAAAGAGGAAGAGACGCGTCGGCGAAAATAAATTTCCCTTTTGTCATTATTCACAGAGATACACACGCTGCCCTCATACACACATACAAACGCATATAGAAAGGCCATATATATATATATATATATATATATATATATATATATATGTGTGTGTGTGTGTGTGTGTGCCCCCTTTCTGGAACTATCTATTTACACACATCCCTGCACACGCGCCCATATAAAGATTTGCTAAGTGTAGCTTAGATGTGGCACCATGCCGAAAGTATAAAGCACTTAGTGGGCATCGAACTTACGACTCAGTAGAAATTGATATGGAGATATGCAGCTACACGCTTGTTTATAATTACAAACGGCTCATACTCGCGCGCACACATCTATCTATCTATCTATCTATCTATCTATCTATCTATCTATCTATCTATCAATCGGTGGAGGTGTTATATGTGGGAGTGTCCTCTTCTCCGTTCTCTTCCACTACGGCTTTGCATGTGTTTTTCTTTTATAAATATGAGAATAATACCAGAACACTTATCTTCCTTGAGAAGGTGTTTCTTCCCGAAGCGATATATTGCAGAGAATACACAAGTGGCTGATGAAGTTATTATTTTTTTGTTTTTTCCTGTTATTTCCTTGCATACAGAAAATTCTTTGAGGCTTTGTTTTGGTTATTTATAGTAGAAATGTGCCTGCGTTTTTCTTTCCTTCTCTTATGTGTTTTGGTCTTGCCATATATACTTTCCTTTTCTAGTTTAACATATTTTTTCTTTCTTCTCGCTCGTTTCATTTCTTGTCATTTTAACGAACGCCATGAGTATCTTCATTGGCATCCTCCTTGTCATCGCTATTATTATCATCGTCATCATCATTTTTATCAATATTGCCATCATCGTCGTCATCACCGTGATCATTATCATCGTCATCATCAGTTTCATTTTTATGAGCACCATCGCTGTCTTCGCCGTGATCAACATTATCGTCATCATCATTTTCATTATGAGCAGCATCGCTGCCATCGCCGTGATCACCATCGTCGTCATCATTTTTATCAAGATTGCCATCATCGTCGTCATCACCGTGATCATTATCATCGTCATCATCAGTTTCATTTTTATGAGCACCATCGCTGTCATCGCCGTGATCAACATTATCGTCATCATCATTTTCATTATGAGCAGCATCGCTGCCATCGCCGTGATCACCATCGTCGTCATCATTTTTATCAAGATTGCCATCATCGTCGTCATCACCGTGATCATTATCATCGTCATCATCAGTTTCATTTTTATGGGCACCATCGCTGTCATCGCCGTGATCAACATTATCGTCATCATCATTTTCATTATGAGCAGCATCGCTGCCATCGCCGTGATCACCATCGTCATCATCATTTTTATCAATATTGCCATCATCGTCGTCATCACCGTGATCATTATCATCGTCATCATCAGTTTCATTATTATGAGCACCATCGCTGTCATCGCCGTGATCAACATTATCGTCATCATCATTTTCATTATGAGCAGCATCGCTGCAATCGCCGTGATCATCATCGTCGTCATCATTTTTATCAATATTGCCATCATCGTCGTCATCACCGTGACCATTATCATCATCATCATCAGTTTCATTATTATGAGCACCATCGCTGTCATCGCCGTGATCAACATTATCGTCATCATCATTTTCATTATCAGCAGCATCACTGCCATCGCCGTGATCATCATCGTCATCATCATTTTTATCAATATTGCCATCATAGTCGTCATCACCGTGATCATTATCATCGTCATCATCAGTTTCATTATTATGAGCACCATCGATGTCATTGCCGTGATAGTCATTTTTATCAATATTGTCGTCATAGTCGTGATCATCGTCATCATCATCATCATCATCATCATCATCATAATTGCCATAATGAGCGTCATTACCTTGATCGTTATCATCGTCATCATCATTGTCATCATTATGTTCTTCATCATCGTCATCACTATGATTAACATCGACATCATCATTTTTATCATTATGGCCATCACTGTCGTCATCGCTATCATTACAATCGCCATTATCATTGTCATCATTATCCTCTGGTCATCGCTATCATTGTCATGGTCATCACAATTTTCATCATTATTGCCATCATCGCTATCATCATCTTTTTCATCATTATGGCCATCATCGGCGTCATCACTATCATCATTATGTTATTATCATTGGCCTCTTTTAGAATTATCATTTTTTTCCATGTTCAGTTATTCGTTCATCTATAATGAATCATTCGTTTTCATTACTAAACTTTCTTAATATCCATTTTACCTTCCATGTCTTCTTCTCCTTCTTCACCAATGACATTATCATTTTTAGATTATCTGACGTTCATTTTTATGTAATGTTTTATACTATACTCTCCGTTCATTTTTTAAAATATTTCCTTATATTTTCTTTTCATATTTTCTTCTTCTCCATTGCTTTCTCTACCTATTACTCCTCATTTTTCTTCTTTAAGCTACTTCGACCTGAAGACATTGTAGCATTATGGTAGCCCGGAATATTTTTCCATGGCTTACAATTTCAAAGTTGAATCATTGGCATCTTTAATTTTTTTTCTCTCCTCTTTTTCTCATGCGTTTTAAACTAATTTGGTGTTACATTACAATGTTTTCCATTTCTGTATGTTGCCTGTGGCAACGATCTTGTATTTCTTCTGATGCTATCTACAAAACTTAAACATATATATATATATATATATATATATATATATATATATATATATATATATATATATATATATATATATATATATATATACGAACATGCATGTAAAACACAGCAAGAGATTTTATTATGCAATTCAATCGTTTGCTAATAGAATATACATTAACCAAATTTTCCGAATTTATTTATAGTAGCAATAAATTACATGACGTTCAGCCCATAATATCACACCCTATTAAACATTGTGTCACTATGTTGCAGTCGTTCCCCAATTTCTTTTTCTCTGGGCCGCATTTTTAGTATAAAAAATACATTTAAAATTTAAAAAAGAGAGATGATTCAAGGGAGATAACTACAGAATCGAAGTCAGTACATTATCATTGATAACTATCTTCTCCAATTTTCGGACCATAGTTACTATATTCTTAATACTTGATCTAATACAAAGTATCGCAATGATAAAATCAGTCAATAATTATTTATACTGTGGCTCATACAAGCAATTACAAGTAATTCATAATAATATTTTAAATTTTGCTGAAACCAAATTTATTTTTGGAATATGAATTTTTTTCAAACTGTTTCTCAATCTTTGACTGTTTTTCAATCATTCCGCCTCACCGTCTATCCTCTTTCGCCGCACGTATGAGGCGCGCAGTACCGTTAGGTAACCACTGCTATATTGTTTTGCTGCTCTAGGAGTTTATTATCTACACAAAGTGTTTGCAACATAATGTTATTATTATTAATAAACAGCTCTAAAAGAGATTTCTTAACCCCAAGCAAGGCATTAAATCTAGAGGTTGCCGAGTTTGAAAGAATATAAGAAATCTTTATTAAGAAGAGAGGACAACAAATGGGCAGGAATTAAGAAGACAGATGATTATGACAGACATTGCTTTTAAAGTTTTGAAGATCAAATATATACCAATTTTCTTCATTGAAAACCCATAATTGTTAGCCCTCATTCATTTATACAATTCTCTTTGAAAATCTGTTTAATTTGCAAAGGAATACATCGGATATGATATGGATTAATGTCATAAAAGAATTCTTTCATGATGTTTGGTTGATTTGGTTGGTTGATTTTATTTAGCTGCATATCAACCTCTATGGGTAATTTAATGCCCAAATCTAAATAACACAAATTTTTGGCTTCAATTAAATATATTTTTGTTATGGTCCAGGTTAGGACCAAAGAGGAACAACACGAACACAATAGTAGAAATAAGGAAGATATATTACACGGAATAATAATACAAGATGTGGAAGGTGTTAGTATGACTGTCAGTCTGATTTGGAGTGAACTACTATCGGCTCGACTCCATTCGTCTCTCTCTCTGTCTTGAGAGGCGTAGTATACATAGTGTTAGGAAGAGTTCATTTTGTAATTATAGATAAGGACGCATAACAATTTTAGACGCAGTTGTATGTTTTCAGCTACAGATAAAATTTTACTATTCAAATTATTGCTTTCAACTACAGATAAAATGTATTGTTGGTTATTTTACTATAAATATGTATTTTTAGTCCTTTTTACATCAAAAATACGTATTGCTGGTATATTTACTATAAAAAATGTATTTTTATACATTCATAGTGTTTTGTTTGGGGGATTCACTATTTGCTTATAGCTGGGACCATAACAGATTCTACCATTCGTCTCAGTGTGGACATTTGAACAATAGCCATCAGGAAATGGTTCCACGTTCCTCAAAACATCCTATCTTCTGATCATAAGCCTTCCTTGTTGGATGTAATTGATAGTCATACCCAGGACTTTTTTAAGTTTATAAATTATTTCCTCACATTAAAGAAAACGTTATGCCACGTCTCCAGAAATACCAATTAGAGTTCATTTTATGTCATATATGTCATCATGGCTATCCAAAGATTCCCTTCCATTCTTATCTAAAAATCGATCAATGCCCTGCACAGATTTTCTTTTTCTTTACCTTGTTATCTAAAATTTAACTTGAAAAAGACAGTGAAGCAATTCTGGGCTAGAGATTCCATTCTACAGTGCTATTTATCACTCGACTTTCCCAAGGCATTTTTGCAAAAGTGAAAGCAACAGATTAATCGGAATTTGAACTCGGATTGCCGATTACAATTTGCTTACTCGTAACCGTTCTGCTTGCTGCCCGTTTCGTAAACCTCTCACTCTATTACAAAGGAATGAGTATTAATTTAGTGTAGTAATTTCTTTAATGTGAGAACTGTTCCCGGACAGC
>OZ038486.1:64290931-64295931 GCA_964036315.1 Acanthosepion esculentum | reverse complement strand
CGCTTAAGGGAAAACATATCAGCTTGTTAAAAATTGTATATATAAGGTGCGAGGTATAATAATTTAAAAATCAACATTAGCATTTTCCTTATAAGCTTACATTAGGTGGCACCCCGACGTGGTGTAATGGCTAGTAAACTCGTCTCACTAGAACAATTGCGAGTAAGTTCTATCCTCACTGGGTGCCACATACTTTCGGAGTTGTGCCACATATTAGCTACGCTTAAAAAATCAAGAGGGCACCACGACGTGATGTAATGGTTAATAACCTTGTCTCGCTAGAACAATTGCGAGTAAGTTCGATCCTCACTGGGTGCCACATACTTCGGCCTTGTGCTACGCTTAAAAAATTACTGCAACCATGCGTTCGGCACTTAAATTTACGGCAACTGATGTTATTCGTTATGCGCTTTTCTTCAATACCTGGCTACCGGGCCCTAATCAAAATGTAGTGTCCGTCCTCAGGCGGACAAACGACATTTTGTCTCGCATTTGTGACTCTGTCTGCGGACAGACCGCAGCTGAAAAGATATTCGGCGGTGCTCGTTCCCGGGGAAAACCTGCTCGCCGCAGTACCTCCCCTCATTGCACTAAAGAAAGAGGATCATTAGTGATACAGATGCCAGCGCAACCAACTAGTTGTGGGACAGGGGCTATTTTTAGACCTAGCCCGTGTGCACTCGATCGGACACCCCATATCAAACTGACCTTGTGTCACAAGCTGGCAGAGTAGGGCAGCAAGTAAATACTTTTGTAAATACTTTTTTGTTACCGCTTGTTTGAAAT
Organism: Acanthosepion esculentum; assembly: GCA_964036315.1. Classification (NCBI taxonomy): domain Eukaryota; kingdom Metazoa; phylum Mollusca; class Cephalopoda; order Sepiida; family Sepiidae; genus Acanthosepion; species Acanthosepion esculentum. Next base: position 64,295,145 of record OZ038486.1, on the reverse strand, counting down.
AGTTTACTACGTCAACATATTTATACAGGGTTCGATGGATCAATTGCGTCTAAATTACGCCAAAATGTAAATAACACCTTCATCTCATTTTAAGAGATATATTTTCGAAAATTAAACAAAAATATCGTGAAATACGAAATAGTATTTTTTAAAAAAATAAAATCACCATTGGCTTCAACCACGGCTTCCAAACGACTTCGGAATCCCCTACATCTCTTCTGGACGGTATACTTGTTTACGTTGGTGAATGTTGCCATAATCCTTTCTTTCAGCTCATCTTTGGCGTTAGAAGGTTGGTCTCTCGCTCAGCTGTGCCCCACACATAATAATCGAAAGGGTTTTCACTCTGGGGAGTTAGGTGGCCAAATATAAAGGAGGATGTGGTCGCAGATATTGCCTGAGTCATGACTAGGTTCTTCTGCTGGGTTCTCCATGTTGCAGAGTTCTGATGCTAGACATAGATTCTTCTAGCAGTCACTCTCTTGATCCAGGCAGCACTACCTCATCAAAGCACTTGCCGTAGGCCTCCGTGTTGAGTCTGAAACCATCACTAACAAATTCGCGTGTTCTTTTCTTATCATAACGATTAGAATGAGTTTTCCCAGCTATCGTCTCTTCGTAATCATCATTAGTCCCATTTAACTCTTTCCAAATCCGCTGCACTGACCTCAGGTTGACATTGAAACAAGCTGAAATGTTCGTATATGAGCTTGCGGCGCGAATGACAAGCAGTACAACATGCCGTTTTCCAAATTTCTGGCGGAGTCAATTGTGTCATGGTGCTTATTTTCTCACTGACAATACCCAACTGGCCCTACTATACTGTGCAGTCAACAAAATGAAAAATACATAACGCGCCTGCGCCAAGTTAAAAATATAAAATGGCGACAATTTACCAATCACACTCTGTATATCATTATTTTCTCTTCGAGTTACATGCACTATATCCCTATTAGTTGCTTTTGAAAGTTTTCAAATTATGTGGTTTCAGTTATTTGGTCTGTGATTATGTTGTACCAGTGCACGAGGTTTAATGAAAGATAGTCCTCTCTAGGATATAGTGGGTTTATTCGCTGGAAAACATTTTTCATCACAGAACTGAGAAAGCGGTTGTATACATTTGGCATTTTAAACTTTTCCGCGCATATTGAGTTCCATAAAAGTCATCCATTAAATTTCTGGGATTGAATGAAATCCCAGAAAAATGATTGATGTGCCAATATTTTTAAATCTTTTTTTTATTTTTTCTGTCCTTTTCTTTCTTTTTCTAAGGGGAGAGTTTGGTCTGCTTTTAAAATTTCCATATGTGGCATTTCGATTTTTTTTCTCTCAACCTCTCGATCTATCTTGATCAAAGGAAGATGAATAAATAATCTACACCAAAGATTAAAAAGAAATTTTGAAGATTGAGAAATGATATTATTCAATATTTTTATGGCAATCCGGACCACCTAAAAAAGAAAAACGAAACAAGAAAGAAAATACAAAAAAAAAAATGGAATCCATTATGTTGTTTGAATTTAGATTCAATTTTTATGTAATTCCGCGCATTATCTTCATTATTTATTTTATTAGATCTAATTGGAGATGTATTCTCTTGTAAACACACACACACACACACACACACACACACACACACACACCTCTCTCTCTCTCTCTCTCTCTCTCTCTATATATATATATATATATATATATATATATATATATATATATATATCAGTGGGTATGTGTCTCTGTGTGTCCAAAACGTATTCGGTCCGACGAGCTTCGCAGAATCAGTTATATATATATATGCAAGTTTCATTAAAAACGACAGACAAGGTACTACGGTTAAGTTTTTAATTTAATTTTTCTTGTGTACGAACAAGAGTTTTCTTTGCTGGACAAAGGGGACCATCTCCCTCTGGCTAGAGAGACCTCTCTCGAATCGCCGGATCATTCCTACTTGTGTCTCCGCCTATCTCTTCTCAATGCTGTAAGCTATCTTTTCTTCCTCTACCGCTCTCCATCCTCTCGGGACTGCGGGATACTCGATGTCATTTCTGACAGCATAGATAAGGCCCTCTCTGTCCATCCGTCCGCTCACATATTTGTGTTTGGTGATTTCAACGCCCATCACAACCAGTGGCTACAGAACGCTACCACTGACCTCGCTGGCGTTCATACTCTTAACTTTTCAATCTCTCAATCCCTCACCCAGATAATCGATTTCCCCACGCGTTTTTCCTACAATCGTGACTGTAAGCCCTCACTCCTCGACCTGTGTTTTACCTCCATCCCTGAGTCGTGTAGTGCCACGCAGCTCTGTCCTATCGGTAACTCCGATCATGCTGTCGTGTCTGTTAGTATCTCCTTCAGCCCCACCCCCTGCAAGGAACCTCCTACCACCAGAACCACTTTCTGCTACCAACGGGCTGACTGGGACTCGTTTCGGGACTTCCTCCGCGATGTCCCCTGGGATGCTGTATTTAAGCTCCCCACTCATGAGTGTGCTTCTGAGTTCTCCTCCTGGATCAAAGCCGGTATCGAAGCTTTCATCCCCTCCAGGAAATTCAAGGTCAAACCGCGCTCCTCCCCCTGGTTCACAGCTGCTTGCTCAGCCGCCATTGCCTATAGGAACCACTTCTTCCACCGTTTTCGTAGTGACATGTCCGACTCCAACAGACGTCTATTTACCTCTGCACGCAATGAGTGTAAGCGTACCCTCGACAATGCCAAGGCACTATTTGCAACTCGGATGAAGGAACGTATTGCATCCCGCAAATTTGGCTCCAAGGACTATTGGTGCCTCTGCAAGAGCGTTCTGAATAGTAACAAACCCTCCATTCCTCCACTGTTCAATCAGTTTGAGGTCCTGACCACCTCTGCCGACAAGGCCGAATGCTTCGCTCGAAAGTTTTCTTCCAATTCTATGCTTGACTCCTCTGGGGTACCCTTGCCCGACTTCCCTCCCAGAACTGAGGCCCTACTGGACGGCTTGCACATAACCCCGTCGTCGGTACTGGGCATTATTTCTAACTTAGATCTCCACAAGGCTACCGGCGGTGACGGAATACCAGCCATTGTCCTGAAGAAATGCGCACCTGAACTGGCACCTGCCCTCTCTAAATTGTACAACCGCTGCCTCAAGAACTCCTGTTTTCCTGACTGCTGGAAGTCCTCTACCATTGTTCCTGTCTTTAAGAACTCTGGCGACCCCTCCAACCCTTCTAATTACCGTCCTATCAGTCTCCTTCCCATCTTCGGCAAAGTCTTCGAGGCCATTATCAACACCGAAGTGATTACTCACCTGATATCCCACGATCTGCTCTCAGACAAGCAGTATGGTTTCCGCTTTGCCCGGTCTACTGCCGATGTGCTTACGGCCATCACTGAATTTGTCTACCAAGCTATCCATAGTAACGGTGAAGCCCGTGCCGGGGCCCTTGACATCTCCAAAGCATTCGATAGGGTTTGGCATACCGGCCTCCTTCGCAAGCTCCGGGGTTATGGTATCACAGGTCGATTGTTTGACCTAATTCAATCGTTCCTATCAAACCGGGATTTGAAGGTTGTTCTCAGTGGATTCTTCTCCAACTCCTATCCCACTACCGCTGGTGTTCCTCAAGGCTCCATCCTTGGCCCTACTCTGTTCCTCATATTTATAAATGACCTTCCAGACGCCATAGACTCCCAAGTCGCTATCTACGCTGACGACACTACTATTTACTCCTGCCTCAAGCACAAATCTACTGAGGCGGACAAAATTAACCTGGCAGCTCAAATTGAAAAGGACCTCCAATCGCTTGTGGACTGGGGAGAGAAATGGATGGTCAACTTTAATGCCTCTAAAACAAAACTGCTCTCCATTAACCACCACAAGGACCCATCCCTGCATCCCATCAGAATGTCTAAGGACCAACTTCTCGAGAGTTCCTCTCTGCGGCTGCTCGGTCTCACGCTGTCCCCTGATCTGAGATGGAACAAATACATCGAGTCAATTGCATCATCCACCGCAAGAAAAGTTGGTTCCCTGTGCCGAGCCAGGAAATTCTTCTCCCCGGAATCGATCCTCCAAGTCTATAAGTCTACCATTCGACCTTGCATGGAGTATTGCTGCCATTTATGGTCTGGGGCCCCTGCGTGTTGCCTCAGGGTTCTTGATAAGATCCAGAGACGGATATGCAATGTGATTGGCCCTGATCTGTCATCTCGTCTGCAGTCGCTCTCTCACA
>OZ038486.1:64275931-64285931 GCA_964036315.1 Acanthosepion esculentum | reverse complement strand
CGCCAAAACATTATTAGCGACTAAACATGTTCCCCACATATCTATCTATCATGAACACACACGCTTATGTGTGTGCGAGCGCGTTCACACACACAGAGAGAGGGAGAGGGAGAGGGAGAGGGAGAGAGGGAGGGGGTGAGAGTGAGTGAGGGGAGACAGATAGAGGATGCGATGGGTAAATTGTCGCCTTTTTATTTTTCGTTTTGAGCATGCGCGTTTTTTAGATTTTGTCAACAGCACAATTTAGTAGGGTCAGTTGGGTACTGTCATTGGGAAAAAGAGCGCCATGACACAATGCACTCGGCCAGAAATTTGGAAAGAGCATGCTGTACTGCTTGGCATTCGCACCAGAAGCTCCAATGCAAACATTGTTTGGGCGTCAATTTAAGGACAGTGCAAATGGTTCAGAAAGAGTCGGATGAGTCCAATTGTGTTTACGAAGGTACGGCAGCACGGAAAACACACTCTAATCGTTCTGGTAAGAAAAGAACTCCCGAATTTGTTGGTCAGTGTCTCAGACTCAGCACGGAGGCCTACATCAAATGCCTTGAGGAGGTAATGCTGCCCTGAGTCAAGAGGATGGCAATGTTTGTGTAATTTTGGTAAATATATCTGTTAAATTGAGATCATTTTCATTTTTGCGTAATTTAGACAACAATTTGTCCATCGTATCATTTATATATGGATACGACATATATTCTTTGTATATATTTTTCTGTTTTGTCATTTAGTTTTTATTGAAATTACATGATTTTTCCGTTACTGCTGCAGCCTTCGTCAGAGTATGATATTCCTTATTTCCTGTTTGAAAATGTCAAGTGTTTTAACCTTAGATGTGCGGGTGGATTAATGAATAATCACTCGGAATTGTTAATCGGAGATCTGAGTTCCAATTCCAGTCGTGTTGGTTATATTCACTTACGCGCAAATATCCTTGCGAAAGGATACAAATCCACTTCTCTCCGCCAAGCAATGGGTTAATTGATGAGCCTAGTATCATTAAATGATTATTATCTAAAAAAAAATAATCTTACAATCCAAAAATATATTATGGTTTGAAGCAACCTGCAAATGTTTGATAAGCCGTAAAAAAATAAAATGAATCAGTCAACCAATGAAATACTGGTGATCTGCACAGACGTCTTTTAGATTTATTTAGTTCCTCTAGAATATAAATGCATACAAACTATAGTGGTCATAAAGTGAAGGACATGTTTATATATTGATTCTAATATAGAATTGATCCCTCACTTTGTATCCACATTATAATTTCTTGTTTGTTTATCAAAGTCTGATTAGGCATGTATCCACATCTTCTCCAGTTATAGGTTAATTAATAAGACTTGTATCACTAAATCATTATTATCCCTCAAAATATCCTATAATCTAAAAATATATTCTGGCTTTAAATAAACTGCAAAGGGTTGATAAGCCGTAGAAAAGGAATAAATCAATCAATCTTAGCTGCACAAAAGAGCCGTAGAAAAGCTGAAAGAAATCAACAAGACCTGAATATATTTTCATATATATTTAAATATCACCTTCTTCTCTTTGTCTATTTTCATTACAATACTCTCTGACTGGGGCATTTTGACATGGTGTAATGATTAGAAAGCTCGTCTCACTAGATCAATCATGGCAGGTAAGTGAATTGGATCCTCACTGGGTGCTCCATACTTCCTACTTCCTGTCACATATAACCTAAGTTTAGTAAATCGCAAAAATTTCTTCTTTCGTCCTATATATGGGACTCATATATATATATATATATATATATATATATATATATATATATATATATATATATATTGTGTGTGTATATAGGCAGTATTGTTTTCATTAATACATGTTTCATTAAATAATATAGACAGGTTTTGTCTATTTTAAGCAAAATCCTTTCATAACGTCTGATAAGATTAATAAGATTATCATTGAAAGACGAAAGAAAATAACCATGTTGATACATGTTTTATTCTTAATCCTTTCTAAGCTTTCGGCTTACATAAGCCATCATCGGAGATTAAAGATTGTAATATTTGCAACAATGATAGTTTGTTTGTTTGCCTTGCATAGAAGATTGCTATGCAACGATAAGTTCGTGGATAGGAAACGCAGGTAGTAATTATCGCATTACGGTTCCTAACGTCACACATGATCCCGTGAGAGTAAAAATGAAGAGAAGTGTTAAGTATGGAAAGCCGCTGGTATATAATTGATAACAGAAGCTATTGGTTTATACCAACTGTCGATGATCGCAAAAGCGTGAAACCCAGGGTCACAAACTCATATCCATACAACTGAATATGCTAGCTCTACCACTGATAATTAGCACGTTCCAAAAAGTAGTGTGCATATATCATAATAATAATAATAATAATTATATATATATATATATATATATATATATATATATATATATATATATATATATATATATATATATATATATATATATGGTTGTGAATGCTGGATAATTTCTTCACGGATGTTGAGAATACTCCTGGCAAAAGAGATATGGTTCTAAAATTCTGAGAATACTTTAGTCGGACCATGTAATCAGCGGGGAAGTTTTGAAGAAAATGTGAAGAAAAAAAACAACTTTTACTTAGATTTAAAGAGAGGCATTTGAAATGTTTGGGATGCATATTGAGAAAAGAGGGCTTGAAGAATTTGACACTCACAGGATATATTGAAGCTAAACAACAAACATGTGTAAATGGATGTTAGAAGCGGAACTGAGAGCGATATTAAAGTTACAAACATTACCTTGATGTTGCAATGTGAACTATTTGTGTGAGAATGTTAAACTTGATACAATAAGCGCAATTTATACAGCTACTACCATCAATTTGTGATAATGTTTTAGGAGATTATCTACTTGACCATCAAGCCAATCAATTAAGTGCATGATATACGCCAAAGCGATCATGTCTTTTTCGATTCATGAACGTCTATGCAGAAAGTTTTTTCGCAATAAGTTGCCGTTTCTTTCTGCGGTACACTGGTGGCCAGAAAATGCTATAGAATCCTGTTTGTTCCTGCTATTCAACCCATATATGGTGGGATAGGGGAGAAGATATGGATTTCTAACTTTCCCAACGTCATTTGCTGTATGTGAGGATAAAGACTTCGACTGCAATTCGAACTCGTCTCTCTCATTTCTCGTTCCGAGTCGATATCTATTGCACCACAATAGTGTTGTGTATAAATTTGATTCACACTGATTATCACATTATCTGTGCCAGAATTTATCTAAGCTTGCTATCTACCTAGTTATCTATCTACCTGCCGAAGAAGGCAAATGTTTCATTAATAAGATTTTACGAACATTCAGGTCGGTAGACGAAAATAAACATATTATATAATAAATAACGGAACACTAGTATCCACTAAAACTAATGTAGTAAGTGACAAAAAACTGTCGGATTAATAAGAAATCCATTCTGAAATTATCTTTGTTTACGTTTGGATACGAAACTGTGCAGATAAGGAAAACTTCGAGAGATCAATGAGAAACTTCGCTTAATGGCACAAAATTTGGCCTCACCTGATCGAATGCTCTTCGTGGCCAAGTCGGTTAAAGCGAACCGGGCTTAAAGGTTCAAATACTTCCGGAGAGCGCAAGTTTTAAATCTTTAATAATATTTGTCGAACATTCAAGCCGGTAGACAAAAATAAATAAATATACTGTTTAATAGACAAATGGAGCGTCTACTCAAATATGAGTATCCACTAAAGATAACGTTTAAAGTGATAAGTATCTACCGATATAACGATATACAATTAATCCTATTTGCAAATGAAAGTATTCTAACGTGTAAGGAAAAGGTAGCTATGGAAAGATATCTCTCCTTTTTTATGCAGATTTAAAAATTGTATCGTGCGTCCAAGCGCGCTCATTTCTGAAGCAGCACCGTAAAGAGATTTCCAGACAGATCAATAGACTGGCGATAAATCAATCACTCAACAAGCTAACCGTACACTGACAATCTCACAATAAATATCTTAGTATCAAGACGCCGATTGGTATAAATATTGGAAATGGTAATACAAGCAAAGTAAATTAACCAATTCTATCGGGCTACTTAAGTGATAGCACTTTAACAGATGGGACAGAATTTGCTTCATTAAGCTATTCCATCAGTTTCAAGTCTACGCATTCAAAGCGTCCAGGGGTAGATAAATTGTATTTGCCACTGAACCTCTCTGTCTGTCTGTCGGACTTTCTCCCTCTCTCTTGCATACTTCACTTGTAATACAAGATTGCATTTATGGCTTCATTTTCGGAAAGATAGATTCGGTCATGCTAGATTAGATATTGCCAGATCTTTATGAGCAGTGTCCCTCAAATTTTATAAGCTCTCTTTCCTCATCACGTGTTCTAGAAATGTCAGCCGTCTGTGTTTCTGATGTTAAGTATTAATTGTTTCTATTTTCTCTGAAAACGTCGTCGTTGCTCCAGTTTTCAGTCCATGGTATTCAAATCATCCTTCTGTAGAAATTGTTTTCTATCGCCTCAAGTTTCTTTTTCATCAGTGCGGAGATGGCCCAGCAGACACAGAAGTACTGATATTAAATAACAGTTCAGTACTATTTTTGTTTTGTTTCTAACGAAATTTTCCTGTTTCTTAATACTTTGTTCAGCTTTTGGAAGGCATTTTTGCTACCCCAATGGACCTTCAGATTGAGGTTTTGCACTTACCGTCCTTCGTTTAAAAACTTCCCAGCTATTTAAATGATTGTACTTGTTTGATTTTGTTATCTTCAATTTGTAATTTACTAGTTGAGCTGATCCTTTTGTTGATAAACATGCATTCTGACTGCTTGCATTGATGTTTCAAACTTTCTTCTCGCATTCCGTCACGACCTTCTGTCGGAGTTCTTCTAGTTCTTATTTCGGTGTCTACTATCAGCACTATGTCATCTTCATATATATATATTATTGCTAATATTGTGGACACCACTAATGAATTCTGGTAAGATTCTAATACTCTCTGAATTGTGTCACTGTATAGGTTGAATGTCTGCTAAGAATACACATCCGTGTCTTACATCACTTTTTATGTTTGTATATTTAGAGTATTCATTTTCTATCTATATACAGGCAGTTTGCTTCCAGTATAGGTTCTGGATTATTTTAATAGATTTTTCAAATATCTCAAGGTTGCTTAGCAGTTCCAATGTTTCTTTATGATATACAGGGTGGTTCGAAAATTTTTGTCACCTCCTACCAAAAAGTAATTAGAACAATAGAAGAACAAGTAATACGAAACACAAGTACTTAGATTCAGTTTATGCACATCCATTGACTCTGTCACACATCGAGATGGTCTGTATGAACATCATTTTCGTGTCAGCGATCTGAAATAGAAAATTATATTATGTAGGGGTGACAAGACGTTCGGACCACACCCTGTACTATCCCAGATCTGTATGCTGATTTCTCTCTATCACGTTTTAAAGCTCAAATTTTATTTCCTCTGTTATTTTTTTCAGTACATTTCTTGTATTCGCCGGAGAAACCATTGGTGGTATTTTTATTTTTATATATCTTTATATATATTTTTGTATGGATCTTCTTGGTTGTTCTTGATATCTTCTCAATTCTTTTGCCAATCTCCTGTTTCTTTCTTTCAATGAATTGTTTATATCTCTGTCAGTTATGGAGCGAGCGTTTTAAATTTTTCCATATGATCAGAGCATCTTCTCAAGCTCAGAATTTTTTAAAGTGCATCATTTTTCGCTTAATTTTGTCTTTTACGTTTCAGCTATCTTATTTATCACAATATTTCTTTTGGAATCCATTAATTCTAGCCTCGACTTTGAGTTATCTCCCCTTTTTATAGCATTGCTTAGCACTTCACTTGTTTCGTTAAGTATCGTTGTCAATTTGCTGTTCATGTTCCTTGTGCTATTTTCATATGCAAAAAAGTTTAGAATCTCTTTTTGCTTACTTCCTGAAATTCGGTCGTGTTATCATTGACCATATAAGGATAGTTTTCTTTCGGAAAATCATTCTGTTTCCTAAAGATTAAAATCAAATTTGATTCTGCATGATGCCATTGTAATATTGCTTTTCGTATCGACTTTGTTTATCTCGGTTTTTCAAGAATTGTGAAAATAATTTCATATTTGATTCCTTCACTTCAGTATCCTTTTTCGGGCCTGAAATTTTGCCAAAAAATATAATCGTATTTGTCATTTTGTTATTTTTTTCCATTTCGCCTCTCTCATTTTGCTTACGTATTTTAAATTTTCTTACGCCAGAACAATATTTTGCATGACGTGCTTTTTATCAAACCTAGTTTTGTCTGACAGTGCGGGTAGTGTATTTGATATAGGTTCGGGATGAAAACCCGTAGTGTCGAGTTCGAATGTATGCCGAATTCGTTGTATTTACTTACACGCAAATACCCTTGCGAAAGGTATGAATGCGTCCTTTCTCCTTGCAGCTATGAGTTAAATAGGAGAAGCTCGATCTGGAAAAATCATTATCTCCAAGAATATTTACACGCAAAAGTGAATTAGGCTTCCAATACAAAATATATTTCGGCTTAAAGAGTTGGTAAACCATAAAAAAAAACAATCAATCAAATAGGGTAAAGGGAGGGCATAAATAACCTCGTTTTTTCAAATTACCATAACGATCATATAATTAAAGACAAACACGGTTATTTAAGCTATACATGAACATTAGAGTTGAATATTATGAGGGGCAGCTATTCTAGATATTGTTTCAGTTTAAGGACTTAACGTGAAAAAATGAAAATTGTAACATGTTACAGTTTACCGCAGCGGTGGGGCAAAAAGTAACAGACAGTGGGGCACAATGTATCATGTTCGGGTAAATTGTAATAACCAAAATTAGGATAATGAAACTAGTTGCCTGATTTACGCTTCAAATTCAACTTTAAAATAATAATTTGAAAACAGTCAAAAATGTGATGAAACTGTCTTAAAATAAAACCCAATATATAAAATAAGTGAAATTCTACAGACATGTGTCGATTTTGATTATTCTGCTCTCCTTGTCTGTGTTTTGGTTCATGTGCAAGGGATAAGGGCGATAAAAGGTTAGTGACCCTTAAGAAAAAATAACACAAGAGCACACAACGGCGTGAAATGATAATTTCACCATTAAATCCGCGTCTTATTTTTACCCCGTGTTAATTTGTGCCTCGTTTCACCTAATATGCATCTGAATCCCAAACAAAGAACTGTACCAAATAACAAACCACATCACTTGAAGACTTCCAACAGCTAAAATGGAAGTCACATAAATCGAAGATATTATAGTGACATAATCAAGATGTTAACGTTCCACCCTACGTCAAGTAAAAGTAAACCGCCATCAAAAGCGCAAATAACGATAATAGCTACAAGATCTGAGAAATGTATTTTCTTAAAACAATTTTTCAAGCGAAATAACTTGTAAATTAAAGCAGGGCAAAAAGTAACACCTTTTTTTCAAATTACCATGATGACCATATAATTAAAGACAGACTCGGTTATTTAAGCTGTACATAAACATTAGTTAATTGAACATTGTGACGAGGTATTCTAGATGTCTTTTCAACTTAAGAACTTAACATGAAAAAAAAATGAAAAGTGTATCAACTAAAATTAGAACAAAGAGACCTCTCTGATTTCTGATTGACGCATTAAATCCATCTTTATTTAACTTTAACGAACATAAAATTATAATTTGAAAACAGCCTAGAAAATGATAAAACTGTCTTACAATAAAACACAATATGCAAAATAAGTGAAATTCTACTGACATGTGTCGATTTTGAATATTTTGTTCTCTTTTGTTTATTTTTATTGATATTCAAGCGATGAGACGAGAAAAGGATAGTGACGCTTACGGGAAAATAACTCGAGATCATATTGCGGTTTGAAATGAAAATTTCACCCCTAAATACGCATGTTACATTTTACCCCGTGTTAATTTGTGCCTCGCATCACCATACTTTCGAAAATGTACAATATCACTGTTAACTAAAATTCTTCCGATACTAAACCTTTTCCCCTTTTAAAAAAAAAATATTTGTTTATTTCCTTTCAGCTGAAAGGTATTTTCCTATTGGTCTAGTTAATATCTTCCATGTTGCAGATGGTTTTGTTGTGATCCATTATTAGTTGGTATATTTTCTGCCACCTGCATGTACGCCTTGAAAGTTTTATGCGTATATCTTCAGTATATTATTGCTTTTGTCATGTTAAACTGGTTACAAAGTATGTACTCTACATTGGTTGCATACTGACGCAGACATATCGACATAGATAAATCAATATGATGCCGTTCTGAAAATGTCTCGGCCCGAACAATTTAAAAAAGAAATCAGCATGCTGATATTTGGTCAATAATTTTGGAATATTTCCGTTCACTTTTCAAGAATTTTCCATCACATGCTCGGTTTTATTACTGTTCCATGGTCTATTATCGCATTATAATAAAACTTTCAAGCAGTTAACGTTGAAAATACGAAACTAGGCGTTGTGTTTTTATCATCGTTTTATATTCAGAAGTTTTATTCTAACCGCAACTCAACTATTTATCTCTCTGTAATTATCATTCAGCTATTATATAAATATAAAATAATACATTAAATGTCTTGTGAATTTTGCTGTAGAAATAGAATACAATATTAAAGTAAAAGAATAGTATGGAGCATCTCTCAATTCATTGGCGTATTTCAAATATTTACACCGGAAAAATGTTTTGCATAACATGGTTATTCTTTCTTTTTATGTGCCATGTCCTTTCAGGACGTAGGCGCTCATGGCTCTCCACCGCCCATTATCCCTTGCATCTCTCAACAAGTTCCTTCCCTCTGCTTCCTACCCCAGACCACGTTCTGTCATTCACTTGCTTAAGCCCGCCAGGTAAGTCACGCGTTGTTTTCTCTTGTCTCACTTCTCCCCTATTCTACCCGTGAGTATCAGATTCTCCAGGTCTCCCTTCCTCATTATGTGTCGCAGAAAGTTCAGCTTCCTCTTCATGATGTTAAGTATAAGCCTTCTCCTTGTTTGCATCTTCTCTAAGACCTCATCGTTGCTCACACGCTCGGTCCATGATATCGTTAGCATCCTTCTGTAGAACCACATCTCCGTCGCCTAATCTATTTTTGTCTGACAGTGCGGCTCAGAAGGAAAATTTGGAGTGTCGAGTGTCGAATGCCTATCGAATTTGTGGTATTTACTTACACGCGGATACCCTTGCGAAAGGTACGAACCCATTTCTTCTTCCAGCGAGAGCCGCAAGCCAATTTTGAACAAATCTCTCATATCCTAGCTTCTGTGTGGGCTATTTCACCCCAAACATGGCGATAAAGCCGCTAAGAATCAAGGAATAAAAAGTTGCCGAGAATAAAGGACCATAAAAAAACAGGATTCAAGTAAACAGAAGACGGCTATTGAAGATGCATTTAATGTTCTGAGGATCGGAGTTAATGATGGATGGTCGTTGCAGTTTAATAGATATCGGCTCGGAATGAGAAATCTGAGAACCGAGTTTGAATTCCAATGCGGTTCGTTATATTCACTTATGCGCAACTACCCTTGAGAAAGGTTTGAAATCCATCTCTTCTCCCTCCAGCTATGGGTAGACTGTGTTCCATAACCTTGCTTGGCAAGCAGTCTACCGCAGAAGGAACGGGCAACCTTCTGCGGGAAAAGTCCTGATCGCCCAGGCGTGCATCTTGTAGAAGACTTAACAGGAAGTTGACAGAAAAGCAAGAAACCGGAAGAGACTTCCACAAGCAACAAGGGTTAACGAATAAATAATTTGAAGTGAAGAAACTAGTTAACTTACTATTACGCTTAGCTAATACAATTGAATACTACGCTTAAATTCTTCAACTTGAGATACCATAGAGAAGAGATCATCAGAGAAAAATGGCATGAAAATATTTCTGAAAAAAAAAAAATCGGAGACGCGACGTTACACTGGTGGCAAAATAAATAAAGCTAAAATAAAAAGACATGGACAGAAAAT
>OZ038486.1:64223431-64268431 GCA_964036315.1 Acanthosepion esculentum | reverse complement strand
GCTTCATTCGCTTTATGTCTGATCATGTTATCTATCCATCTATCTATCTATCTATCTATCTATCTATCTATCTATCTATATCTATCTATCTACTCGTTTTATTTTAATATCTAAATGTTACTAGCTTTTTCTCTTTATATATAAATATAAATATCTGTCTATCTATCCGCTTCATTCGCTTTATGTCTGATCATGTTATCTATCTATCTATCTATCTATCTATCTATCTATATCTGTCTACTCGTTTTTTTAAATATCTAAATCTGTTACTAGCTTTTTCTCTTTATATATAAATATAAATATCTGTCTATCTATCCGCTTCATTCGCTTTATGTCTGATCATGTTATCTATCTATCTATCTATCTATCTATCTATCTATCTATATCTGTCTACTCGTTTTTTTAAATATCTAAATCTGTTACTAGCTTTTTCTCTTTATATATAAATATAAATATCTGTCTATCTATCCGCTTCATTCGCTTTATGTCTGATCATGTTATCTATCTATCTATCTATCTATCTATCTATCTATATCTGTCTACTCGTTTTTTTAAATATCTAAATCTGTTACTAGCTTTTTCTCTTTATATATAAATATAAATATCTGTCTATCTATCCGCTTCATTCGCTTTATGTCTGATCATGTTATCTATCTATCTATCTATCTATCTATCTATCTATCTATCTATCTATATCTGTCTACTCGTTTTTTTAAATATCTAAATCTGTTACTAGCTTTTTCTCTTTATATATAAATATAAATATCTGTCTATCTATCCGCTTCATTCGCTTTATGTCTGATCATGTTATCTATCTATCTATCTATCTATCTATCTATCTATATCTGTCTACTCGTTTTTTTAAATATCTAAATCTGTTACTAGCTTTTTCTCTTTATATATAAATATAAATATCTGTGTATCTATCCGCTTCATTCGCTTTATATCTGATCATGTTATCTCTCTATCTATCTATCTATCTATTTATCTATCTATCTATCGATCTATCTATCTATCTACTCGTTTTTTTAAATATCTAAATCTGTTACTAGCTTTATCTATATATATATATATATATATAACTATAACTATCTGTATATCTATCCGCTTCATTCGCTTTATGTCTGATCATGTTATCTATCTATCTATCTATCGATCTATCTATCTAGCTATCTACTCGTTTTTTTTTAAATATCTAAATCTGTTACTAGCTTTATCTCTTTATATATAAATATAACTATCTGTGTATCTATCCGCTTCATTCGCTATCTATCTATCTATCTATCATTCTCTTTATATCTCAGTATGTCATCTATTTGTCTTTGTACCTATGTATTTATTTATCTTTAATTCTCTTTATATATCAGTATGTTATCTATGTGCCTTTTCATATGTTAACATTTTAATCTATCTATTTTTATATATTTGCCTGTTACTATCCCCCCCTCTCTCTTTGCCTCTCTGTTTCATGATCTTTATTTTTCAGTATGATACTTATCTATCTTGCTCGTCAGGTGACTATCAATTTATCGGCTTGTATCTCTTTGCATATCTGCCTGATATTTTCTTTGTTTGTTTCTTCCTTTCTTTTCTCACTGGATATATTTAGTTTGGAATATACCTATCTGTATCTGGATACATACTTATATATTCAATAAATCAAGACGATTTCAAGAGATTTATCGGGTTTACCACCATCTCAAGAGTTTTGCGCCGAAACTCTCATCAGGGCCAGATGTTTGATAAATCAAAGATTTCGCCGTAATTAGCGTTTCGATGTGAAGTTCTTGTCAGTTAACCGGATGAGTCACTTGAACATTTCTTGTTTGAGTGGATGTTATAGCCTCCAGTTATCTAATTAGCACTTTTTCGGAGCAATTTGACTCAGAGAAAAATACAACTAATGGTATCAATTTGTTCCGAACATCGTTTTCTTAACATGTCTCCATCACTCTTGCAGCTCACGCAAACACACACGCGCGCGCACAGTCACACACACACACGTATTCCAAGCGTAGAAGCGACACACGGCCGAAAGTAGGGTCTGCCAGTGAGGATCGAACTCACTACTCAGTCGTAATTGTTCTAGCGAGACAAGCTTGCTAACCATTACACCACCTCGATATATATGCATATATGTACAGAGTGTGATAAATTATCTACAGATATGTATATATGTACAGAGTGTGATAAATTATCAGCTAAATTACGCAAAAACGAACATTTCAACAGATATATTTACCAAACTTACACAAAGATATTTTGAAATAATAAAGAGTAAATTTATTCAATAAAATCGCAATTGGTTTCAATCAAGACCTTCTGACGACTTCGGAATCTCCTGCATCTCTTCTGGGCGGTCACCTTGTTCAAATAGGTGAATGCTGACATAATCCCTGCATTCAAGTCATCTTTGGTGTTACAAAGAGTTTTGTTGGTCTCTCACTCAACTGCGCCTCACACATAATAATCGATGGAGTTTCAGAGTGGGGAGTTTGGTAGTCAGATGTAAGCGGTGATGGGGTGTCAGGAATTGTCTGACACCCATGGCTGGGTTTTGCTGCTTGGGTCTTCTGGCAGCTACCCTCTTGACACATGTCTAGCACTACCTCCTGAAGGAATTTGATGTAGGCCTCTGTCTTGAGTCTGAGGCAATGTTCTTTTTTTAAAGTTTTCACTCCAAGTAAGCCGGAAGTGGCACACAAGGGGTTACAAAGAGCAGGAGCAAGAGTAAAGAGACGTGACTGTGGAAAGGATAAAGAAAAGGACGGGGAACAAGATCAAGGCATCAGAAGATGTCTATTGACATAACATTTGAATATTTGAAGACTATAACTGCCAGGGAAGTAAGTAACAGGAAGGGATTTCTACAGACGCGAAGTGCGAGACACCAAGCTAGTGGAGTAGAAGAGACGGTTATATTTAACCGTTTCGTCAGCGATACCAGAGGCAGGAGTAAATAATAGTGTCTTCTGTGTGGCTACTTACTTGGGAACTGATGACATCAGTAAGATCGTTAAAGAAGATCGGAAACAGTGTAGGACCAAGAATAGAGCTTTGGGGGGACCACCAGCGTTCGTGAGAAAGGAACTGGAGACGAACCCGATTAGGACGACATTCATTTCACGGTTTGGCAGGAATGATCGTATTGTCAAATAATCTTCCTGAAATTCCGAATCCCTCAATCTTAAGAAGAAGGTCGGCATGCGAAACCCTATCAAACGCTTTAGAGATATCAAGAGCCACGGCTCGAGCTTCTCTGTTATTGTGAAGTGCTTGGTAAACAATTTCAGTTATGGCCATGAGCGCATCAGCGATAGATCGGGCAAAGCTGAAACTATGTTGCTTGTCAGACAGCAGATCATGTGATGTAAGGTGTTTAATCACTTCGGCGTAGATTAAAGCTTCGAAGACTGCCGAAGAGTGATAAGACGGTGGTTAGATGGGTCAGAAGAGTCACCAGAGTTCTTAAAGACAGGGACAACAAATGAGGACTTCAACAGGTTGGAAAGCATGAGTCGTTTAGGCAGTAGTTATATAGTTTGGAGAGGACAGAAGCCAGTACACATTTCTTCAGGACAGCGGCTGATATCCCGTCCCCATCCCTAGCCTTATGGGAGTCTAATTTAGAGACGATGACTAATGCCATCGATGGGGTTATGCGCATCTCTCTCAATAGAACCTCAGTTCTAGGCGGTGGGGATCGGATGTGGGTACACCGGATGAGTCGGGCGTTCAAAATGGAGGTATAACGTCGCCATCACTAGTGATCGCTCCATAATGTTGACCGGACATATCATCCAACTCTTTTCGAATTCTCTGCACTGTGCTCAGATTGACACCCAAACACTCTGAAATGTTCGTATTGGAGTTTCAAAAACAAACGACGCGCACGCGCAATTAAAAATATAAAATGGTGTCAGTCTAACCATCTCTACCCTGTATATTTAGTAACTGATACATTTTATAAAATGTGCCGTGAAAGGATTCAATGCTATGTAGAGCTAAAGAAATCATAACATTATAAAATATAATAAATAAAAATGCCTTAACTACACGAGTTTCTTCCCAATGATTAGGGTCATGAGGCTAAGTTATATTTTTATAATGACAATTTGCGTATGCAGCCTTCACATTTAAAAATATCATTACATGTAATAAGGTTGTTATTTTATTTTACATGTTGTACATATTGTTACATGCTGTTTTATGTAATAATATTTAAACGCGGTGGCTGCACGTACAATTCATAGTTGTATAATCTTAATTTATAATACCTGACTATAGAGTCTTTAATGAATTGTATATTATTTATATTTTAAGATGTTCCCTTACATAAGAAATAGGAAGTAAATGTACAAACTCAAGAAATGGACGAAGGACAAGAAATTAATAAACTCAAAAGATGGATACGTTGGTACGGCTTATAAACCCATTCCAATGGTTTAGTAATACAAGTTTTAATAATTAATCCCTACCTGGAGAGGGAAGGAGAGGTAGATGCGTGGATTCATGGCCGTCAGACAATTTCTGCGATCACATAACCGCTTATATCTGGCCACCTAACGCCCCAGGCTGCAACCTCCTTGTAACACCAAAAAGATGATCTTGAAGGCAAGGATGTTGGCAGTATTCATTAAATGTATCCGTCCCTACTACTCCAAAAGCTTCATAGCTCGCACTCTCCGTCTGAGGTACTCCTTTCCTCTTACTTGCTCCCCTGACAGTTATAATCTTCAAATATTCAAATGTAATGTCAATCGACATCTACTGATGCCTTGATCCAATTCCCCGTCCTTCTCTTTATCTTTTCCTCAATTACGTCTCTTTACTCTTGCTCTCACTCTCTGTAACATCTTGCGTGCTAGTGACACTTCTGCCTTGCTTGGGGTGTAAATCTTAAAAAAAAATATTGCCTCATATTCAACACGGAGGCCTACATTAAATGCCTTCAGAAGGTAGTGATGCCATGAGTCAAGAGTGTGGCTGCTGGAAGATCCTGTGTCTAGCAACAGGAGTCTGCATCATGGCGCACAAGCAGCAGAACCCAGTCGTGGTTGTCAGAAAATTTCTGACACCACATCACCGCTTACATTTGGCTACCAAACTCCCCATACTGAAACCCCCTTACTTATGTGTGAGGCGCAATTGAGCGAGAGACCAACAAAACTCTTTGCAACCCCAAAGATGACTTGAATGCAGGGATTATGTCAACAATCACCAACTTAAACAAGGAGACCATACAGAAGAGATGCAGGAGATTCCGAAGTCGTCTGGATGCCGTGGTTGAAGTCATTGGCGATTACATCGAATAAACTTACTCTTTTGTATTGCAAGATATTTTTGTGTAAGTTTGGTAAATATATCTGTTAAAATGAGATGACAAGGTTATTTTCATTTTTACTAGTTTAGACGACGATTTGTCTATAGCACCCTGTATAGTGAAACAGAGTAGCGATTTTGACCCCTTTTCCTTAGTAACTTATTGAATTATATTTCCTACGAACATTATGTTTATTATTACAAATTTTATTATACAAAAAATATATTTATTATAAATAAATTATATATTTGTATTATAAATAAAAAAGGATAAAAATAATAAAATAAAATAATTTATGATATATAAAATTCTAACTTCCCTGTACATAATTTCTTGTGGTATTTTGTTTCCGCGGTAAGCTTTAGTCAGTTCAAGCTTCAAGTACGAACTAGAACGAAGACTAACAGATTTTTAGAAACTTCAATACACTTATAAACGCTTTTCTCATTCTCATTATTATTTAACTTCAAAATGCCACTTATAAATTTATCAAACGTAATCCTCATAAAACTGTCCATTGGTTCTTTCGTCTGAAGCCAATTAATTTCCATATGTATTGTCAGTCAATTATGTACTATGCCTGATTATAGCTTAGGGGTCATTTATCTTTCGATACATGACTAACGAGGCAGATTTTTTCCCCACTGTAGGATGCCATTTCTTTCAGCGGTAGAACAGTTGCCATTCAGGGCTATAGAACCCGGTCTATCCTGCTATTTACCCATATCTGGACGGAGAAGAAGAGGATTTATACCTTTCCCAAGGGTATTAGCACGTAAGTGAATGTAATGGATTCGACTGGAATTTGAACTTGGCTCTCCGATTCCTCAATCCGAGCTGCAATCCATTACTCCATCGTGCCTCCTAAGTTTTTTTTAAATCGTCGTTTTATTTTCTTTTGTTTATTATTCGTATCCCTCTTTCATTCGATTCTTTTTATTTAAAATTACTCAATAAGCACCTGCTTTTTCTAAGTGTGCTCCATAAACGGTAATAAAAGCCGAATATGGGCTGAATATTGGAAATCAACCGAAGCAGAAACCTTACATAAATATCACTATCAGAAATGTGTATATTGACTGCGAAAGTACCTGGGAAAGTATTTCTCAATTACGATTTTTATTGATAACTCTAAAGAACGTGATGATTGAGCTAGGTGTTGAGAAATGTCGACAAGTCTTAAATGACAACATGAGCGCGGTAGAGAAATATTTTTAGATAAAACTGTAAACAGGAAATTTATATTTCCTTTCGAAGTTTATGACAGTGTAACGATAAATGAGGAGAAGTCAATATTCCGGTACAAGACATTTTTTGTGTGTCACAAATAGCAACCATAATGCTAAAGAAATAAATCAAATGAATGCAAGACAATACACTTTCATATTCTGTAAACCTAACGATTGCGAACTTTGTCAAAAAGTTTTGAGATATACCTAACTGGTAGAACTGCATCCAAATGTTTCAAATGTTACTCCAATGAAAAACCTAAAGGAGAATTATATGATAATCGCTAATATTCAGGCCAGATTTGGGATACTGTCATACATCCTACAAACACACATTACCTGATATTCTAAATTTCAAATGATTAGTTATGTTACAGAAACACCAAGAAACGTTATAAAAACGTATACTTGCACAATGGACTCAATAAAAACGATAAAACCAAGCTCATACTTGTGATTTTGGAAACTTCTGGATGATTTTATAATTTAGACAGATTTACATTCAAATTATTTGTATTTTCTTATTATTTACACTATATTTGGGTTATTGCCTTCCATTCCGCTGGTTCCGTCCTCCGGCCTTCCATTGATCTGGGTAAACTACAGGGAATGCTGAAGTGAACGCTTTATTCAATCTACGGGGAAATACTGTTCTCGTTCCACTACTCATGTCTAAGGATATCGTCTAGTTCTTATTTTTATTTTGTACTGTCCAGCTATCGCTCACTGGTTTCCACTGAATGCAAGTACACACTGCCCAACCCAGTGATTGAACGCACAAACTGACATTCGCATTTATCTATGT
Source organism: Acanthosepion esculentum (assembly GCA_964036315.1). NCBI lineage: Eukaryota > Metazoa > Mollusca > Cephalopoda > Sepiida > Sepiidae > Acanthosepion > Acanthosepion esculentum. The sequence continues at coordinate 64,261,074 of OZ038486.1, read as the reverse complement.
AGCTTTGGGTAACCTACAGGGAATTCTGGACTGGACCATTTATTTAATGTACGGGGTAGACTGTTATCATTCCACTGATCTTGTCTAGGGATATCATCTAGTTCTTATTTTTATTTATTACTCTTCAGTTATTGTTCGCCCGATTCCGCTGAGTGCAAATACATAGTGCCCGATTAAAACAGAACTTAGCATTTTTAATTACAAAAATAAGGGGTTAAGTTTTAGAAATCTTGGTCTTCAGTGAAGAGCTAAGAGTTATCTGATTCATAACCGAAATAAAATTGTTATTTGGTCTAAAGAACTATTTGAATGTTAATGACTCTTCTCAAAACTATAGAAAATACCAAAATATTCGTTGTTGCAATGATATTTATATATTATCTTGAAATGTAACCCATTTATTACTAATTAGCCTCCGTTTTGTATACAGGTTTTTTTTTTACATATCTCTTTTGAATACTTTTTTTTGTGAGGAGGTATTTTAAAATACAATTTTCAGTACTCAAAATCCTAGATCGTTTGCTAAAAATTCGAGTCGTCCACCATTTTCTTTTCAATTTCTCATCGCTTACCAAAGAGTTAATATTACCCATCGATGTCCAATATCGTCAAGGTTGGGAAACCCTGATATAGATAATCGTTGAAAAATAGTTTCGAGCTAAACATCTAAGTCGCTTATAACATTAGTTTCAACAAAATTATTTTCCTTCCAAAATGCGGGGGAGGGGGAACCAACTATCCATAACTGATCATTGAAAGATACATGATTAAACATGTGCGAGTTTTGATTAACATCAAATGACGATAACATGACAAAAAACTTTGGAGTTAGGTACAAGGTTTGATCAGTTTTGAAATCCCGAGAACGTCTAATTTCAGGCTCGTTACAGGATATTTCCCTTGGAAATGCTCCAAAAATGATCAATGTCTGTTTACAAGCCCACAGTAACTTACAGAATATGTGGCAAAGAAATCACAATAAGTATTGAAAGCGAATGCTAAAGAAATTCTCAAGAATCAACAGAATGTCGTTAAAAGTAAAAATAATTAAAAAAAATGAGTGCTGAACTGCTATATAATAGCCATCCTTGTAAATTCCAATTAATATTGGACTGTTTCATTACAAGATAAGGCTGAACAGAAGGATACTGAGGATAAAATGCAAGGAATATGTCAGTAAAATTTTAATTTTTAAGGAAAACGAGAAAAATGACACTTTTACCTCGAATCAGAGACATCGGACATATCTGGCATACAGTGTAAGAAAAGACGGCGTGGAGAATTTGACTCTAACAGCATATATTACATTAAAAGGAGAGAGTGAGATTGGGAGAGGGAGAGTAAGCCAGTACCCCATCTGACGAGGTTGGGTAAATTATAGGCAGCATATGGAGTAGGATGGATAGTACAGGGGTAAACATTACTTAGAGGTAAAATAAGAGGAATGGTGGAGAGCTATGATCACGTACGTTCCTATGGGACACGGCACATACAAGAGTAATGCAATCTTAATTTATCCTACATATCACTATAATTTTGACCTGGTTATATATCCTAGATATCCTCATAATCTGCACCACTTGCTCGCTCCTTTTAGGAATTCATTTATCAACACACCTCCTTGAATGGATCTGGACCTTGAAGTGGATGAAAGATAGTTAAAAAGAAATTAAATCAGTGCGTCCATAGCCTAATTATAAAATAAGCCTTTATTTTACACAATAAATGTTTATACAGGGTGACCCAAAAAGAACGGGAATTTTTGAAGTGCGTATTGCCAGACATGAGAAAGTGGCAACACTGCGAGACAGTGACCTTGAGCAAGTAATCATTTCGCCATTTTAGTAACGAGAATGGAATTCACAGTATCCCAGCTGAGATGTTGCAGCAGTCAATGAGGAATCTCAACAGCAGATTTCAAGAATGCATTCGTACAGGAGGACGCCATCTACAGGACGTAATTTAAAAAAAATGAAAATGCCATCATTGTTTCTTAAATGGCATGTTTTAAGGTTTCAATTACTATGAATTAAATATTTTTCTTTCATCACTCTTCGTTTTCATTGCGCTGAACCGAATATTACTATATTAATCATACAGATCGAATCTTGAACATTGTCGTGCAAGTGCAGATGCATATGGCTAGGGATTTATGTATCCTTCAGCATGTTGCAATGCAGAAGAATGAGTTAAACGGTGAACAAACTTTAAGAAGGAAAACAACCTTGTCATAACCCATATTGAATCCCGAGTGTGAACGCAGTTAAACTAAGGCGGTTTCATATTAATTAGAAAGTCAGCATTTTCAACGAAAGTTGACCGAAATTTTGAGGAAGCTATGTATCCTCAAGAGAAAAAGAAAATAATGCTTAAAACATTGTCACGTATGTGGCTATATTTAGTGGCAGATACAGCCTCAGTATGACAGGAATATTAATAGTAGAATAACAGGAGAGAAAATCAACAACGGAAGATTTTATTTCCTTGTTATAAGATTTTATTGATTTTTAGCATTTCGATGTTTGTTTCCTGATTTCGGTCTTCACCTAAGTAGATGCGACAGCGCTGTTTGCTTCATTTTTCAACAGACTGTAAAGAATGCTCAATTTTGGCCTACACTGTTTTGTAAGTACAGTGTAGCTGCTCGGAATGTCGGTTCACCGTGTCGTGCTAGACAGTTTTTTCTCGCCAGAATCTATCTTACATATTTATAAATTTACTATTCGTCCTTTCTTTGCATATTGCTGCCAAATCTGTTCTCGTGCTCCTGCTGTAAAGTTTGCGAAAGGTAAATTGTCGCCATTATATATTTTTAATTTTCGCGCATGCACGTTGTTTTTGCATTTGTCGACGGCACTGTATAGCAGGGTCGGTTGGGCACCGTCTATGAGGAAAAGAGAGCCATGACGCAATTCACTCAGCCAGAAATTCAGAAACGACATGTTGTACTGTTTTGCATTCACGCCGGAGCTCGAATACGTACATTCCAGTGTGTTTGGGTATCAATCTGAGGACAGTGAAGAGCATACAGAAAGAGTCGGGTTAGTCTAATGGTGATGACTAAGGTATAGAAAGCTCGAAAAACTCACTCTGATATTTCTCACACACACACACGCACGCACGCACGCACACACACACACACACACACACACACACTATATTTGTGTGTGGGGAGTCCCAACGAGAGAAAAGTGTGTATGATGAAAAGAAGAGAGGAACCAGTTGGTTGTAATGTGTATTTTAAAAAAATATATATTATGCTTTAATTCCCATAATTTTGCTACACGTGTTTCTGGTCTCGCGACCTCCATCAGGCAAAGAGTGGATATTTCCACATATTATTAAATGGAATTAATTTTTCTTATGTTTTTAGATGTTAAATATTCTCGATATTAGACATTTTCTTTTTTGTGTGTTAATTACCCAAATGTCTTCCTTGAACTGGCAGTGAAAATGTTCTGCGTGAAGGGTGATAAAACAATTAAGGCTAGTCCAAGAAATGGTGAGAAAGATATTTACATTCTTATCTTTTAATGACCCCTGTGGGTTCTTAGATCTATTTCCATCTCTTGTGTTTTTGTCAGCATTGGTTTTTATGACATGTCAGCCCGTGTGGGTGTACGTTGAACTGTATAGGATAACAAGTGACGCTCGTAGTGAATGGAACGCTGATTCTCAACCAATGTCACCGGAACCCTAGGGTCCCTCAAGCGGTCCCTAGGGGTTCCGCGAGAAGCAGTGATAAATTATGCTAATGCATTTTCCTTAATTTCTGTTAAATTTTATATCCGTTATTTTACTATACCGGATGTAACAGCAAAATTGTCCATTAGTAAGATTAAGCTTTAAACAGTTGTAACTTAGAAGTGGTTAAAAATATCTTACTGGAATTTTCTGAGGTTTTTATAACACTATTGTAGCCTTTGAACAATAGGAATATATAATTACTGTCCAAGCTTAACAGAAGAATCGTGATGAAATCGATCATAAACGAAAATGATATGTCAATCATTAATTAATAATAGCTAAGGATCGAAATCTCATGAAGGAGTGAAATAAAGTTCATATATATATATATATATATATATATATATATATATATATATATATATATGTATTATTTCACGGTCATTTTCCCCATATTGAATATGATCTTCGCCCTCTCTAACTTTCTGTCATTGAGTAACAATGTGCCTGAAAGATTTTACGTGCGATTTCATTTTCAAGTCATTTTTCGCCGTTCTTTGGACTGTCATAGATGAAACTCCTCTCTCACGTACCAAATGTCTTATAAACTGAGTTGGATCTTTTCTAATTGATCTCTTTAGCTCTAAGTTGAAATTATGACCCCTCTTCCTGTTGCGACCTCCAGATACAGTATTCCTCTCTACTACTCCCTCTTTTTAAATCTTATTCACCGTTCTCTTAATGGTGTTTGAATAAACTTTGAATATGGAAGCCAGATTATGAAAGCTGGTACTATCATTGAAGGCCTGAATGATCACTTCCGTCTCACCATTTCTCAGCTGGCAAGACAGTAAACCTAATACAAAATGATTTTGCCTGTTCTCTTTCTAGCTGAATAAGTCACATGGTTTTTCAGTAATTCTTTCAGAAAATGTTGTCAAGATGGCTAAACGTCTTATCTGAAAACCTGGAAAAAAGGAAACTCTCAATTAGTTTTTTAGTTTTTTTCATTTTTAGAAATGAAGCATTTTGTGGGATGGACAATGATCCTGTTACGTGATTTGATTTTGCTGTTACACCCGGCATATGTACTGCATATTATTGGAAAAGAATTGGTTATCATAATAAACGCTTCAAAAACCTACATTATTTAATAATATAATAATCATAAGGAATGTATTTAGCGATGTCTGGTAAGTACACAGACCTGGAGATCAAAGGATCCGTGTATAATTGTGTGACACACTCGAGTACAGGGGGCATGCGCGAACTACGATAAAGTATAAAAGAAATAGAAGTTAATAATGGTATATATAATATTTTTTTTATTCATGGGTTCCCGGAGACACAAAAAATATTTCAATGGTTTCACAATGGTTAAAAGATTGAGAATCGCTGCATTAGTCAACCATTTACGCCACGAAGAGGCAACGTTGAGCACTAATCAGGATCGTATTCCCAACTCAGTAGCAATGGTTGACCAAGGTAGCCCGATAACCATTAGCCTACACTGAGGTGCGCCTCTTTCATGGGGCACGCGGTGAGTATCGAACTCACGATTTGTTATAGTGACAGACACCTGGTCTAGATAATAGACTCTCCCATCTATTATAAGTAGGAGTCAGTAGGTAGTCGAGGGAGGAGTAAGTTATCAGCGACCACAACTCGATTACTCTGCGTAACACTTATTTACAAGTTCCTAACGTTTCTGTACGTTTACCCCATTTAGGACGCATTTAGTCCGACTACAAGTTCTATTGTGGAAATAACTTCACAACAACTTTTGGCGACGAAGATTCGAACTCATACGAGAGAAAAAAAATCGATTTGCACACATAAGGAGGAATAAAAAGTTCGTCCGCCACAGTGGTTTTGACGACGAAATTCGTACTCATAGGGAGGAAGAAAAATTTTGTTCGCCACAAATAACGTTGGCGACAAAGTCTCGGATTTACACTTTGAAAAAAAAATGGAGGAATGCAAAAGTCTACTCCAGGATTTTTAAAAGTTCCAATTGGAACAACAAACAAAAATATTAGAACAACAAAATACTTTCCAGAAGCTGTTACAAGAGGAAACTTTCAATAGACAGATGCAATTCCAACAGAAAATGGAACAAATGCATGGGCAGTTTCAAAGAAAAATTCTGGAAATAACCGAGAACAGGAAAGAGAAAAGTCTACAAAATGATTCCTTCCCAGAGAATACAATATGGAATTCTATTGAAATATTTATGTACAGTCCAGATGAAGAGGTAACTTTTCAAGAATATTTAAAAAAAATATACGGACGTATATAACGAGGACTGCCATTTGTGGTCTGAAGGAAAGAAGATTAGGCTTCTTTTAAGTAAATTAGGAACTGCTGAGCATAACAAATTGGTAAACTACATTTTATCGAAGAAAACTAATGAATTGACATTTACCGAGGCGGTAAATATATTAAGCGAGTTATTTAGTCAAAAGACATCTTTGTTCCACTAGAGGTGGAAATGTTTAAATTTGATAAAAGATGACGAACATGACTATATAACGTACGCAGCCAATGTGAATAAGCATTGTGAAGAATTCAACCTAGTAGAGCTAAGCGCAGACAATTTAAGTGCTTAGTGTTTATTCAAGATCTGGTAGCGGAAAAAGACGCAGAGTTAAGAAAATTAGTACTGGCAAAATTGGAAAGCAATTCAAGTATTACGGTACAGAATCTGGCAGAAGACTGCACAAGATATGTTAGCGTAAAAAAAGACGCTAAAAAGATAGAACATCTGGCGTTTCGCATGTAAGGAAAATGCGGTACAAAAAAGAAAGTCAGTCTGGCAAAAAGAATTATAAAATTGCAGATTATCAAGCAAAAAGTAAAATACCAGGAAAAAACAAACAAAAGCGCCCGAAGCCATGTTTTGCTTGCGGTTAACTACACTGGTACAGATATTGCAATTTTAAAAATAAAAAATGTTTCACCTGTGGAAGAGTTGAGCACAAATACTCGCATTGCCATTCAAAAAATAAGGGCAATAAAATAAGAAAACTAAAGTCCAACGAGTTAAACGATGGAATAACTAGAGAATTCGTTACTGTCGAAATAAATAATAAAAAAATAAAAATGCAACTTGACACTGGTTCGGATCTCTCTATCATAAATTTGCATACGTGGAAGAAGTTGGAGAAACCAACTTTAATGAAGACAAAGAAAATCGCGAAGTCAGTGACGGGAGAAAAAATACAATTTATTGGAGAAATTGTTATAAACGTCACGTTAAATAAAAAACGCGAAAAGTTAAACTATTTGTCATGGAAAATAACACGAACTTACTCGGTACGAACTGGATAACAGAATTTCAGTTATGGGATCTACCGATAAATTCTTTCTGTTACAAGGTACAAAATTTTAACTCCGAAGCCGAAAAATTAATAGAGAAAATAAGGAAACATTTCCTACTGTTTTTTCTCCGTGTTTGGGAACGTGTACCAAGATGGAGGCAAAATTCTTTTTAAAAGAAAACGCTCAGTGGTATTCAAAAAGAAAAGGAATGTTCCGTTTGCCTCAATAGAACAGATTGATAAAGAATTGGACAGATTAGAGAAATCCGGTGTAGTCAAAAAAGTTAACTACAGTGATTGGGCAGCTCCGACGGTATACGTGAAGAAAAAGTCTAAAGACATTCGTGTTTGTGCAGATTTTTCAACGGGGTTAAACGCGGCACTCAAAGACTATAACTATCCTCTACCAACAGTAGAAGAAATATTTCCAACGCTCAATGGAGGTACTGTATTTTCGAAAATAGACCTCAGCGATGCATATCTGCAAATACCGGTAGAGGAAGAAACGTCTAAACTTTTGTGTATTAACACACATCGGGGTCTGTATAAATTTAACAGACTACCTTTTGGGATTAAGGTCGCCCCCGCCATTTTCCAACAAGTAATGGATTCGATGTTGGGTGTTTTGGATTTCGCAGTAGCGTATCTGGACGACATCCTCATGAGAAGTACAAGTATTGCAGAACACGTGAAACATGTCAATGCAGTATTTTCCAGAATACAGGAGTTTGGATTAAAACTCAAGGAAACTAAATGCGAGTTTTTCATGGACAAAGTAAAATATCTGGGGCAGATCATCGATAAGAATGGTAGAAGGCCAGACCCGGATATTACAACTTTACAAAGTTTTTTGGGAATAGCTAATTATTACCAAATATACAGCCCTAAAATGTATGATCTGCGGCAAAGATTAAATGAATTACTGAAGAAAGGAAAACCCTGGAAGTGGACTAATGAATGCCAAAAATCATTTGAAAAATTAAGGAAGTATTAACCTCGGAATTATTTCTAACCCACTACAACCCGGATTTAGAAATCATAGTAGCTTGCGATGCTAGTGCGTATGGAATAGGAGCGTGCATTTTACACAAAATGACAGATGCTCAAGTAAAACCAATTGCTCATGCTTCTAGAGCACTACTTCCGGCTGAGAAGAATTACTCTCAGATAGAGAAAGAGGCGTTAGGAATAATATTTGCAGTAGCGAAATTTCACCGTTTTCTCCACGGTCGACATTTTAAGCTACAAACCGATCATAAGCCTCTAATTTCGATTTTTGTATCGAAAAAGGGTTTGCCGAAGCATACAGCAAACCGACTACAAAGATGGGCTACAATATTGCTAAATTATAACTTCAGCATGGAGTACATACCATTCAATAAATTTGTCTATGCTGATAGGCTGTCCAGGTTAATTCCTAAAAGGAGCGAACCATTAGAAGACACAGTAATTGCTTCACTGAAACCAGAAGAAGAACTGAAATTTACTGTGTGTAATGCAGTTCATGAACTTCTGGTAACTCTTGAAAAAATAAAAGAAGAAGCCACCAGGGACGAGTATATTTTGAAAGTAAAAGAAAAAATAGCCAAGAGGGACCAGTACATAACAAATGTGTTTTCGCTTTGCGATTTAGTATTGTTATATAGAGAACGTGTGGTGATTCCATACACACTTCAAAAACAAATATTAAAAGATTTCCATACTGGTCATCCAGACAGCACTAGTATATTGGCCGAATATGGACAGGGACATTGAGAATGCAGTAGCAAAATGTAAAGGCTGTGCTTTGGCTGCGAAGGCACCACAGAAAATTTAATCCCTCGCCAAAAACAGACCTACCATGGTTTAGGTTGCATGTGGATTTTGCAGGTCCACTGAATGGATACCATTACATCATAGTAGTGGATAGTTTCTCAAAATGGCCTGAAATACAAAGAATAAGAAATCCGACGACGCAAAGTACGAAAAACTTCCTGCTGGAATTGTTCACAAGATTTGGTGTAGTAGACACAATTGTGACGGACAACGGAAGTCAATTTACGTCGAAACAATTTAAAGATTTCTGCAAGGAATATAAGGTCGAACACATTACCACAGCTCCATATAACCCAAGATCTAACGGGTTAGCGGAAAAATTTGTCGACACCCTTAAAAGAGCTTTAAAGAAAGCTAGGGAAATACCTGCAGATGAAGCCCTACAGAAGTTTCTACAGGTATACAGACTTACCCCAAATAACGCAACACCAGCTTCACAATCGCCTGCCGAGGTGATGTTTGCACGTCGGGTAAGATCTGTTTTTGACAAATTCTTACCGAAAAAGACAAAGCCAGGTACAGAAAAAATTATTCAAGTTAAGAAATACAATCCTGGTGAAAAAGTATACTTTAAGGTATATAAACAGAATAAATCATTCTGGGAGTGTGGAAAAATAGAAAAGCGGATTGGCAACATGATGTACTTCGTGTAAGGTGAAAAATTCACGTGCAGACGGCACATTAACCAGATCAGACGACGCTCTTCAGACGTGGCTGACAGCGCTCCAGCTGAAGAAACACCTATGGAGGTGATTTTTGATAAATTTGATCTTCGAACGCCAGCAACGATGTTACCTGAGATACGCCGATCCAAGAGAAAAAGAAAGGCAACTAACCATTTAAAAATGGATCCAAAACGCTACGATGTTGCTAAAAAAATGAATTTTTTTTCTTCTCCTTTTTTCTGTAAAAAAAAAAAAAAATAAAATAAAAAATTTAAAAATTTTACTCCTACGGAGTAAAGTTTTAGGAGAGGGGTGCTAGTCAAAGACACCTGGTCTAGATAATAGACTATCCCACCTATTATAAGTAGGTGTCAGTAGGTAGTCGAGGGAGGTTTAAGTTATCAGCGACCACAACTCGATTACTCTGAGTAACACTTATTTACAAGTTCCTAACGTTTCTGTACGTTTACCCCATTTAGGACGCATTTAGTCCGACTACAAGTTCTATTGTGGAAATAACTCCACAACACTATTCAGTAGTAATGATCAGGCAATCTACGCTTGCTAAGCATACCTTCAAACTGAGACGAGACCCTTGAATGGAGCACCCCGTGAGGATCGCACTCACGCAAACTTACACGATCAATCAGACTAACATCGCTAAAAATTACGCGTCATCGAAGTGAATTCGTTGTGTGTGGCACAAAGTGAAAATCGGAATCATTGTTTAGTCATAACGATTAACCAAACTAACCTCGTTAGCCATTACTCTACGTCGGTTCTTCTACACCAGTTCACAATCAGGATCGAACACGCGTCTCATTTCTAACCGTTAACAAGTTTAACCTCGCTAACCTTTAGTCAACGCAGTGTAACTATGTTTTTAATTAAATTGGATACCCTTGAATATCGAAGTCGTTACTCTCTAGTAAGGGATTAACCAGATTAGGCACGATAGCATTAAATCTATGCCGCTTCATTTCTTTTTAACGCTGGGCAACAATTGAAGATCTAGCTCACTAGTCAATAAAAATGATTTGCTAGAATAGTGTCCCTAACCATTAACCGACGTGTAGACGCTACTGGTTATTTGGGGTTTCTATAGAAACGGATGTAAGACAAGGGTGACTCTTCTCACCGGACTTATTCAACCTAAACAGCGAGGCGATTCTGAGAGAACTAGAGCTTCTATCACGATTCATATTTGGCGGCTACAATCTTAACAACGAAAGTCATGCAGATGACACAGTGATGATAGCAGATGCATAAAGAGAGCTAAAAAAAACTCCCACAGAAGGTAGTGAAGGAAAGCGAGAAGAAAGGATTAAACATCTCACTGCTAGACGACAGAAAACATTAATAAAACGATGAGCCGAAAGTGCGAATTCCAGGTACAAAAATCAAGACAGCACGGAAGTTTAAATACCTAGGAAGTGTTTTGACAGAGGACGGAAAGAGCGACACTGAAATCCGAAGGCGAATCGAGATAGGCAAAAATGCATTCCAGAAGCTAAGTAGAGTAAAAAGATATAATGGAATTTCGTTAGAAACAAGGAAAAGAGTACTAAACTGCTATGTGATCTCTGTCCTCCTGTATGACAATAGGTGCTGGACAGTCTCTTCAAAGTTGAAGAGGAGACTTGAAGCAACAGAAATGTAGTTCTACAGAAAGATGCTGAGGATACCGAACATGTGAGCAAGGACGAAGTCTTGGAGAAAATGGAAACATAAAGGAGACTAATACTTAACATCAGCGAGAGAAATGTAAGCTTCCTAGGGCAGATAATGAGGAAGAAGTGCTTGGGAAATCTGATTCTCATGGGGCAGATAGAGGGGAAGAGGGACAGAGGAAAACAACACAGAGTTTAATTGGTGAGCTTGAGTAAATGGATGACGGAACAGGGTTTAGGATAAATAACAGAAAGACAAAGTTTATTATAATCTACAAGGGATAGATCCATTATCGCCTATTGTGGAGAGCCATTAGCAGTTAAGTGCTGATGAGACACGTCACATAAAGATGAAGTCAGTAAAAGATGAAAACATGGAAGATATTTACAAGCTTCATTTCGAGAAAGGTTTACCTCTTCAGTACTATAAAGTAAACATTGCTTTACAAGATCGAAGAAAGTGTCTACTTGTCCGTGTATATGTGTTTGGATTAGACTAATGTGGATCAGGGTTTATCATAAGTGAATCTCCAAAAATTTCATTTGACTAACATCGCGTTCAGGATATTCTTATTTTATGTACTTTCTGTTTATCTCAGATTCTTCTAATGTTCAACTTTTACGTTATGGTTTTGATACTAATTGCCTTAAAAAGCAGAAATGATTATTTAATTCATGTATAGTACGAACTTAAATTACTTCAATACCTGTCTATGTTTCTGAGATGAGGTACTGTAATTATTTACATTATTCACATTGTTCGGACTTTTGTCCTCAGCTTTGTTGCCGTATTCACGACGTTTCGACAGTTGTGCGCTTATATTACTTTATCATCTGAAATACAATTATTAATCTTGTAATGAACGGGGAATATTTATATTTTAGTGCAGTCTATTAGTACCAACAATCCTATTATAACTGTGTTTGTCCTGACAATAGCAAATAAATAATGAACTGTTCCGTTTTGATCGCGTGGAAAGAGAAGAAAAGATAGAACTTCAGTGAGAAAAGGAAAAAAATAAAGAAAGAAAGAAAGAAAAACGAAAGCCAGAAAGTAAGTAAGGAAGGAAGATAGAAGTGTTTAACATCTCCTGCAACTACCACATAAATAATGGACTATATCGTTTTGATAAACACAACTCATATCAGAGACACTACTTTGTTTCAGTTAAAAAAATGAATGAAAAAGAAAGAAAAATGAAAAAGAAAGAAAGAAGAGGAAGATAGAAGCGTTTAACGTCTGTTTCAGTGAAATGGAAAAATGTCTATTTCAAATCTTTTCATTTGTACCCACTTCTTCAGTAGATTATATTTATGATAGTTATTGCAACATTTCATTATAATTATTAAACTCACATATTTAACGATGCGATAGAGATATCCTTTCTATGGATATCTTATTGTCTTAGAACTCATCATGAGCATATTCAATCATATTCTTAAGAGTTAAGATTCATTAGAATATTAAGATAGAAAAACCGTGAAATTTTCACGGTTCGTTCTAGTAATTGTAAATTTATAATATTGTTTCCGAAATACAAAAAAAAAAAAAGTGGCGCATGATAGAGGTTTGCTAAATGAAGTGGTCGTAAGGTCGAAAAAGTAAAAAGTGTCTATTATGAGGATAGAACAAGATTTCTCCTAGAGTTTGTAGTGATCGGGGAAGAATCCATTTGAGAGTTTCTTCCACAAAGTCACAGTTCTGGGGAGTAATACTTACTTAAAATATGAATGGAGAAAGGAAAAGTCGTACATAGTAGGATCGGTCCCAGCTGTGAAGGTCAGCTCTCTCCGGTGGAACTAAGGAATGTAACTCGTTTGAAATCCTACCATGAAAATAATGATAGATTTTCAAGCAAAAATGACAATAAGTCATTTCTCACAAACATTTTTGAATTCCGTCAACGCTTCTAGGTGACGTGTTTCTCTCTGACATCGGAGGTCATGGGTCTAGACAATTTCTTTTGCTTTGTAGTTCTTAATAAGTTTTCTCTTTTCTTTATCTCTCCTAACTTATATTCCGATATCTATTTACTCAAATTCTCTAGATAGGTTATGTCTTGTTTTCATTTGTCCCATTTGCCTTAAATCTGTCCTGTGAGTATCAAAATTTCCAAGCGCTCATTCCTCTTTATGTACCTTACGAATGTCAGCTGTCTCTTCCTGATATTAAGTGTCCTTTGTGTTTTCATTTTCTCTAAAACTGTATCGTTGCTCACTTGTTCGGTCTATGGCATTCTCAACATTCTCCAGAAGAGACACATTCTTATGGCTTCATGTATTCTTCATCTGTGAAGCATTGTCCAGCATTTACCGCCATGTAGCGGGATTGGTATTACATTACAACTCACTGCTATCTTGTTATAAAATATTTTACCTTCTTATTTTTTCTCAGTCCAGTGATAGTCGTTAATCTCGTGTAACCGATTCGATATCGACTTGCCACCTCTATGTTAATTATTCAGTTATTTACATATCACTACAATTTTCTTCTTTTTTTTTTTTTTTACACTTTTTCTTCTTTTTTTCTTAATACTTTGCTTAGGTTTTGGATGGCTTATTCCGCTATCGCAAGACGTTTTCGGATTTTAGTGGCGCATTTTCCGTCTTCTGCTAAAGTTCTTCCCAGATCTCGCAACAATAGTCCATTTTTGACTGGTTGGTTAGAAATGGCGATATTTAACTTTGTTATTTTGTATTTGTGATTCTGCTTATTCTTGTTTATATTTCCATCTTCATTCACTTGGAATTCATTCTTTTGTGACGGTCGTATTTAACTTGGAACGTTTTATATAATTGGATCTTAAATATTCGAGAATAATTGGATAATACTATTATCCGTAATAAGGACTTGGATTTTGTTTTTTTTTCCCCGCATAGACGTGCTGCGTATATATGACCGAAATTTAATCACTCACGGGCAATTAGTTTCATAATTATTACCAATTTATAGATTTATATACACTATTGGATCACACGATGTGTGTGTGTAGGTGTATCACTCTATTTGTGTGTTAGTGTGTACGTGAGCGATTGTGTTACTCTATGTTTACGTGTTCGCGTGTCTGTCCAATTAAACTAGTTATGCTTGTCTGTGAAACTGAACGATACACAGGGATTATTTTCTCATTTTAATTCATTTTATTTAAAGACGTTTTAATGGATAATATTTCACTATTTTCAGACTGAGCAATTACTCGAAAGTATGATCAGGGCAAATAAAGGAAAGGAATTTTGTTGTTATTTTCCTTTTACTGTTGTCATATTTGGGCGGGATCTGGCCAGACCTGACTCGATAGAGTCTAAAAGCGTCTCTGAGCCCTTGTCGGGGACGAATTATTTTCCACTCACAAATCTCTCTGACTGGTGGCATGTGGCAAGCCTTTCGCTGATCTATCGCCACATCCACGGAAAGTGATCATTCCTTGGTAACGCCAGTTCTAACCTACACGGTAAGGAACCCACATGTCACTTACATTGTAGCAAACCACTCTCATTACCTCTATATTCCATCGATAAGAATAAGCTCCGCTGGAACAGCTTACTCCCGTGAACCACTGCTCTTTGGAACCGATTTGCAAGAGGGTGTTTCCACGACCACTAAAATCTTAGCCTGTTTAAGTCTAGCCGTTATCTTCCCCTGCTATCTCTAGAAACTGGCTCTTAACGTAAACTTCTACTTTGAGTGGTCCCTGTGCCTTGCACTGGTTGAAACTTACTGTAAAAAGAAACAAAAGAAGCAATCGACAGTTAGTTTGTCTCAACGCCGTATTGGTCCATCGGATAGCCATAAACAATCAACTTTCGGTTTTCTTTTTTGCCACAAGTCAGAGGGACTTCTTCCAAGTTTACACTGAATGTATTTAAGCCGACTTAATTTCGCATATATCACTTTCTATGTTTCTCAAATATTTCAGAAAAAGCAACACATATTCCGTTCAACACTGTGAAGCATTTCTTTCGGGCTTATTTGTCATCCAATCATCAGCGCTTATCTTTCACGCTTTCGATGGAAAATGATGCAGGCTTCTTTTTCTTTTTCTTTTTTGTTTTTAATCTTTTTACGCTATCATTTCCACAAACGCGCGCACACGCACGTCAGATTATCGGCTGTTTTGTGCCGCATAAACAAGAACTTGTTGCATTCTATGGCATCCGCCTGTTATGCACATTGCATCAGTTGATTTGATAATTACGTGTACAGTTCAAGCAGTCTTGTATTTCACTTTTGAACACTGTAAATATCTTGTGTTGTTTATTAAGGAAAATTAATTTTCTGGTTTTAATTCCATCTTCGTTATTTCCTCTAAGTGTCTGGAAATTACTCTTTAAACAATTTCTATTTGAACACTTAATAATCGTAAACTTTATTCTTTATGCTCAAAAAAGAAATAAAAATATGAACGGAGGAAATTTTCATTCGATATGGCATTCATTATTACATCGTTTGTTTCTTTTTGGATTAATACATTTGCATTTACCGAGATAATTCTGTAATTTAGATATTGTTGAACTTCATAGAAAACACTGTGTTCTATTAATATAGAGATCTTTTAACTTCGTATTTATTTATTTCTTCCACTGAGGTCATGGCATATGGCCATATCGCATTCATACACCGGTTCCCATAGGATCACCGTAGTTCTGCAACGTCAAACCTGGTCGGTAGCTAGCTGAGTGACCGCCTCAGGGATGGTGTAATGATAACGCCTCGGAATTGGAAATCGGAAAACCGAGTTCCAATTTCAGTCTGATTCGTTATATTCACATATGGCTTATGTCCAAATCAAGTGGAAAGACATGTTCTCGTCCGTTCACCGTAGTTAAGCAATGCCGAGCTTGGTTTGTAACTAGCTGGGTGACTGTCTTGAATGTGCGGATGGTGTAATGATAACGCCTCGGAATTGAAAATCGGGAAAACCGAGTTCCAATTTCAGTCTGATTCGTTATATTCCCATATGGCTTATGTCCAAATCAAGTTGAAAGACATGTTCTCGTCCGTTCACCGTAGTTAAGCAATGTCGAGCTTGGTTTGTAACTAGCTGGGTGACTGTCTTGAATGTGAGGATGGTGTAATGTTAACGCCTAGGAAATGGAAATCGAAACCCCATGTTTCATTTCCAGTCGTTTTCGTTATATTCCCTTCTGCGCTGGAAGACATGTTCTCATACTTTCAACGAAGTTAAGCAATGGTCAGTAAGTAGCTAGGTGACTGCGGGGAAAAGAAACAGGTGCCGTAAGCATGGATGTGCGGTGGGAGTAATGGATAACGGCTAGGAATTAGAAATCGGAAAGCCGAGTTCCAGTTATAGTTGTATTCGTTCGATTCACTTCCGCGCAAATACCTTTGTAAAATGTATAGATCCATCTTTTCTTCCCCTCACAACTATGGGTTTATTAGTAAAACGTCTATCACTAAATCATTATTATCTCAACATAAATAAATCTTACAAGCTGAAAATATTTTCTGGTTTTAAATAATCTATAAATGATAGCTAAATCGTTAAAAAAAAAACCCCAAAAAAACGAAAAGAAAACAACAATTGTTCACCCAGTGAAGTTTTCGGCCGATTTTTCCATTATCTGCCACTTTGTCAGATGGTAAGAAAAGTTGTGTCCATACCGATTTTCCAGGTATGGGGATATCGGCTGTGGTCTGACCCGGTAAGTGATTGGGCACATCAGATTTACTTTCCCCGAAACCCGAATGAACTAAAGCTTTAACAAAGAAACATATAATATCTATTTTTTATTAACATCGCCTACTCTATACTTTTGAGCCAACCATAAAAATTATCGATTAGGCAATGTTTAAAAGAGATATTATAAAGTCATAAGTTTCTGTATCAAACGTTAGATCAGGAAAATAATTATTTTCTGGTTTGCAGGAATATACGATTTAATTCCAAATATACAAAAACGAAAAAAAAAACTCTAAATGTGATAGCTACAGATGTGAAGCGACTCAGACTTTTCGAAATTACTCCATAAAATAACAAGAAAATGGAAATGTTGGATGTATACAGGCGCGATCATGCCGACAATGCAAGCTGATATCAAATACTGTTCATTTTATAAGGGGATGAAGACCTGCGAAAATCAGGTGCAATATTTGCGAATGAGGCCAGAGAAATGTTTGCCGGAATGTTTCTGCTACAACTGTCAATATATTCTGAGCAACACTAACTTATCATGGCTGACTGCCACGTATGAAACGCAATATAAAGCGACCCGAGTAAAGTTTGCCCAGGAAATATAAAACTATCAAGTCAAGGGAGATAAAGAGTCACGGTTTTAGGATAATGTACGATAGTCGTATGAAATAAAAGTCTGCGTATTTGGTTTGATGGAGTGACATTCAACCAATTAGGGCGATGCGTACAGCAAAAAGTGCTTGGTGGTAACAGTTAAGCATGGCCGTGAAAAAGTCATGAACTCGGTTGTATGAATTTTAGTGGAAATAGCGAATTGTATTTCAGTGACTGAATCATAAATTCTTAAGGTTAGCGCAATGTATTGAAAGAGAAAAAAACGTGTTGCCTTTGTTCACACGCTTGGGCAGAAGGGCCATATTTCAGGATTAACCAAATATTCAAAACATGTCGACGAAAACAAAAGAGATTCTGAACAAATAAATGATGAATTTTTTCAACTATTCCAGACTCTCGAAAAGAGATGGCCACTCACTGAGATGGATTTGAAAGAAATAATACTTTCAGATTAATAAAAAATATACTACTAACTGCTTCTAAAAATCATGTACAGTCAGTGTTTACGAATTTAAAAGGCCCAGATCAGACCACAAATAGAGTATTACAGTCCTATATAATGCTGGGGTGTTTAATCTTCACTTTCCCACCATGACCAGGTTCAAAAGCCTTTACCCGGCCTTGTAGGTGATTAATTATTTTCAATATTATAAGCCCTTTTCCATAGGCTCTTACTATCGCCATTTTCATGAAAAAGTTCAGACGAGTTATATTCCTTAGTACCACCAGTTCAGACATATTCAGATAAGACCCGCCATACCGCGTTCACAGAGTCGAATCAGCTTTATCCTTCGGAATATATTGGTAAGAAGAAAGACAACTTCTTTCTGAGAACGGCTGAGAGTATGTGCTTCCCTGTTCACGATGATCTTAATCTCTAGTGTAAATCGTAATCTATCCGATATATCATAATATGAAGTTACCCCTCCTCTTACGTTTATACAAAAACCTTATTCTGTAACACTCTACCTTGAGTAGCTGTTGGGCCTTGTCCTGAGAACATTTAGGTAAAGAAATAGTGTAGTAAGTAATGAACTAAAAAGTAGTTACATTCCGTATTGATTTTACATGAAGTTTATTCATTATAGTGTGTTGCTTTTTGAACAAATATATATTCATATTTTTTTCCTAATAGTCAAATAAAAATACCTGAACAAATTCTGAAATATACGTGATATGAGGAACACTCTATTAGCATAAAAATTATTTACCCTAATATCCAAAATATGTTATACTAATTTAAAACTCACGTAACTTTAAACTTATTTTAATGGATGACTTGTTTTGCTAGTAATGCGATAACATAACAAATGGATGTCAGAAATAATGTAAAAGGTATTCTATAAAGTTATACGACATCTCCAGAAATATCGATTAGAGTTTTTTTTATGTCATGCCCGTTCAGGATGTAACCTCTTGATCAGAGGTCTTGCTGCCAGATATATTTTATCGACATGCTTCTGGAAGGTTCCAGTATAAGTTCTGGATTATTCGAATATTCTTCCCAAATACAAAACATGTCATCATCCACAAAGCCACGTAAACGATTTTCAAATCTACTAAGTCTGGAAATTGAGTATTGTATAACTCCATGCTCGATATGGCTGCAATACTCATTTTTTTTTTGTCTAGTTTAATTTTTGCTAAGCCAAGGAACACGGTTTCTGACCATGAATCGAATGCTTATATTTCTTCATAAAGCTCTGAATCAGAGGCGCTGGAATTTGCGATTGTTGCGCATCATTTGCTTTGCTTCGGAGAAGCCATGAAATAAATTCTTAAATCGTCAATTAATTACTTTTATATATTATAATCACATTTGTAGAAATAGATTAAACCTGATCTCATTATAAACATCACTGAATTTAAGAACTCTGGAAGGTTGGTAAAGAATATATCTGATTTGATTTTAGACATAAAGTTATTGAAAATATAATTTGCTAGAAATACTTTGGTACGTATATATTCGCCCATAGCATTGTCCGATAAACTAGTAATAAAAAAATATTTTCTCTTTTGTATTTAGAAAAGATATTCGAATAATCCATAACTTATAGTGGGACCAGCGCCTCTGATTCAAAGCCTCATGGAAAAAATATAAACATTCGATTCGTGGTCAGAAACAGTGTTCAATGGCTTGGCAAAAATTATACTAGACAAAGAAAAAAAAAAAAAAAAAAAACAGTTACCAAAATACTGTGTATTGCAGCCAGATCTAGGATGGAGCTACATAATCCTCAATTTTCAGCCTTGGTAGATTTGAAAATAGTTTATTAGCTTTGTGGGTAATGACATAGGTTGTTTTATATTTGGGAAGGATATTCGAACAATCTATAACTTGTACTAGGACCGTCCCTGGCATGACGATAAACTATATCCGGCAGCATGGCCTCTTATCAGGATGTTGTCGGTTTTGAGGAACGTGGGACCACCTCTTAATTGCTGCTGTTCTCAGGTCCAGCAGGATCCGGTGCGATAGAACCTGTTAAGGCACCAGATACGGGCAAATAGTGAACTCATAAACAAAAATTAAATCACTAAAAAAAAAAAATATAATTTTTATAATAAAAATACCAGCATACATTTTATTAAAGAACTTACCAATAATACTAGTTATAGAAAAATTACCAGCAACATGTTTCATAGTTTAACTAAAAAAAATGAAATAGACTGTCAAAAAAAAAAAAAAACACATTGCATAATTTCATTGTTTCTGAAGAGAAATAAGTTTTCATTTCTTGTTTGACTTTGTAAAATTAATTGTTAAAAAATTCAGCTAAGTAATTATAATTCAATCAGGAATTAATGTCATTCTCTTGAATTAATGATAAAGTTTGAAATTTTATATTTAGATCTCGGCATTAAAAACACATAGAGGTGTTGATATGCTGCTAAACAAAAACAACCAATCAAATTATACTCGAGGTAAAGAGCCTGCATACGGCTAGATAATGAGTTCAATAAATGTACAATAAAAATAAAGAAAGATGTGTAAGACAAAGATATGCCTTCTCACCAGACTTCAAAGTGAAGTGATTCTAGGAGAGATAAAATTACTACCAGGATTCATTATTAGCAGCCACAATCTTAAAAACATTAGAAATCCATTTTGTTTGTTTTTTTAGAGGCATATTATCTTTTTTATGGGTCATTTAATGCCAACATTGAATTTTCTTGAAAGCATTAGTAATTTTATTTTCAAAAATGTATTGCTGGTAATTTTTATTTCATTTTTACTTATTTATTAATTTATTTTACAAAAATGTATTGCTGGAGGTTTCTTACTATGAGAATGTATTACTGGTATTTTTAATATGAAAATTTATTTTTATACTTTCATAGTGTTTTGACCTCTGTTTGTGGGTTCACCATTTGCCCATAGCTGGGCGTGTAACAGCTGCTACCATTCCGGATCACGGTGGACTTTGGGAAAAACAGCAATTACGATGTGGTTCCACGCTCGTCAGCACCTCCTGATCAGAAGCCTTCTTATTATTGAGCGATATAAAAATGGACTTGAACCAAATAGTTGTGAGTCCAATACTCAGCAACATCAGAGGGAACAAAAAGTTCCAGTGTTGAGTTACTAAATGAAATTAATTGAAACTGAGACACACACACACACACACACACACACACACACACACACACACACACACACACACACACACACAAAAGTATGTCGCGTGGTATTAGAACAATCTACCAACGTATATCACCTGAAGACGGCCGAAAAGTCATGAATATGACGGGAAAACAGCCAGAACGATGTAAGCAGTAAAAAATAATACAAATAACTGAACTTTGAAATACAGACGAAAATTTCGACTGTAACTCTTTCCATTAAGTGGCTCCTGAAACTTGTATTAGGTGATATTTAGTAGAAAAATTAAAACAAAAGCGTGTTTCTTGAATACGTCAGGACTTTCGGATTTTTCGATATTATAAACCATCTCCACTGGGGGTATGATGCTGACAGCCGAATATTTACTCAATAGCAGAGTGCGAAAAATTTGGTTTTCATTTACATTTCTTCATTTCTTAATGTGTATCTAAACTTTACAATTAAAATGTGATATTAGATAACATTGTTTCCATCTCCTGTGCATGTAAATATGTCGCATATTTCAGAGATAAAGAGTCGCTTGAATAAAACTACTGCCAATATTACTCAGTTATACAAATCTGATATTTGGTAATAACGGCAGAATTGCCACAGGCATTGCAAGATATTTGCAAATCAAATTCATAATTAATCACACTAACGTAACCTTGACGATTTTTATGCAATATAAAACGAGGTGTCACATATGATTTAGCTAAACAATGTTTAGCAATGTGCCTCCAGGTTTAAATGGTTAGGGGGGTCAGGGATAGCTATTCCCTGTTAACCTTGGCCGAATAACATTCTGACATTATTTTATAATTGGAATAATAAATATGGTTATTTCGATCCTAAATTTTTCCAGCGTGAAGAAGATTTTAGGATTTCGTTCCCGAGATGAGTAATTGTTAAATAATACAAGAATATTAACAATTACTTAAATACAAGAATCCCTCGATTAGATGATGTTAAATTTGTGCAATAAAAGATGTACACTAATCGATAACGCATTAATTGAATATAATAACTTACAAGAAGTTATGCAATTTGTACCTCAAATTTTAGTTTAATTCACAATTAATTTCTAATTTGCGTACTTTTTAATTAAAATAATTACATATAAAACGATACAAATAAAGTGTTATGAATTAATGTTCATTAAGCTGATGTTTTATGAAAAATATATTTACAATGGTTTGAGGCAAGGTATTCTTCTGTTCTTCATATAATTGGCCTTACTGAGAAATTGCCCCTTAAGATTTTCCAAACATCTTAACCATTAGTATTTTAACCGGAAATTTTAATTTATAATCTTTCCATAGTAAATGCATACATCTTATTGTATTTCGATATTTTTTATTTGTATATTTGTGTATCTAATTAAATTGTCCATTTGTTTTTAACATGAAATCATAAATGCCCTTTTAAGATCTTCAAGATAAAAATTAAAAAAAAACAATTAAACATTTTTTAATAGAGACAAATATTGAAATATGTATCATTATTATCGGCGTATATTATAAAATTTATCTTTTTATAAACGTTCATTTTTTTAATACTGCTTTAATTACTTAGATAACGTAATCTTTGACAAATAAAATAGTTACCCATTTTTCAATTTTCTAATTTTTTTAATTAATCGATGTCTATAAGAAATCAATTTTCAATTCTTCAATTACTGAATTATGTTTTACCGCACTAATCTAGTATTATGTTTGTACTAATCGAATTTTGGTATATAAAGATTTTAGCGCACTAAGCGAAAATGCATAAATCGAATGCACATATGGAGTGATTCCGGTACTAAATTATAAAAAACGGTACAAATCCGCTTTTATAACCAAATGCCAACAAACATCTGACATTGACTATTAATGGTAATTGTAATGTTAATATTAGCTGTTTCCCTACAAGGAAACATCGGCGTTCATTGAACGAGCAGCCAGTACTGTTTTCGGTTTATTTATAAACTCTTTCTCTTAAAACACGTTTTTATTTATTTGTTTATTTATTTATTTTTTGGAAAATAGGTTTCTGAAATCAAGTAGCTTTTATTGCGCTTTCCAGTATTGATGGGGGATTTCCTTCCGAGCCTTCTATTCGAAGTGGTGTAAGATGCTAACATCTTATGACATTTTTTTCACTTTGAGTTACATGTGCAATCCTAAAACGGCTGCTGCTGCTGCTACTATTGGTAGTTCGCAGATGCTGTAGCTTCTGTTATTTGATACAGTTCTTTGTTTCCTTCCGGGCTGTGGCCTACTGCATATCGGAGATGGTTATACATGCATTGAGTGAGTGATTTGTCAATTTTTAAGGTTTATCAATCTTTTGCTGTTTATTTAAACACCAAAAATATTATTTGATTTATGAAATCTTTTAGGATAATAATTATTTTTACTGATAGACATTCTACTAATTAACCCATATCTGGCAGGGATAAGCGGTGGATTTATACTTTCCCCAGGGATATTTGTTCGTGAATATAACTACCTGTTGAGTCTTGACTCATTGTTGAATCTCGCCTAATGCATGGAATAATAATGCAACACAAAATGCACTTAGAACAAGAATGTATTATAACAAGAAAGTGTACACAATAAGTACATATAGTATTTCTGTATATTTCTGGGAAGACGTTCCTGGAGAATGTGTTGACTAGTCGCAGTCGATCAGAGTCTCTAGTTGGATCTCGTGATTCCTCTCTCCTCGTCTTCCGGTACCAACCACTATTTATATAGTTGGTAGTCACCTATGCAGATTAGGTGGATCCCACCACAACACCCCCCTCCCAAGCCTTGGAATCCTTTTGGATTTCAAACTGGCTTCTATATGGGATGATGATCATGGTTATTTCTTTGTAGATCCCCTTTGCATAGTTCATATGTATATCTGTTTTTTTTTTTCAATATCTTTTTCGTTTTGGATTCCCGTCCAATGGGTCCGTGAACTTTCGTTTCCTACCGGATCTTCTCGGTTCAGGAGCACTCTGCGGAGGTTCTACTTGAAAAGTATCATACATTACATCAATGGGATCTTCCTCCTCATCCGGTATACTCTCTTCATGCTCTAGCACGTAGCATTTTTTGAGTTGGTTCTGGTGCCTTTTATGAGTATTCTTCGGCCCTTTTATTATGTAAATCGGGTCACCGATTCTCTTATCCACTATGCCTCGCTCCCAGAACTCAATGTTGTTTCTATAGCACTTGAAAAAGACCTTCTCTCCGGGGGTATATCTTTTTCTAGCTGTATACATAGTGTTCTTTATTCTATTTCTTCCTGGCAAAAGCTTGTCAAACACTGACTTAACTTTCCTAGCGAACATTAGTTCTGCTGGTGCCATGTTTGATGGTGTTCTCTGGTTAGGCGTGATTCTGTATACTTGTAGGAATTGCTGAAGCGCCTTTTCCGTTGGAACTCCTGAGGCTTTCTTCAGAGCGCGCTTTAACGTATCTACAAATCTTTCTGCGAGTCCATTGGATCTCGGATGATACGGCGGCGTCGTTATGTGGTTAATTTGATATAACTCACAAAATTCCTTAAATTCGTCAGAAGTGAATTGTGTACCATTGTCACTCACAATACACTCTGGCACACCGAACCGTGCAAATAGTTCATGCAAAAAAGTTGTTGTGGTATTGGACGTAGGCTTTTTGCAGCGTAGTACTTCCGGCCATTTTGTAAAGCTATCTACCACTATTAAGTAGTAATAATCTTCTACTGGACCAGCGAAATCAATGTGTAATCTTTCCCACGGATGATCCGTCTTTGGCCATGGTTTGTGTACTATAGGTGGTGCCTTAGCTGCTAACGCACACCCTTTACATCGATGAACCATGTTTTCGATATCCACATCCATTCCTTTCCAATATACAAAGCTTCGCATTAAGCTTTTTGTTCTATTAATCCCCGGGTGACCCATATGAAAGTCCCGTAGGATTCTTTTCTGCAACTTTTTTGGTACTACTACTCTCTCACCATATAATAAAATTCCGTCACAAATTGAATAGATCTCCTGAACTTTTTGGTCATTTGCTACCATTTTACTTTTTATTCCTAAAATGAAATCATCGCTTTCAGATTCTTTTTTGATTTCCTTTGATGTAACCGGTAGCTCTCTTACAATGTTGTTTACCATGCTTTTCACCTCATAATCTGCTCTGATATTTGCAATAATTGTTTCTTCGAATCCTTCATCTTTATTCGGTACGAGTATTGATAAGGTATCCGCATGAATTATATTTTTGGATGATAGGTGCCTTATGTGGAAATCATAATTGAGAAGAATGGTTCCCCATCTTAACAGTCGATTTGCCGTGTAAACGGGTAACCCTTTCTTTGACCCAAAAATAGTGATCAGAGGTTTATGGTCCGTTTCTAACCTGAAATGTCTGCCGTAGATGTATCTATGAAATTTTGTTATGGCAAAAATGATACTCAGCGCCTCCTTTTCTATCTGTGAATAACTTCGCTCTCCTGGGAGTAATGCCCTCGAAGCATGCGCAATCGGTTTTCTAGAACCATCTGGCATTATGTGTTGAATACATGCTCCTATCCCGTATGAACTAGCATCACTTGCCTCTACAATATCCAGTTTAGGATTGTAATGGGTTAAAAAGAGGTCGGACGTAAGCATTTTCTTAATTTCATCAAAGGCTTTTTGACATTCTACCGTCCATTCCCATGCCTTGTCTTTTTTCAGTAGTTCATTCAACGGAGCTCTTAGATTATACATTCCTTTAATGAATGCTTGATAATAGTTCGCGAGCCCCAGAAAACTCTGTAGTGTCGCCACGTTAGTGGGCGTCGGCATGTTTCTAATCGCAATGGACCTTTCCGGATCTGGAAATCTGCCATTTTTGTTGATTATGTGACCTAAATATTTAATTTCCTCCAAACCAAATTCGCACTTTGATTCTTTGACTTTAAATCCAAAGTCCTGAATCTTTTTAAATACTTGATTGAGGTGCTCTCGATGTTCGTCGACATTTGCACTCCTTACTATAATATCATCTAAGTAGGCACACGCAAAGTCTAAGTCATTCAACATGACGTCCATGGCTTGTTGAAAAATGGCTGGTGCCACTTTAATACCAAAAGGAAGCCTGTTGTACTTGAATAAACCCCTATGCGTGTTTATCCCTAGTAACTTCGAACATTCTTCTTCGACGGGAATTTGGAGATAGGCATCTGATAAGTCGATTTTCGAAAAAATCACTCCGCCATTTAGCTTGTTAAAAATCTCCTCAGGACTCGGTAACGGGTAATGGTAGTCCTTAATTACAGAGTTCAACCCTGTCGAAAAATCAACGCAGACTCTGATTTGGTTTGATTTCTTTTTTATGCACACAATCGTTTCTGCCCATGAATTAGATTCTACTTTTGAAATAATTCCCATTTTTTCCAACCTATCAAGTTCTTCGTTAACTTTCTCTACACTTGCGAAAGGCACGTTTCGTTTCTTTTTAAATATAGGCATAGTATTTTCTTTTAATTCAAATTTAGCTTCAAATTTGTTACATCTTCCAAGACCAGGTGTGAAGGTTTCCGGAAACTTTTTCTTTAATTCATCTTTAATGTCCTGTCTTGATTGCGTATTACTTTCTACTTTTCTGCAGAATGAGTTTAACGGTTTATCCCACAATTCGAATGTTTCAATAAAATCTGTACCCAACAAGTTTTCTCCATTTCTCAGAATAAAAACTTTTATTTTTTTAACGATCCCATTCAATTTCATTGGAAGTACAACCTCGCCTTCGAAGTTAATTTGCTTTCCAGTTACTGTTCGAGCGAGTTTCGTTGACTTCATTATTGTAGGCCTTTTTAAAATTTTCCATGTTTTATCGTTAATTATTGTTAAATCTGACCCCGAATCGAGTTGAAATTTGATATTCTTTTTGAATATTTCAGTCGTCACATATTTCCTCAAATCTCTATCTGATTTGATATTCGAATTTGTTTGTCTAATTCGGCTCTTGAATTTTTTCGTTTTACAACACGATCCTTTGTGACCATTCTTTTGGCACACGAAACATTTCTTATTTCTATATGGGCAATTTACCTCCCAATGTCTTTCGTTACAACGTCTGCAATTATTTGGTGGAACTTTTTTATTTTCGTTCTTTTTATTTTCTTGTCTATTATTAAAATACGCTGAATTTTTTCTCCAATTTTTCTCTGACGGGTAATTTGGCTGCTTTTTTATTTTTTTAATATAAGCAATGCCAGCTTCTTCGATTTTTTGCGACTCTTTCTTTAACTTTACGGCCCGTTGACACTCCTCTGCTAACTTTTGCAGGGTAAGGCCTTGTTCAGATTCGAGTTTAGACAAAACTCTACGTCTTATTTCGGCACTCTTACTGGATACCAGTCCTTGAGCAAAAATTAAGCACTTGAATTCTTCAACCGTAATCTCTGCCAATCTGAAATTGTCACAATGTCTATTCACTATAGATGCATATGTTAAGTAATCCTGATCGTCGGATTTAGAGACATTCATGCATAACCATCGCTTATGCCAAAGCGACATATTTGCTCCAAACAGCTCTTTTAGCAATTTCACTGTCTCCGAGAATTCCTATTCAGTTGTTTTTCTCGTAGAATAAAATCTACAAATTTGCTATGTTCTGCTGTACCTAGCTTTCTTAGTAATAGACTGACTTTTCTTGAATTCGACCAGTTTTCACAGTCTGTGTAGAAAATATCTTCATACCGTTTAAAGTACGCTTCAAACGTTTTTTCTTCGTCTGGCACATAGTTGAAAGTTTCCAGCGAATTAAATATGGTGTTATTAGAATATGAAGAATTTCCCTCATTTGCCTGATAGTTGTTTAATTTCTCCAGTATTAACTTTTAAATTTCTAAAAGTCTTTCCTCTTGACGTTCTTGCTTATTCTGCATCGCTTTCTGTTGTTCATGTTGTCTTTCCTCTTGTTTATCTTGATATTTTTGCAGCGCTATCTGTTGTTCTTGTTGTCTTTCCTCTTGTTTATCCTGATATTTTTGTTGTTTATCTTGAAATTTTTGCTGTGCTATCTGTTGTTCCCTTATTAATAAGGCAAACTGTTCCTGCTGGGATTTGAATAATTCAGATATGACTTTGGATAGTTCCTCCATTTTTAGCTGATTGTGTTCATGAAACAAGGAATATACTTTTAATTTGTGTATCCACGAATATCATATAAGCTGACCAAAAAATCGAAACAACGTACGACTTTTCTATTTTATGTCTTGCTTTTACATTCACGCCCGTGCTAATCAACTTTGGTATTTTTTTTTTTTTTTCGTCTTCTGTTCGCGTATTTCAATGACAACGTCTGATTTTCTTATCAGAGGTAATTCGTCACTATATTGTTGAACAAATAATTTTTAAAAAAATAACTTTTTAAAAGTTTGTTACCTTTCAAAGTCGACACGGTGTATTTGTGCTCCTTTTAAATCCATGCATGTTTTTGTAGTCGGCCAATTTTTCTTTTTAGCGGGTGTCTCGTTGTAGATAATTTTTTAATTTAAAATTACCGTTACTCGTTTACGACACCTTTCAATTTTTCTGAGTGAACGTTCCTTTATGCTTAGTCGTCTTTTAACGAGTTCTACATATCCAGAAGTTCAGAATCCTTCGTCGTTACGTTAACGTTGGACTTTGAATTAATAGTTTTTCTTTTTTTTTCAGCCTGGGTTCTTCAATGACTTGTCCCAATTGTTGAAAACTCTCACTATTAATTCTTTCTTATTTCCGTATGGTTCGTTCTACTTCTTTGCCATTGTTGACACTTGGCGTATGGTTCGTTCTACTTCGTCGCCATTGTTGAGTCTTGACTCATTGTTGAATCTCGCCTAATGCATGGAATAATAATGCAACACAAAATGTACTTAGAACAAGAATGTATTAGAACAAGAAAGTGTACACAATAAGTACATATAGTATTTCTGTATATTTCTGGGAAGACGTTCCTGGAGAATGTGTTGACTAGTCGCAGTCGATCAGAGTCTCTAGTTGGATCTCGTGATTCCTCTCTCCTCGTCTTCCGGTACCAACCACTATTTATATAGTTGGTAGTCACCTATGCAGATTAGGTGGATCCCACCACAACACTACCCCAACTGGAAATTGAACTCAGCTCTCCGATTCCATATTCCGATCCGTTATCCATTACACCAACCGAACATTCCAGCTTGCTGCACTTAGTATTGTCAAGAGGTCATCCATCCAGCTAAGGACCAGGCTCGACGTTGCTTAACTTCGTTGATCGTACGGAAACCAGTGTTTCAACCTTTCAATTCCTTTTCTAATCGTGGCCAAGCAGCAGAACTGGGTTATTACAGATGCACGCAATTACCAGTGACATTCATACTTGTTACATTTTGCTGCATATATGAACGTAAAGAAAAGAGAATTATTACAATTCAGACCGTTGAAGATATTTTCGTTTCCTTAGAAACATAGCAGACAGAATAACGGTATTCTCTCATCGTTAACGGTTTTGAAATTTCACAGCAGGTGACGGCCTATCATTTATCAATCATATGCCAATAGAAACAGCAGGCGGGTGAATTAATAATATGATTCTCGAAGCGGATGCACGTCGTCGAACGCGCCATATCAATATGTATGGCCGCAGCATCGACACTAGCAATGTCTCAATCTTTTCTCAATAATCATGCCGGATTTATCATTAAGACAATAGTTGGTGACACCACTTTGTCAACAATTGTCAGCATCCTGCAATTAGCTTTCATTTGCAGATTAATTTGCATTATGGATCCTACGGAGAAAGCTCCTGAGGCGTTTATAATTCGTGTTAAAAATATTAAAATACTACAATGGCAATTCATGTAAAGAGAAATTTACCTTTAGGCATATATATTCAAATAAAGCAAACAGCATTCTGAGTTAAAGAAAATTCAATAAAATGTCTTTATAGAGATAATCCTTCACAAAAGCGTAGGTAAGTTGTTTCTAAAATTATCTTACATCCAACATTTAAATATGTTTACAGGCCTTACGGGTATATCACGTTGAAAACAGCGTTTCTCTTTAAGATCACCGAAATTAAGTAACATCGAGACTGGTCAGTAACTTGACAGCTGACCGCTTGGGAATAACAAGTGCTGTAAGATGGATGTACGTTGGTTTAGACAATCGGAGGTTTAGCCACACTGATGAGCTGTGATACAGCGAAACAATCTCTCTGTGGATGACAATATATACACACACACACACACACACATATATATATATATATATATATATATATATATATATATATATATATATATGTGCTACTGCTATTAAGCATTATTCTTCAAGTAAATTGAATTGAGTTCCCCTTTCGTATAGAGAAAAACGTTAAAATTCATACATACATACGTAGTAGTGTTGAAAAGTTCTAGACCCCACGACTAAAAAGGGAGAGTAAAAAACTGATGTTCAGTCAGTTTGTCAAATTCTGAGAAAGAGATCGGCAAAACTTGTATATTAATTTCTATATCTAACTTTCATTCGTTTTATTTTCATTTATTTATTTGTGTCTCTAACGCTTTTCTGTCTGTCTGTCTGTCTGTCTGTCTGCGTGTGTTGCTTAAAGCTAGCTATATTTAAAGGGGAATTGTACTCATTATCGGCCGTCCAGGGTAAGACGATAAACTACATCCAACAATCAAGGCCTCTGATCAGGAGGTTTTGAGGAGCTTCGAGCCACCTTTTAATTGCTGCTATTCCCAGGTCCTACGGGCAAATAGTTAACCCCCAAACTTTCGTCAAAATACTATGAAAGTGTAAAAATGTGTTTTAGTGCTAGCAATACATTTTTGTAAAAAAAAAATTAGCAGCTATAATTTTTGCAAGAAAAATTATTAGAAGCAATACATTATTATCAGCAATAGATTTTTGAACAAATATTAACAGCATTACATTTTTTAAATGAAAAAAAAATTACCAGCAATAAATATCTTGTCAGAATTAAATAACACATTGAGGATGATATGTCCTCAAATAATGTGGTTTCTGCTAATTGTTACATTTATTTGTTTGGGATTCTGTAGCAGCAATCCACAAGGTTACAGAAGGATGGTTCTCGCTAAAACCTACAGCGTTCCTTCGTTCTAAATCATTTTTAGCCAATCACCTGTGAAAGCGTTTGTACACAGTTTTTTTTTGTTGCTTTTTTAAGCTTTTCACCCCAAGCAAGGCTAGAAGACACTAGCACGCAAGGGGTTACAGAAGATTTGGAGGAAGAGCAGATTGGAGTGGAAGAGGAAAGAATGTCGATAAGGATAGTGGATCGATCAAGGCAAGGGGGTTACAGAAGATTTGGAGCGAGAACAGATAGGAATGAAAGGGGAAAGGATGTGGAGAAGGGAAGTGGATAGATCAAGGCAACTGGAGATGTCGATTGACGTTACACCTAAATAGTTGGAGATTATATTTGTCAGGGAAACAGGAATAAGGAAGGGAGTTCCACAGGCGAGATGTGCGAGACATGAAGCTACTGGAGTAGAAGAGACGTCTACATCTAACAGTTTTAACAGTGAAGGGGTTGGAACGGGATGCCAGCCTCGTAGGACGCTTAAATTCATGAGGCCTGGTAACCAGAGAAAGCAGCTCATCGGAGCAATTACCGTGAAAGTATTTGTAAAAAAGACAGAGCGAGGCAACGGCGCGTCTGTGAGAGAGTGACTGCAGACGAGATGACAGAGCAGGCCCCATTACGTTGCATATCCGTCTCTGGATCTTATCAAGAACCCTGAGGCAAATAGCAGGGGCTCCAGACCATATATGGCAGCAATACTCCATGCAAGGGCGAATGGTTGATTTATAGATTTGAAGGATCGATTCCGGGGAGAAAATTTCCTGGCCCGGCACAGGGAGCCAACTTTCCTTGCGGTAGATGAAGCAATTGATTCGATGTATTTGTTCCATCTCAGGTCAGCGGACAGCGTGAGACCGAGCAGCCGCAGAGAGGAGCTCTCGAGAATTTGGGCTTCAGACATTCTAATGGGAAGCAGGGATGGATCCCTGTGGTGGTTAATAGAGAGCAGTTTTGTTTTAGAGGCGTTAAAGTTAACCAACCAATTCTTGCTCCAGTTCACAACCGATTGTAGGTCCTTTTCGAGACGAACTGCCAGGTTAACTTTGTCAGCATCACTAGATTTGTTTTTGAGGCAGGAGTAAATTGTGGTGTCATCCTCGTAGATGCCGACTTGGGAATCTATGGCGTCAGGAAGATCATTTACGAATATACGGAACAGAGTAGGGCCTAGGATGGAGCCTTGAGGAACACCTGCGTTAGTCGGATAGGAGCTAGAGATGAATCCGTTGAGAACGACTTCAATTCACGGGTTGACAGGAATGATTGTATTAGGTCAAACAATCGACCTGAAATACCATAACCCTGAAGCTTGCGAAGAATGGCGGCATGCCAAACCACATCAAACGCTTTGGAATAGCTTCGTAGACAAATTCAGTGATGGCCATAAGCACATCGGCTGTAGATCGGGCAAAGCGGAAACCATACTGCTTGTCTGAGAGCAGATCATGGGATATAAGGTGATTAATCACTTCGGTGTTGATTAGGGCTTCGAAGACTTTGCCGAAGAGGGGTAGGAGACTGATAGGACGGTAATTAGAAGGGCCAGAATTCTTAAAGACAGGAACAATGGATGAGGACTTCCAGCAGTCAGGAAAACAAGACTCCTTGAGGCAGTAGTTGTATAATTTAGAGAGGGCAGGCGCCAATTCAGGTGCGCATTTTTTCAGGACAATGGCTGGTATCCCATCTCCACCATTAGCCTTGTGGTGATCTAAGTTAGAGATAATGCCCAATACCAATGACGGGGATATGTGCAATCCGCTCAAAAGGGCCTCAGTTCTGGGAGGGGAATTGGACATAGGTACCCCGGATGAGTCAAGCGTTGAATTGGAAGAAAATTTCTGAGCAAAGCATTCAGCCTTGTCGGCAGAGGTGGTCAGGACCTCAAACTGATTGAACAGGGGAGGAATGGAGGGTTTGCTATTGTTCAGAACGCTCTGGCAGAGACGCCAATAATCCTTGGAGCCGAATTTGCGAGATGCAATACGTTCCTTCATCCTAGCAGCAAATAGTGACTTATCTTCGTTGAGGACACGCTTACATTCGTTACGGGCGGAGGCAAATAGGCGTCTATTGCAGTCGGACATATCGCTACGAAATAGATGGAAGAAGTGGTTCCTATGGGCAATGGCGGCTGAGCAAGCAGAGGAGAAACAAGGGGAGGAGCGTGGTTTGACCTTAAATTTCCTTGAGGGGATGAAAGCGTCAATTCCAGCTTTAACCCAGGAAGAGACCTCTAAAGCACATTCTTGAATGGGGAGCTCAAATACAGCATCCCAGGGGACATCGCGGAGGAAATCACGGAACAATTCCCAGTCAGCTCGTTGATAGCAGAACGAGGTTCTGGTGATAGGAGGCTCTTTGCCGGAGGTGTGGTTGAAGGTGATACTAACAGACACTACAGCATGATCGGAGTTACCAAGAGGACAGAGCTGCGTGGCATTTCTAAATGAGTTTGGTGCCATTCATGATATCCATATGAAAGTCTCGATCGATATAAGAAATTGGACAAGAGTTTTTAGGTTTATCTTTTGGCTCAGTAGCAGCTTGTGGTGTTGGGCGAAACTACACTCAAAGCACTGCCTATATATTCAATGCTGGATGGCACCTACAGGCGGTATAATGGTTATCAAGCTTGTCTTGCTAGAACAATTACGCCTGAGCAGTGAGTTCGATCCTCATACTTTCGGCCATGTGCCACATGTAAGATACGCTTGGAAAATCACTATATATTCATGCTGTGACTATTCTTTCGTAGGGTAGGTTTTATTTCTCACATATGATATCACATATAATGGTTTGTAAATCTCAGTTTCCAAAGAACTTTTCTATGGCACGCGCCCTCTGGAGCGTGCAGTTGTACAGTTAGAGACTTCGTTGGATCAAGCTTATATATATATATATATATATATATATATATATATATATATATATATATATATATATATATATATATATATATATATATGTGTGTGTGTAGGCTATACACATATTAATATAATTAGAAATATATACGAAGGAAAGAATATAAAAAAACATGATAGAACATACAAGATAAAAGAGTTTTGCGATTTGAATGCCGGATTTTAATGTTTTTGGGTGAGGATTTTATATTAAAATGGTATGAATTGCATTATTCCAAGAATAATTCGTATGCGTGAAGTTACTCGAAATATGCCCTCAAGAATATTATATTAAAGAAAAGGAAACGAAATATTGTTGCAGGAAAGTGTTTTATATATTAAAAGAAAAAAGACCTAATAAAAAAAATCATTTTCTCAAGCACAGAAAGACAGTACAAAGAAAGTTATTCCGATAGATTGCGGGTTTTATGAGATAGTGCTTGAATAAAAAGAACATGAATACGGAAAATGAAATTTTAAAAAATAGCATTTGCTTTTTCTATATCCACAGGCTCATGTCGAACCTAATATTCATGTATATAAATTTCTCTCTCTCTCTCTATCTCTATCTATCTATCTATCTGATAATCAATTTGATATTATGACTCTTGACTTAAGAAATAGATTTTTACAATCAATAATTCTATTTCCCCTAAGCCCCTTTGTATTCTATATTACTCCTTATACGAGGTGAAGCTGAAAAGTTCTCAGCCTGACTGGATTTCTAAAATCTGGCCAAATCAAAAAACAGATGTTTTCCAATCCATTCTTTGTCGGGTGGGTGAAGACATTTTTATGAACCTTGTATGTAGGCGTATGTAACCATGTAGCTTTTTAAACTCTGTCACGGATAACGGTCATAACACTGAAATGAAGCAACGTCGATCCTGGTCAATACGTAGATGGCGACCGCTTGGGAATCCCAGCTGCTATAAACTTGGATGTACGAGTCGTATAATGGATAATGTCTCGGAGATTGAAATCGGATAATCGAGTTCAAATTTCAGTCTGCTTTGTTATATTCACTTATACGCAAATACTCTGGGGAAAGGTATCATTCCAGCTCTTCTTCATCCCCCCATCTATGGGTTCATTAGCAGGATTCTTTTTATCAGTACATCATTATTATATCCAAAAATTATTCAAATCTGAAAATATTTTCTGGCTTGAAATAACCTGCAGATAAACCGTAAAATATCAATCAATTTAGCAATCAATCACCTTTCTCTCATTCCTTTCACGACCTCGATATTAATCTGTTCAAATGTAAATATTGGCAGCATGACTTGCTGCTAGATTGACAAATAGGTTTCACCTTCTTACTGTTGAAATGGCAAGATCTAACCCTAAGTTTAATTATAATACAATATTTTCTCACACGTCTCAGCTGTGAAACCCTCTCGTTTTTGTACCATGGCGAAGAGCGATATTTATTTCCGCTTCAATACAGAAAATGTGGCACAAGGCCAAAAATGGGGAATGGGGAAAAACAGTCTTCATCTGTCTTAACATTAAACTTAGCTAGCCACAAACACTGACCCAAACATACAAACAATATTCCTAACACCAAAATAACACATTCTTACTTACCTTTCTTACAACATCCACCATAATATCTCATTGTCTCTATGAAAATTTTAAGTTGTCCCCATATGTACAATTCATTGTCTGTTGGGGGAGGGGAATAAAACAACAATTTTTAAAAATATCCCCAATGACGAAGAGCTCATCCTAAAAATTACCATGAAATTATTTATATAACAGGTACAGGGAAACAGATTTACAGCAGTGGGAAAGTGACTGGAGCTGAGACGTCTGGTCAGGAACATTGCTGATTCTTTGGTTTTAATCAAGAATATCAGAGAAGAATGTTCCCTCCACCGTGCTTAATTGTAGGAGGGTTATGTTTTGGTTTGTGAGCATCATTCACATTCCTCCATGCATAACGGGAGTTCATGTGACCAAATAAATCTAGTTTGCTGTTCATTAAAAAATATTTACTCCCATGTTGTAGATGGCTTCTAGCATAAGCTAATCTGTATTTTAGGAGTTGAGCCTTAAGCAAGGGTGTTTTCCTTGGACTACAATCTTGAAGTCCTGATCGATGAAAGCATCTAGTGAATGTCTTCATCGATACATTCGAACCTGATATATTTATATCATTGACAACGTCCTTTGTCGTTAAGTGAGGATTCTTCGAGACATTCCTAACATTTTTCCATTCTATTCTCTCAGAAATTAAGCGTTTTCTACCAGTCCTTGATTTATTCTCAAGACTCTCAAGAATCACCTTGAACTTCTTGAATATATATAGCAGGAGGACCGGATCATCTGTGGCAGAAATATTTGAAGTTTGGGGGAATGGCAGACTTATAGCTATGTAATATATATTCAGGAAAGAACCAACTTTATTTGCAGCACACCTAGCAATGGATTCAATATAGTCTTTTCATTTCATGTCAGCCGATAATGTTAATCTGAGAAACAGCAACGAAAAACACTTCTGTTAGTTAATATTAGCCATGCTGATGGAACGCAGAAAGGGGTTTATAAGATATTTAATAGAGTGCAGTTTAGATTTTGAGGCAAGTCATTCCTTGCCCCAGTTAACAACAGACTGTCATGTTTTAGATCAGACGCCAATTTGATCTAATACCAACAGAGCAGATTTACTATCGAAACAGGAGTAAATGGCTGTGTCATCAACATAGAGCTGAGAGGAAGGTAGTTAATGAAAAGTAGGAAGAAGGTAGGACCAAGGATAGAGTCTTGGGAGAGACCTGCATTAATACAAAATGATCTAGAAGAGCGGCCGTTTGGGATAACTTTCATTTCACGATTTGATAAGAAAGACTGCATCAGTTCAAAAATTCATCCAGAGTGAGGAAGACCGGTGTGTCAGACCCTGTCGAACGCTTTCGATATATCCAAAGCAACAGCTCTGCAATATTTAATATTCTCAAGATTTTAAAGGGAAGACAATTACATTATACAAAAAATAATATTGCACATCTATTTTTGTCAAAATAAAGTGACCTTAAATGCTAAGCTTGAACTGATTTGTACTAAAATTTACCACAACCTATTACATCATATTTAGGCATTATTGGAGCATTATATCCCTTGTTCTGTTTTAATCACACTTGTAACATAAAAAATGAACCAGTTTTGCAAGCGTGTGAGGCATATATATATATATATATATATATATATATATATATATATATATAAAAGTGGACATGGAAGTCAGCACTTAGAGGCGACAGTCTGTTTCCTGCCAGTGAAACAGACTGTCGCCTCTAAGTGCTGACTTCCATGTCTACTTTTATATTTACACACGCTCTATCTCTGATATTGAGCACTTTATCCCATAAATATAGCACACTTTAAGACTATATTTCTTTATATATATATATATATATATATATATATATATATATATATATATATATATATATATATATATATATATATATATATATATATATATACAGTGTTGTGGACAGAATTATTCGCACTCATTAAATATTTGTATATTTTCTAAGGCGATGCAAATATTTTCATGTCCTTACAGAATTTACCCTGTATCGTGGATTCC
The DNA here is from genome assembly GCA_964036315.1 of Acanthosepion esculentum. Lineage (NCBI taxonomy): Eukaryota > Metazoa > Mollusca > Cephalopoda > Sepiida > Sepiidae > Acanthosepion > Acanthosepion esculentum. Next base: position 64,223,452 of record OZ038486.1, on the reverse strand, counting down.
GTATTTACCTTTGAATAAAGC
>OZ038486.1:64190931-64218431 GCA_964036315.1 Acanthosepion esculentum | reverse complement strand
ATATATATATATATATATATATATATATATATATATATATATATATATATATATATATATCATTGAATAGATTAAGTTCGACAGTTATTTTAACATATAGTCCGTTTATGTGTAATATTCATAGATATAATTTATTGAAGTAAATGCTCTATTTTTTTATTTTAATTAAACAGAATTAATTACATTTGCCGGCATGAATGTTTGAGGAATTTTCCAGAATATATATGATTCTCCAACAGGATACGAACCTGTAATCCCAAAGGGGACAATCCTTTTATTTCATGTACTGTTAACAATTCAGTCAAAAACAAGTAGCACATATGACTCGGACATTCAGGCGGGTAAATGTAATTAATACTGTTTAATAACGCAAGAATAACAAAAAAAAAAACAACAGAAAACAAAAAAAAACAGATAACTTATTTAAATAAGGTATATCTCAAATTACAAACTAGAAACGGAATATATATATATATATATTGGTATAAAATGACAATTGGAAAAATCTTAGATCTTGCCGACGCGTTTCGTCTTCCGACTTTTTCAAGGCAAAAATGAAATCGAAATATCTCTGTTGTTATATATATATATATATATATATATATATATATATGTATATATATATATATATATATATATATATATATATATATATATATATATCAAGTATGTGTTGCAGTTCAATTTACATTACAATGAATCATTCATACTTCTATATCTGTATTCTGTATGAATGATTCATTGCAATATACATATATATATATACATATATATATATATATATATATATATATATATATATATATATAAAAATATATATATATCAAGTATGTGTTGCAGTTCAATTTACATTACAATAAATCATTCATACTTCTATATCTGTTTTCTGTATGAATGATTCATTGTAATATACATACACACACAGACACACACACACACACACACATATATATATATATATATATATATATATGTATACAATATAGGATTGGTGCATACGGAATAAATTCCAGTAACCAACAAATACTATTCTTAAAAGAGTGCTCAATAGAGAGTAGAGCAAATATAATTATTTATTCGAAAATTATATCATAAATGTGTTATAAAATCACTAGAAAAATAACCATTTTGCTTCAACACTTCTGGTATCTTATCAAGTGATAAGGTCACTTGATAAGACAACAGAAGTGTTGAAATATAATGGCTATTGTTGTAGTGATTTTATAACATATTTACTTTATAATTTTAGAATAATTATATATATATATATATATATATATATATATATATATATATATGTTTTACCAGCATGTGACAGGTAGGGATAACTCCGTGGAAGATATAAATCCCTGGAGAGCTCAATGTAGACTATAGAGCATTATAATTCTAATAAGAATGAATATATATATATATATGTGTGCGGTTGTGTGTTGTGTATGACATTAAGTTGTAAAATTTTTGTGGATACCCATGTATGAGTAGAAGCTCCGTTTATTTTAAACAGTGCATTTATTTTCGGGTACGAGGCAGAGAAATCTGCCTCCCCCTTGCAGGATTTGAAACAGCGTTTGCTAACCAATCTTTGCAGGAGGAAACCGTCATCAGAACCCTTGTGCTTTTAACCGACTCGCCCACGAAGGGCGTCGCCGATTAAGCAAGACTGAATACTGTCTTTTAAGACTAACCTGCTCAATTTCGTATCAGAAACGTAAACCAAAGCAAATAATGAATGTTTTAACTTAGTAATCTGACAGGTTTTTTAAATCTTTTTTAATGTTATTTTAAATACCGTTAAAATAACGTATAACGTTATAAAACTGGTGCATTAATGAAAAACCTTTAATTCTTCATAAATATATATATATATATATATATATATATATATATGTGTGTGTGTGTGTGTGTGTGTGTATAGTGATCCATATACAATCCTCTACGCTGTATCACAGCTAATCAGTGTGGCTAGACATCCGATTGTTTCAAGCCGGGATCAAAACTCGGACGATTAGGCATCAGTCAGAGATTCTACCTCTAAGCTCTCGGCGCAGGTTAGAGAAAGGGAAATTTTTAACGTATCATATACATGATGTATACAAACTTCAGTAGCCAGAAGCGCTCAGTTCATGACTGAATAGTGATACATTAATAGCAGGAGCAGCCACTGTTTTTTTTTTACAATTACCCTTTCTCTACAGTACTCAATCGGCGAACGAGAGATTATCATTTCACCCCAAGCGAGGCAATAACGCCATTAAGACAAAAGAAAGCTACCGATTGTGATAGAATATGAGAAAAAGAAAAAACATTATTAAGGAGTAAGAACAATAAAAGGACATGAATTAAAAAGACAAGTGAAAACGATAAAGATTGCATTTATATTTTTGAAGATCAATCTTGACGGGAAAGCAAAAAAAAATAAAAAAATAAAAAACCGGAAGAGAGTTCGACAAGCGAGAAGTGTGAGAAAAGAAACTGTTAGATATAGAAGATACGATTACATCTATTTATTTTAAGAGCAAATTGATGAGACCTCACCGCCAATCTAGTACTGCGCTTAAATTCATAAAGTCGTGTTATACCAAAGAGGAAAGAGGAAAGATCATCACAATTACCACAAAAATGATTATGGACATGGCACTTGGAAACTGCGGTATGAAAGCGACTGAAGCTGAGATGCTAGGTTAGAATCAATATCATTGCAGATTGTTCTATATTTTTTATGAAGACTCTCTAAATACAGAGCAGAAGAATTTGACTAACGGACAATATTGAATGCTTGGACGAATTATAGACTTATAAGTGGGTAAGAGATTATAGAAATCTTTGCTGATCGTCTTTGCAACTTGAGTTATAATCTTCCACACTGAAAGGAGTTTTAAATTCCGTTTCCTAGATCTATCTATCTATCTATCTATCTATCTATCTATCTATCTATCTATCTATCTATCTATCTATCTATCTCAGTCTCTTCATATCAATCGTTCAACATCAATATCATCATCAGTCTCTTGATCATGTATGATCTTTTAATCGCCGCGTATCTGTGCATCTGACCAGATCCTTCCACATAACTGTGTTGAAAACCGGGGCTCTATTCCTTCATGCGTAGCGTGTCTTGGACTCATAGACAAGATAGAGCACTTCTCTCTTCCGATCAGATTATAGCCAATGTCCTACACCTTGAAGGGTCGTCTTGGTAACGGACACCATGTCATCGATTCCACTGGGGGACGTAGATGTTGACCCCCGTTAAGGAAGACCTCCTCCCAGCGATGGCCTGTATGCAGATGTATGGAACACCATCTAATCCATAGTGCCTTTGAATCTAAAAATTGTTAATACTCACTATTTACACTACTGAGCATTTAGCTATACTTTTCACCAGGTGATCAAACCAGTTTATTCGTTCGTGATTTGATTTATTTGACTGTTTAACAGCATATCATCTCATTATGAATCATTTAATTTAAATTTCTTGGGAGCGTGGAAATAAGAAAAAATGTTATTCTGCTTTCGCAATTGAAAATATGGTAGATCATACCCAGCTTTTGTGCAGATACATGTTTCTGCTGACGTGATTACTAGAGGCGGGAATGTTTTATGTTGTAGTTTTGTTGAAGTTATATTTTGGAATACAGTTTGATTTAATTAATTGTCAGATATTATATGGCTTAATGTCAGAAAAGAGTTAATTCATGTTGGTTGATTGTTAATATTTTAAATGGATTTGGGTGAAATCACTACAATTTGTTAGTTTTTGTGTATTGTTGGTCATTTTACAATAAATATGTATTGTTTTTTTATATAAAAATTTATTTCTGGTATTTTTACTATAAAAATGTATTTTTATATTTTCATAGTGTTTATTCCATGGTATTCACTATTTACTCATAACTTGGACCCTAAAAGGTACTACAACTGTGGGCCAAGGTAGACCTGCGAACAACAGCATTTAAAAAGTAGTTTTCACGCTTCTCAAAATCTCTAATCTCCCGAACCGAGGCCTTGCTGCTAGATATATTTTATCGTCATACCCTGGACCAATATCTGCTGTGGGTGCCAGATTATACGGTACCAGTAGTACTCGTAAAGTGAACTGACAATAAATGTAACTGCTTCGAAAAGAATGCAAATTCTCAAGAAAACTGGTAAACGTGATTATTTAACGACCATATTAATGCCAAAACATGATACTGATTTCTTGAAACAGCTATGCTTATTTTCTAGTTGCAAAAAGATATTTCACAAGTTCTTATCAGTTCTTACAAAATACCATCACGGCGTCACCAAATTCCTAATAAGTTTTACGAACATGCTTTTTTAAAATAAAAATAACGACTTTCATCTTTCACTCCGTTTCACTGACAAGAATGGCGCCATTAAAGTCATTTCAAATTCTTCTAAAATATTTACTATGTATATCAAGTTTAATGTCCTTTTTCGAATGTCACTTCGAGAAAGAACAAAAACAAATGGTGCAGAATTTTTAAATTCCAACGCCTGCTATGATTTATTAAATCTGAATGGTTCAGTCATTGTTGATATCAACAAGAACTAAATTTGAATTCTCAGTTTCTTATTAATGTTCTCGAAAATCTGGAGTCCCAACGGTAACTAAAGGAATAATACACTAACGCCTTAAAATTTCTTCATGTTAATTATATCAACATGGCATCTAAAAAGAATTTACAATCAAAAAATATTTTCTGGCAAAGTGTTGATAAGCCGTAAGAAAATGAATCAAGAAAAATGCGTCATTATCGTAGTAGAGAAATGTTTACATTTATCTCCGGTGTCAATGTTACAAACATTTTATCTCATTTGAATCATAAATGGGAAAGCAGTTATATTGTCATTCTATTTATAATTCTTTTCCGTTTTTTCTCTTCTCAAACCCAACTTATTTGGCAAAAGAACACTGGAATAGTCGGTCGTATTAAACCACCATATTCGATCGTATGAGCTTGAACTTGCATTAGCTTTTAAAAGAAAAAAAAACAACAACAAAAAACGAAGTGATAAGGCTTGTACTGTTTAACTTGTGGGTTTAGTTTTTATTCGTTTTCTCCTTTTCTTTTATTTATTTACTGGCCGAATTACCCGCACCTTGCTGCTTGTCATATATAGTAGGTTGGTGCAAAAATAATGTCGTTTTTTGACGTTCAACTTCATGTGATAAAACGACATTATTTTTGCACCAACCTAATATTTTTGTAAGAAAATGATGACTGATTTTAAATCATTCTTATAATTTGTGAAGAAAAATAATGCATTTCAGTATTACTCAATGATCTCGCCGATGTGACCTGCATCTTCTTCCATATTTTGAATAGAAGTTATTCCCTTGTTCAAATTTAAATTTAATTCAATTTCAAAGGGAAAAAAATCAGTTGGGGTTTGTGCAGAAACAGCTACATCTTACCCCTGTTGTATGTATTTCTTGAAATACTTGCTTGAATGAATTGATGAGCAGATCTCAACATTGATATGACAGTTGAATTGTCGCTACAAAGATATAAGGCACTACCCACTGATTGGTGATTTCTTGTTCAATTTGACGTCCATATTCTCATTTTGAGCTTGCCAATGTAACCTCTCGCTTCTGGCTTTCTCCTTTTATATTTTTGAATAGGAGTCATTTCATTGTTCAAATTCAAATTTAATTTAAATCAAAGGGAAACAAATTTCAGTGTTATGGGGGTGTTGTGGAACACCACACGGGGAACCTCTTAAATCAAAATGAAATATACTTCATTCCCTTGTTTAAATTTAATTTAAATCAAAGGGAACATCTTTTTCAGTTTGTGTTTGTTGTGGGGGGGTCATTATCCCGGAGACCCCCTTTGATCAAAATGAAATGTACTTATCCAAGTACCCTTGTTCAAATTTAAATTTAATTTAAATCAAAGGGAAAAATTTTTCAGTTGGCGTGTGCTGGGGGGGAGGGTAATGCCCCCGGAGACCCCCTTTGATCAAAATGAAATATAATTATCCAAGTACCTCGGGAGACATTACCTTGTTCCAATTTAAATTTAATTTTTGTCAAAGGGAACATTTTTCAGCGGGGGCGAAACCCCCCTTTCCCGGATGCCACCTTTGATCAAAATGAAATATACTCATTCAAGTACCTTGGGTAATGTAGTTTCAGAATATATATAGTTTTGGCTGTCTATCCCCAACTCCTGAAGAGGAGTTCGATAGCAAACAGACGAAGGCTACAACTATATGTATATAGTTCAGTTAAACAACATTGCAGTGGGGGTGCTAAATTCTATGAATCCGAAAGTAAAGACATTGTATGTCCTTGATCTTTCAGAGTGGAATAATATCGATCTATTCCATAAAACGTCTCCCAGCTAAAGAAGCTCGAGACACAATTTGCAAATTTTCTCTTCGAGAGAAGAATCGGGTCGCTTTTTATTTATTTATTTTGTTTGCGAAATATCGATTCGCGATGATTTCCTCGAGTAGCCAAATAGAGTTCTCCGAATGTAATGGCCATTACATTTCTCTGAAAAAGAAAATTCCTGTGAATAATTATAACAAGATATTCTGCAGTATTTCATTTTTGAAGCAAAGTTCAAGAATATAAGAGGTTTTCATTTTTTAAACGGTTAAAAAAATTACATGCAAGCTAAAATAAGTTCACCTATCGCCTAGTTCACACCCAATCCCGCTCTTTTGAACAGGAGTAGAGATTTATTCCATATTTCCTGTTTCCGGTTAAAGTCTTTAATTCTCTTTCACTCCAAGTAACCCCTGGGATTTACTTGACCTCCCACAGGGCCAGGTTGTGACACAAGGTCGGAATTTAACGTGGGAAGGGGAGGGGGAATGGACCCGAGTTTTCACCCGGGTCGCAGTGCTTTGGCTTTAGCTAGTCATAGCTGGTCTTGGCTGGTCTTAGCTGGTCATAGCTTGTCCAAGCTGGTCATAGCTAGTCAGACGTAGCCACGATACTACCAGCGCAGGGACGAATCCCTGCCGCCGGCCTGTATCGGAAGAAGGAATCCCGGCCCCAGAGGCGATCAGTGAGTAATCTGCGAACAGATACTACACTTTGATCTTAGCCTTGAGACCGAGTGATTCAACTTCCCACTCCAAGTAACCCCATTGCATTTTAATCGCCTTTCTTGGGATGAATTGATTAAAAACAAAAACAAAACAAAAAGAAACGAAAAAATACCCGGTTTATACTCTTGGTGAACTCGTTAAAAACGGGCATATCTAATTTTGTAATCTGCTGTATTTGGTCCCAATTCATGGTTCCATTTAACTGCTCTGAGAATTGAACTTATATTTACGATTATTATTTTCATTTGAGATTTTAATTCATCCTACTGTGTTAATTATACTACATGTTTTTTTAAAAAAAAGCCTGCCAATTTCTGACAACTACGGCTCTCTTCTTTTTGTTACTGACGTTCCAATTTTCACGGTATAGTTTGAAATACCTCAAGAGATTTTTAACTCACAATCTTTTTCGGTAACTTTTGTCATGTTACACACATTTCTCAGCGATTGGTGAAAAGTGATACTACCCTTACTTTTTGAGTTACTTATTTAGCCAGCGATATGTTTTGCTATCTTTTAAAATCATAGCCAAACCGAAGAAATAAAAAAGACAAAACCTTCCCCGCCTGCGGCAGAATGCGCAACTCCCACGACTGAAGAATTTCAGTCATTGTACATTTTGTTCGCCCGATGCTTCGCCACGAATAGCCCACGCTTTCTGGGTGATAGAACCAAGCCTATATAACAGAGTCTCTCCTGTGATTTAAACCCATAGTTGTGGGAGAAGAAATGGATTAATACTTTTCACAAGGATAAATGAATGTAACGAACTCGACTGGAATTCGAACTCGGCTCTCCGAATTCCAATTTCAAGCCGCAATCAATTACGCCACACACACATCCAACCCCAAGATATATGTAGATTTTGAAACGAACCAAAAAGAAAGATGTTAAATGCGATGTTTCATGAAAATAAACAGGATCTGACAACCTGTATAATTTTTGCATGGCAGTTTTGTTTTCATTTTCTCTTAAATCCCATTGAGCTTGATAAGTATTTGAAGATATAACATTTATGTATCTTTCATTGTTTTTATATTTTAATTCACTTTTGATCATAAAAAGTGAATAATAAGACCTGTTTGGTAGTTGAGATAGTTGGGTAAATGAACTCAGTGTTAGAGATTATTGTTCAAGCCTGGATTATAAAAAAAGGATTTGAAAACCCATCTTTCAAGATAGGAATGCAGGCTCTCTCCCTTTTTGAAGTTAGGCAGTATGCATTAATCTTTCCTGTTTACGCTAATCTTAAGTTTTCAGTAAAATACCATGTCTCTTCAGAAAAAAAATCTACAGGATGCTATAGTTGTCATTCTCATAATCCTTCAGAGATTTATGTCCTTCATTATCTATGAACTGCCATGATTTCGTGGGAAAGATAACTTACTTGTTTTCCGTTAAAAATCTCTACAGTTTGGAATTCGAAATTTTCTTTCATCTCCTTGAATGGATTCCTACTGAAATAAAGTCCAATCTACGCTGATATTTAATTAATAGCTGGGGGAAAAGAGAGTAGGAGGATCCATGGCAAGTTATTAGTGACGACAACCGTTTAGCTATCAACATATTCGTAAACTAAGCTTAATAATTAATGCAATATTTATATATAATTAATACAATACATATCTCTCTCACTTTCTCTCTCTCTCCCTCTTTATATATATATATATATATATATATATATATATATATATATATATATATATATATATGTATGTATATATATATATGTATATATATATATATATCTATATAAAAAATATACTCTTAAGGTGTGCTATATTTATGGGATAAAGTTTTCAATATTAGATATAGGGCGTGTGTAAATATAAAAGTGAACATTGAAGTCAACACTTATAGGTGACAGCCTGTTTCATGCTAGAAGCAATCGTCAGGCCACAAATGTTGAAATTAGTAAATTTTTATTACTGTTAAATAGCCGAGAAAAAACAACACTCGTGTCCTGACGATTGCGTCTAGCATGAAACAGCCTGTCGCCTCTAAGTGTTGACTCCAATGTTCACTGATATACATATATATATATATATATATATATATATATATATATATATATATATATATATATATATATATATAGTCATCTGCAGTTATGTTTCGTTGTTTCATAGCTATATATATATATATATATATATATCGAAACACGACCGATTTGGTCTCAGTCGGAGACTATACCCCTAAGCCATTAGATGGTTCTAATTTATTAGATTGGAATCATAATCACGACCCAATTCATCAGACTTACAAATTCAAAAAAGCTTTTTGAATTTGTAGGTCTGACTTAGTATGTTTTTACATTTTAGGTGTGCTTAGTAGAATCGTAAAACCTCTACTAATAGGACAGTATAGGGATGACGGGCTCACCCTCATCCATAGTAATGGTCCACTAACAGCGGAATTACAAAAGAAAATTATCAGGGCCTTCAAATTCCTAGAGTTTAAGATCGAGATTTCATTTAACTTTAAAATAGTTGACTAACTAGATATCACCCTTAAGCTTAACGATAAAGCATTTAAACCTTACCATAAAGAGAAAGAAAGCCCCAACTATGTTAATATCAGTTATAATGCAATCCTAAGACAAATACCCACTACCGTTTGCACAAGAATTAGTAAACTATCGTTCAATAAAAAAAGTCTTTAATAAGAATAAAGAACTATACGAAAAGGCCCTCCAAAAAAGTGGTTTCAAAAGTAAGCTGAGCTACGCGACCACCATTAGTAATACCGATACACGAAAAGTGGAATGTAGGGAAGGAAATAATCACTTGGTTCAACCCCGCTTCAGCAAACTGCCAAGTATCAACATCGGACAGAACTTCCTAAATTTTATGACTAAACACTTCAACAACAAAAAAATCCTCTAAATGAGATATTCATCAGTAAGTCAATCAAAATTAGCTACTCCTGCACTGATAATATGTACCAAATTATTAATTCTCATAACAATTACATTTTAAGTAAGTTCCACGGGGAAAAAAAGAAATCGAAAATGGAAACCGCCTGTAATTGTAGAATTAAGGAAAACTGCCCAGTAGAGGGCAAGTGCAGAAACACTAGGGTAGTATACCAGGAAACCATTACCCCTAAAGAAAATACAACAGACCATAATATTTACATCGGCATTTCTGCAGGAGAGTTTAAAAAGAGAATCAATACATATAAGCTTTCAGTCAGCAATCCAAAACTAAAACATCAAACAATAATTTCGAAAAAAAATAAATTGGGAATTGAAGGAAAAGTTTCTGAATCCTCAAATAAATTGGAAAATTCTAGGTTTAGCTAACACTCCCAATAGATTTAGGGATAGGTTCACGCTATATTTGGAAGAAAAAATCAGAATAATAAAATATAAAGATCAATTCAAACTATTAAATCAACGGAGAGAAATAATCACGAAATGTAGACATAGAAAAAGATTCAAAATTATATAAGAATACATGTGTATATATGGAAGTGTATGTTTGCGTATAGTGACATATATGTATGGACATATAAATGTACATATAATTATGTATGAAGATATGTACGCATATAAGTGTGTTGGGCAGCATGATTTATTGCATTGGGTGCTTGGGTATTACCTACAGTCTATAAATATATAATTTAACTAATTTACATTAATCTTAATTAAATCCCCTATCGCTTATTAATAATATTGGACACCTGTAGTACAAAAGTTATTTATTGTGAATCCCAGAAAAACACACTTGGGGATCGTATAAGAAACGCCACATAGTAGGAACTGATATTAAACTACAAACAACGAAAGATTCTAGCCATAAATAAACTCCAACAACAGACCGCTTCCCAAGGGATAAGATAACTTACGCCCCCACCAGTCGCTAACACAACCCCATTCTCATTAACAAGGCGTCTACCAGAGTTGGACTGACATTGAAAATAAATTTAAAACAATGCTCCGAGACAGACATTTAGGGGCTGATGATAGCCGCGTACGGAACGGCATGAATTAGACTATCCCAAGTTGAGGTGATTTTTGTTATTTTTGCTGTAAAAAATACATATGCTCTGTTATAATAAATACATTGAGCTCTCTTTGGATCAGTTTTAATAATTAATATTACGAGGATCCACCCGGATTATATACCAACAGATCGATTACTTCTAATATATATATATATATATATATATATATATATATATACACACACACATATATATATATATATATTCATTTAAGCATGTCTGATTAAACAATTTAGACATGTTGTGCTTACTTATTTTCAATAAGATCCTTTACTAATCACGTATAAGTTTACTTGTTTCTTGATTAAAGACAAGAATGGTAATGTGGTTATGTTTATTCATTTTTATTTTTTCCAAGTACTTTCAATATTTTTCCAATATCATCATCAGAGTTTGCATGTCTAAGAAAAATAGTTGTGTTTATTCGAAGTAAGTTTTTGCTTTTGTGGTTAAACCGTTAACAGTACTTGTCATACGCAAAGACAGAAACGCTAATTTAAAAATTTATATGATAAGATAAATTATTTCTGGTTGAATTATTACGATGATGAATGTGCTCGTGGCCGTAACGTCAAATTAATAATTTTAATGTACGGGAGATAATTTAGTTAATAATTGGATTATTAACGAAGGATATAATTTATTTGTTTTTGAACTATTAGTTGTAACATAGATACTTTCAAAAACCTATATTATAAGCATTTCAGAACATTTTTACTATATTCATAATTAATTTTATTATGTGTTGATTTTAATTTTTTTAATAAAGATAGTTTCAAGAATCCATAGTTTCTGTTTATTACTTTCCTGGTGAAGTATATAGTCGAATGTGGACAAGAATGTGCATGTAGATGTTGGACAAATATTTGATGAATCATTGAAGTGTAGAGCGAATATTTTAATTAACATATATAGATTTTTTTGTCTGAGATGCAATCTCCCAAGCGACATTTAAATTGATATATAATGTTATTTTTTTGCAATACGTTAATTGGCGGAGAAGAGTTATTGCAGATGATTAAGCTAGTTGTATTGAATTAAGTATAGTATACAATTATTTTTATTTTTCTACTGGGGTCTGTGGGGGATATATTAGTATACATGAGTTTTTTTAAGGATTTTTTCGTCTTGTTTCTATTAAATGTTAGTTAGGTTTAAGCGTCTAATGTGTTTTTTCTTTTTCTTTCAGATTTAACAACTTAAGTCTTTGGTAATTTCAACATTAACAATCAAACAACGTGTTAAAGTTATCGAAGCCTATTATGAAAATGGACGTTCAAACGGGAATGCATTTCGCGCACTTCGCGATTATTTTGGTCAACATAATCGACTAACTGAGAGTGCAATTGGAAACGATCTAACGTTGTTATGGAGAGGTTCAACGCCAGCGTGCGATGGCGAATAGAGTTGTCTTGATTTTCGGACACATTCTCATACGCTGAAGCCATGTTTTCAGCCGGACGGCGTAAATGTGCACGCAATGGTGGTTTCACTTCTGCCATCGACCAAGTTTGCTTGAATTTACGAACAATTATTCCAGTTGTATTCTTGAAACTTTAAAACGCTGTTTGATTGTTAATCTTTCCAAGGTTGTAAATGCCAAAGACTTAAGTTGTTAAATCTGAAAGAAAAAGAAAAGAAATCATTAAAGGTTTAAACATAATTCACATTTTAAATCGGTCCAAGTAATTGAAACACAGTTTATTATAATGTTAATCTCTGTAATTATGGTACGGGATACTACAATCTAAACAGTCGTCAGTTTGAAATGGCGTTTGATTTACTCAGCATATCTGTGCTATCGAGTAAGAATGCAAAATAGAATGTATCATATTGCATGTTGACAAAAGAATAAGAAATGATTGTGTATTTCCTGCTGGGAGAAAAGCGCAGCTGTTGAATGATGTCATAATAGAAAATTTAAAACCTCACCAAGTCTGCACCGCAGTAATGACTCATGTGAGTTAAAACTAGAAAAAAGACTGATTCTTCAGACAGATTTAATTCCTCTAATAGCACCATATTAATATATCTTTTGGGACGAATCCGATGATTGCCTGCACTATGCAATTACTACGTAATTCGATATTCTACGTGTCCGAAAATCGACTGGTCATTTTAAAGCTCTTATATTTTTTTTAAAGTACCGTGAGATAGCAGCAAAGTAGAAACTCCCAAGCAGAAAACAGGATTTATTTCTATTTAATATATATATATATATATATATATATATATATATATATATATATATATATATATATATATATATTAGGGATGTCCATTTTAGGCTTTTTTAGCTTTACTATTTTAGTTGTTTTTTTTTCAGTTGAAAGACACATTGATTTGGAAATTCTTGCAAAAATCAAGTACTTGTTGGATTTTAATGAAAATTTCAGAACTTATTCACAAATGAATGAAATTATTTTAGAAATGTTTGTCTCTTTGAAAGTCATGGTATAAATATTTTTTTATATCTGTTACGCCCCTCGAACTTAATTTTATGAAAAACTCCAAAAAATTTTATTTGTAACCTATTTTTTTTTAAATTAAATGCACAAAACTCTGAAAAATCTAAATCATCGATTTTTTTGTTAAAAGAATGTCCAAAATTGTACAAACTTTTACCTCAATTGTAAAAATACAAAACCCAATAAAACTAAGACAATATTTAATTAAGAAAGTTTTTAATGGCTTTTCTGAATAATATATACGAAGGTAATTATTATCTGAAAGAAAAAAATTTTTTTGATGAAAATGATTTTTTACATTAATTTTCTTTTTTCAATTTTAAATACACAATATGACAAAAGGTTGTTATATATTTATAAATTAAGTTATTTATACAACCTTATGGAAATGATATATTATGTTCTCTACTTTTTAACGATCATAAATTTGAAAGCTTATTAAAATCTGACAACCATTGATATTTTTAAAATAATTTTTTAATATTCCAAAATTGTATTTAAAATCGTCTCCAACGAAAGTATGGATGCACAGCTTTGAAATAATGTCACGTGAGTAGTTTCCCTTGATAGAAGCAAGTTGTTTTTATTTCAGAAATTGCTTTGAATTCGTTCAGTTAACAACAAAACTGAATATCTGACTGAATATCGTCGCATTTTCAATTTTTTTCTTTTTCTTTTCAAATATAATCAAATAGTGGGATAAAAGAAAATATCGACTATTTACAATTACAAAAAAAAAAAACGCCCTTGGAAGTGCCCCCAAATTTTCAAGTTTGAAATCGATGGCATAGCATGTTAATTTTATTAATAAATAAAATATGTATAAAACTCTCATGATGCCATATCACAATTATTAATAAATAGAAATAATCTGCCTTAATAAAAAGAAACAAAATATCATTTCATTAAATGAACCTGTTTCAATTAATGGTGTTTCATATAATTTTTATATTCTCAGAAAAATATTTCATGACTGAAATAATAAACCTCAATTTAAAAAAGTTTTTACTGTTTTATTTTTACTTGTAAAATTTGATTTTCTTTCATAATTTAAATGTTATTTTCAGTGCAGAATTCTTCCTCAAACGTAAGGTAAAAAAAAAAATATTGAAAGTGAATTTTTTTTAAATCTGCTAACCAGATTCACTTAAAATTAGAACGAATTATATCATTTCTGCGCTACCGTCCGATAAATTCCCCTGACGTAAGTTGTCAATATCTTGCCGTACATCAATTAACGCCCCGTCAAATACGCTCCAAAGCAAGCACCACGGTTGGAAATATATCTCTTTAAAAAATTCCTGCTAAAATGTAAGTAATGTTTGTTTAAAATTACATTAAGTAAAATTTTTTTTTACTCGAAAAAAACAAGATTTTTAAATAAAATTTTTAACATTCATAGGAAGGATTAAAAAATCTGAGAAAATATTCAGAAAATACTTTGGTCTTTCCTCTTTAATAACAGCATAAACATTTAAACGTTAAAAATTGTTTTATCAATTTGGGGACCTTTTTTCGTCAAGGTATACCACTTTTTAGCGAGATAGTGGACATACCTAATATATATATATATATAATATTATATATATATATATATATATATATATATATATATATATATATATATATATAGATATATATATATATATATATATATATATATATATAAATGAACATAGAAGTCAACACTTAGAGGCGACATGCTAGATGTAATCGTCAGGCCACGAGTGCTATTATTTTTCTCGGCTATTTATATATACGGGTCAGTGGTGCATTGTGGGTAGCTATTTTGGCGGTTATTTTACCGGAAGCCGTTTATTTGTTTTTTTTATTTATTTGGGTTAAATTATTTTGCTTGTTTTTATTCATTTTTATTTTTATTTCTTATATTTATCTAGCATGAAACAGACTGTCGTTGACTTCTACGTTCACTTTTATATTTACATACCCTCTATCTCTGATAATGAGCACTTTATCTCATAAATATAGCACATTTTAAGATTATATTTCCTCATATATATATATATATATATATATATATATATATATATATATATATATATATATATATTAAACAATGTTCAGTTACGAAGGAAAACATGTATGTGAAAAGCTGTTTAAAAAAAGGAAAGGAAACACTCGTCGCCGTCAGCTTTATCTCGTATCTAAGAATTTAATTTTTCTCTGCTGATCGCTTCCGTTATAATGATGGCGTTGATGACTAAATTCACCGCCAATGTGCAGGTTCAGTACTAGAAGCTCCCAGTTTCAACAAAACCTTGTCCTGACATCCATTCCCTGTCATCGTTTGACTTTGCAAGATTTAGTTAGAGGTGAAAAAAATTACAATAGAAGAAAGTGACTCAAATTACCCGGAAGTGATCCACACACTTGATTTCATGATCCCCCCCTGCAAAACATATGGAATGAGACATGAAGAATCAAGTTGTTAAAATGAAAGTGATTGACGCGGACCCTGTTAAAAATTCGAGAGACGCTTTCTGTAACATGTCTGATATGCGTAGTCCTCTTGATACGCTTGTTCAACCGTGGGGGTCTTTGGAGTTAGCCGCGTTTAGTCTTGGTCCTAGTCTTCGATTTACCGCCAAGGGTGGTCCTACTAGGAGTTCACAACACTCGACGGAATTCATGCCAGTCACTGAACCACGCAAGCACCTCCACCACAAGTAGTGACCATCAGATGGACCTAAAAGGAAATGCTCACAACGTAGCTAAAACATTCATTATAAAACTAGGTTTACTGGGATTACTTTCGTAATTGCGTTGTTTTTGCTCTAGAAAAATTTAAAGAATCGGAAATAGGCTAATTATATCTAGTAAATTATATTATTATCATTATGTCTTTCCAAACGTATTATTTTTATGGCTTTCAATATATATATATATATATATATATATATATATATATATATATATAACATTGATCGGCAATAGTCTGTTCACGTTTCAATACAATCTTCAGGCCTAAAGACTGCGTTCAAACATGAAACACATCAATGTTGACCTTATTGTATACTTTATATTTACATACACTCTATAGCTGATATTGAGCACTGTTATCTGTATATATAGCATACGGTAAAACTATATATATATTATTATTATTATTGTCATCCACAAATAGACTGCTTCGCTGTATCACAGCTCATCAGTGTGGCTTGATATCCGTTTGCCTCTAGCTAGGATCGAAACCCTACTGAATTGGCGTCTGTCGGAAATTCTACCACTAAGCCGTCTGCGCACGGCAGGGATGAATGTGAATTTTAGCGTATTTATTTTTAGGTTTAGATGAACACACAGTGACTGACAGTGACTCAATTCTGCAGAAGAATCTTGCTATATTAACCTTAATAGTCACTGTTTACAAACACACGCTTCATTATAAAAATTATTAAATTGTAAGAGTGTTAAGTGCCAAAATTGATGGTTCTCTTTTCATAGTTTACAGGTGGAAAGGCCTTTTAGGCAGATAGGTTTTTGTCTTAAAGTGTCCGATATCAAAAGGTAATTAAAGGGCGTTAATAGAAATAGTGTGGATAAAATTGTCACTTAATTGAGTGGTGTAATTTCAGGCATGCCGAATTCGTAGTTTCCTGAGCGCATTGTTGTAATACCTTCACTCTTCATGGCTATTGGCTTCCCTGCTGATACTTGTCAACATTTTTTGCATTTATGTATAAAGAGATGAACGTAACGCTAATGTTGGGTTAGGAACTATTCAAGTGATCAGTTGGTGCATGTTTGGTCTGGTGACAGAAAACTAGCAGAAACTTTCGTCATGCCAATTTCAATGTGCAAAATATTCTCAATTCTCTTTACGGCATATGCTAATAGCATTGATTATTTCATTTATAGCCAATCGCCTGTAATTCATCAGCATTTGCTGAAAACGATAAATGTTTTACTCGGTGGTAGCAGTTTCAGGACGACCAGAACATGTATCATCTACAAACGTCTTGATACATTCTAAATTTAGCTGCCCATTTTATCTGTTGATAACCCTGAGGTGTCGTCGTTTAATGTAGCAGCGATGTCAGGACAATTACCCTTGGGGGCTAAACCCTTTTTCTGCAGATGCCTGATAAAACCACGATATCGAAACTTCAAGTAAAGTCGCTACTAGTTACTACTGAATTTTTCATTGAACAATCAGGCTTCGGTTTAACTGGAAGGAATTACTACATTTATTAATAAGAAGTGGTCAAAGTAATGCTTGCCAGGTTTCACAGCTCTAGTATCATTCTTTTATAGTCAGCCTATGAACTTTTCAGTCCACTCCTGCATATGCATGTGTGTGTGTGAATATCTCATTTTGAAATTTTCATTTTAATTTTGAATGGTATTTTTTTTCAAAAAATAAATGGAATCGCTTAAGAAGTTTAATATTTTGAATTGAGAAATATTCTTAAAATACATTATCGATTGCATTGAAGTAAAATTTACGAACTAGACAAAAATAGAGAGTTGCTGGTGATAACCATCTGAAATATGCAACAAGCTCGAGGCTACTGGAATTCTTGTTAAATTTTATAGTTTAAATAATACATATTTCTAGATCACTCGTCATTTCCCTCTTACTTTCTTTCTCAGCCTTTACACATACACACACACACACACGCGCATATCTATCTCTCTCTCTCTCTATCTATCTCTCTTTCCATATATATATATATATATGTGTGTGTGTGTGTGTGTGTGTGTGTGTGTGTATCTTTATATATATATTTAGGCAGAATATCTTCATTCAAACATGTTTCATCAAATAATATAGTTATATTCTGTCGAAGTATTTTATACTTATACTGTAAATTCACACACACACACACACACAAACACACACACACACACACACACACACACATATATATATATATATATATATATATATTTATATCAGGCGGCCTGACGATCATTTGTTTACATTTGATACGCCATGAGCAGTCATGAATGTACGTGAGAGATTCATGGAAGATTGAAGTTTATAAGCAGAAAATTCGACCTTGCCAACCAAACGATCCTTAGTGGCCGAAACGGTTAAAGCACGTCAGGCTATATGACGGTTCCGTATAGAATATAGGTTCGAATCCTGTCGAGGACGAACATTTTCTATTAAAATTTCTCGGACATTCAGGCAGTTAAATGTTATTTAATACTGTTTATTATAAAAAAAAAAACAGAGCATTTGCTTAAATACTTGTATCTATAAAAAAGAATGTTAAACATAAAAATGTCTTTAAATATATATAGCTGTGTATTTGGGATGAAATCCCTATTTCATACATGTTTCGTTGAACAAGACTGTCAATGAGTTATTATTTTTCTTGTAAGCTAATAAGTATTTATTCTGGATTAAATTTAAACACTGTGCAAGTTTTTATTGATCTCATGCGCTTTCGACTCAACCATAAGCACTTATGTAGCATTGTTTTATACTGCAATAATATAGGGTACGTAAATTCTATTGTACATAATATACAATATAGACATACAAATACATAAATATATACATAAATATATACACGCACACAAACACACACACACATTTATATATAGATATATATTCGGGTGTATATATGGCCTGTGCATATATTGATATATATATATATATATATATATATATATATATATATATATATATATATATATATATATATATATATATATGTACGCAGATGTATATATATGCATGCATATATGTATATATCTAGGTATGATGGATTATATGAAAAGCAGTTGAATTTTTATTCTATTACAAACGTCCCGGTCAGTAAGAACATCAAGAGAACAACTGTAAAAAGACATTTACAGAAAAATCGTCGCTTATCCACAGTATACATAATTCCAATCCCATTTCACTCGGAAATTGGAAAAATATAATAAAAATTAAATACACTATTTATATTATTCGGACTATTGTCCCCATATTTATTACAACGTTTAGGCCGTTGTTTGCTCCGGCCTTCTTCAGCTAGTTCTTAAAAGAACGTTAAACATATTATAAATGTCTTTAAATAAATTGTCGGACTATGTCGAATTCAAAAATATATGACGTAATTTGTTTACATTTGATACGCTAGAGCAGATATGAATAGAAGAGATTCATGGAAGATTTAAGATTAAAGATAGTAAATCGACCTTGCTAACCAGACGCTTCTTCGTGGCCGAACGGTTAAGGCACATCACGCGAAATAGGATGCAGGTTCGATTCCTGTCGGAGAACGAAAATTTTCTATGAAAATTTCTCGGACATTCAGGCCGGTAAATGTTATTTAATACTGTTTATTATAAAACAGAGCTTAAATACTTGTATCTATAAAAAGAACATTAAACATATTATAAATGTCTTTAAATAAATTGTCGGTCTATGTCCAATTCAAATATATATAAGTATATATATATATATACTTATATATATTTGAATTCCAATTCAAATATATATAAGTATATATATATATATATATATACTTATATATATTTGAATTGGACATAGTCCGACAATTTATTTAAAGACATTTATAATACTTATATATATATATATATATATATATATATATATATATATATATATATACTTAAGTATATATATACATAAGTATATATATATATAAGTATATATATATGAGTATATATATATATATGTATATATATGTGCCCCTTTATATATATATATATATATATATATATATATATATATATAGATACATATATATATATATGAAAAGTTTAATTTCAATATAATGCCTGTCTAAGTTATGCTACACTTATTAAAAAGAAAGAAAATAACTTACTTATACGAAAAATGCTTGAGAATGTAGTTATCGTTTCTTGCCAGAATGTTTAACTTTTATCAAATATCTCTTTTATGAAAGGAAATATTCGTTTCCCAATTCAACATCAGTCACTTATGTCCCATGCGGGATACACGCTTAGGTGATCATTTATCTTTCGATACATGACTGACGAGGCTGATTTTTCACGCAGTAGGTTGCCTTTTCTTTCTGCGGTAGGCCAGTTGACATCTAAGGCTATAGAACCCGGTCTATCCTGTTATTTACTCACAGCTGTGGGAAAAAGAATAGGATCCATACCTTCTCCAAGGTTATTAGCACGTAAGTGAATGTAATGGATTCGACTCGGGATTCGAACTCGGCTCTTCGATTCTTCAAACCGAGCCGCTATCCCTTACTCCACCGATACCCATAAAAAATTAGAAATGAAAATAATGTGGTTAATTTACTTTAACTATTAAGGATAAATATATATATCCAAATAAAATAGTAAAAGTTAATTACATAAAAAATAAATAAATAAAAATTCATCTATAACAACATCAACATTTAGTAAATTTTGTTTATTAGGCTATAGATTATATCACTTAACGTCATCCATAGTTTACTTTTCGCTACAAAGATGGTATTAAGAATATTCTATTCGTTCATAAATTTAAAATTTGAAAACTTAACGATTTTTTCCTCTAATTTACTTCTGTTTCTTAATACGAGATGCAAAAGTAAATTTGCTTTGATAATGTCCTTCGGTGGACAAAACATGTTGCTAAAGATATGGTTTCCTTTTGTCTCATCAAGCTAAGAAAGTGGCAATAAGACACTGTTCCAAAAAAGCCGCCCCACCGGCAGCTATAATAATAATAATAACAATAATAATACTGTAGTATTAATGATGGTAGTAAGAGGAATAAATAGAGGAGGGGTGGATACAAAATATGTTAAAACTTGCCGTATACAGCAAATTCACAAAGGCGCCCGGATGACACGCCTTGTAGGGGAGGCCGTTGTGTACTATAGTAAGGTGTCTCATAAGAAACTTTTTGACATGCTTGCAAGCCGCTTCAACCTCCTGGCTTTTAAAAAACATTCTGGTGTCACCCTTGTCGGCTGAAAGTGCTAAATTCTCGTTCAGGCAAAGGTTACACCTATCACCCTTATACACGAACACCCGCACTTTGCTGATTATTTCGCACTCCACCGTGTGGTGTCGTTTTTCCTTCTCTTTTTACTGACAGCTGTATGCAGAGTGTAAGCATTTTATAACCATCATTATATATATATATATATTTTATGTTTATAAAATCTCCATTTTTACACCCCTTTATAACCCAATGAAGAGCTTATTGCTCCAACTCTACTAACTTTGACATTATACATATATATATATATATATATATATATATATATATATATATATATATATATACAGAGTTGTGGACAGAATTATTCGCACCCATTAAATATTTTTATATTTTCTAAGGAAATGCAAATATTTTCATGCCCTTACTGAATTTACCATGTATTTACTTTTGAATAAAGCATGAAATTTTTACAAGTTTCGATATGTTATATTCAGAGTTATATATTTTTCTAAAAAATGTTTTAGTCCAAAAATATTCGCCCCACCCCTGGAAATTATGAAACAATGTGTGTGTGTGTGTGTGTGTGTGTGTGTGTGTTTGTGTGTGTGTGTGCGTGCGTGCGTGTGTGAGTGAGTGTGTGTGTGGTGGGATATCTCTTGTTGCGGGAAAAGTGACGGCTCAGTAGAATAAAGTGGTGCCCAACTTACTTATATGGGCACGCAGGAGGTTCCAGGAATTTCTATAAGTTTCCAGGATATTCCAGAAGGCCCCAGAAAGTCATAGTACTACGATACTTGTCTGTATAAATGAGGTATAAATTATTTACACTATGTATATTGTTCGGGCTGTTGTCCACGTCTTTGTTGCCATATCTGCGACATTTCGGCAGTTGTACGCTACGGCCTTCTTCAGGGGATTTGGAATATCGAACTGAACCCATTATTTCGTCTGCTGGGGTAGATTGTTCTAGTTCGATGTGTCATGCCTCTTCTAGAGGTCTCAGTTATCTTGCTTTAACTCATCTCTCCAAGTTTTTGTTCAGCACTGCAGTAGCTAGGTATTGAACTGACAATTCATTGGGTCAAATCACTGGATCCAACCAATGGTTTTTATCCACTGAGCCATGTGTCCTTGAGTAAATGATTTAAAAAAAAATCAAAATGTCATATATATATATATATATATATATATATATATATATATACAAATATAATGAGAACGAAAAGAATATAAATTAAAACGTTCATAACATTAATTTAAAAGAGGTCTCAATACAAAAAGTAGAGCAATAGTTATTTATTATAAGTTATTAACTACGAACAAACAAGTAAGCACTACAAAGATGAATATTTGTTTCGATGTCTAATGTCATCGTCTCATCAGGTGGTGAACAAAGATGGTTATCACTTTGCTCGCCACCTGATGAGATGCTTATATTAGGCATCAAAACAAATATACATATTTGTAGTGATTACTTCTTTGTTCGTATGTAAAAATAATAATAATAATAATAATAATAATAATAATATATATATATATATATATATATATATATATATATATATATATATATATATATATATATATGATTTTACATAACAGTTTTGTATTTTTCCTACTGGATCTAATTCGACATAACCTCGTCAGGGGATCCTCTCTGCCCGGAGGCAAGAGAGTTTAACCAGCACGCTTCTGAAGTAATTTGGATAGTGATCATTTTCGGCCTTGTAAACTATGCTTAGAAAATAAACGCCATATCTCCTATAACTGTGCTGAGCATTAGTTATTTATTTTTACCTCAGAGCATTTCACATTAAACCCGCACTTCTTTTATGTACCGGGTCCATTCAACATGGACAATTATGATTCACTAACCACAGCTTCTCTTCCTTTGTAGTTTTAAGCAACCATCCCTCCCAGTCCATGATCTATCATTCCTTTCATACTCGCTCGTTAGGCATTTAAGCTCGCCATTTCCCTTGATCCCTCTTGAATTCAATAAATCATGTGAGTGTTAAACTCCGTAAGCTCTCCTGCGTCGTTACTATGTCCCAGAAATCTCAGCTGTCTCTTCCTGATTTTAATTATAAGTTTCCTATCCATTCTCATTCTTCCTAGAGCTTCCTTGTTTCTCCCATGTACGGTCTCGTTATCTTTCTGCTTTTTCAAGTCACATCTGAAGACATTTCCCGTATTGACGGCTATATAAGAAGATAGATGTGACATATATATTGCATACCTATACGTGTTACTCGGATGATCCTTTTTAAACGCGTGCCATAGAAACATATACAAGGGTATACGCCAAGTAGTCATAAATGATTAGCGTAAAATATAGTTGGGATAAGAGTGATATCAAACAGAAAATCAACATCATCTACGAAGTGTTCCAAGAAATAGGACTTAATATAAACCTTTCTAAAACAAAATCTATGACATAGATTTGGAATGAAAACTTTAATGTACAGACACTGAATCCGTCATAAAAGTTGATAATGTGAAATTAATAAATATTAAACACTTCAAATGTCTCGGTGTTTGGATCAGTTATAGGAAATTTAGTATAGGAGGTAAACAAATGGAAAATAGAATAGGCTGTGTTAGAGGTAGTTTCCCACAACACCTCCGATTGTTACAAAACCAAAACATTAACCTAAGAACTCAAGTCATGTGCTTAAATAGCCTCGTCAGACCTTGACGTTTATATGAATATCATGCATGACATTAACCCTGTTCTGAAATATCTAATCTATCAACTATGTTTAACCGTTGTTTTTGTTTGATGTTTTGTTTGTTTCTTTATTTTTTTAAATTTGCAAATCGATGCTTAAAAATAAATAAGAAAAAAGAAATAGCAATTGCCTCGTCAGATTGAGACTTTGATATGGACTCCACACATAGCAGCAAGACTGTTCAAAAATATTAAAACTGTCATTCACAAAACATTGTAGTATACTCCTAGGCAAATCCTTATTGTAAAATAGAAAGAGTAGCGTCTTCGGTACGTCGACTTTGAACTACTCGGTCATGGAGGACTGGCCATAGATAGATCCATTTGTTATAACAAATTTCGTATAGGAGGTAAGGACATAGAACATAGAATAACTTGCGCTACAGATAGTTTCGCCCAATACTGCAAATTGCTACAAAACCAAAACATTAACATGGAAAGTAGTAGCATGTTCTTAAATAGCCTCGTCAGATCGAGATTTTCATATGGATGTCATGCATGGCGTCCAATCCATTCAAATATATCTAAACTGTCAGTTGCATATAACTATTTATATGGTAAAAATTGATTTGAGCGAGGGAAGCCTGTGGTTTTAGATGAAGACCATCTATCTTCGAACCTAGTGAACTAGGGCTGCAAAATGAAAAAGAACTGTACTAAATAACAGAAACAACATCATTTGACTAATTTCGACTGCAGCAACTAAAATGGATATATGTTACACGTCTTCCGATTGGACAAAGACGAATCGCCTGATGATCGTCAGTGTTCCCTTAGAGCGATTTAATAAGCGAAGCTTAGATGTAGCACAATAATAAGCGAATAAGCGAAAGTATAGATTAATTGATTTGGCGAGACATGCTTGATATTCATTACACCACATCGAAGTGTTCAAATGTTCTCTTATATATAGTAGCCTCGTCGAGCTGAGTCTTACATATGGCTAAAATCATATTATTCATGGCTAAAACCCGTGCAGATATATCTAAACTGTCAGCTGGAGACAACCATTTTCTCATGTCAATGATTAAAAATGACTTTGAGCGAGTGAAGCACGTAGGTCTTCGCGAAACCACCATTTTTTGAACATTGTAAACTGGAGCTACAAATTGTGTCTTATAAAAAAATAATCACATCACTTAATTACTTTCAGCAGCGGCAACAGCTAAAATGTATAGGACATGTAAATCGAACAAGAAATAATGAAACAAGGAGTTAGTCTCCCACACAACTTCAAATAAAAGTTGAGGAAGGAAACTCCCATCAATACAGTCCTGGGTATGACGATAAACTACATCCGCGTCCAGGGTAAGACGATAAACTACGTCCAACAGTAAGGCATCTGATCAGGAGGTTTTGAGGAACATGGAACCACCTCTTAATTGCTGGTGTTCCCAGGTAGCACCTCTTAGGATCCCAGCTATGGGCAAATAATTAACCCCGGAAATTGAGATAAAAAGCATTATGAAAGTGTAAAAATAGATTTTAATACCAGAAATGATTTATAAAATATTACTACCAGAGATACACTTTTGAAGGAAAAAAAATATTACCAGAAATATATTTTGAAAAATAAAAAAATTACCAGCAATCCATTTATTAAGACAATATTACCAGCTATAAATTTTTGAGGTAAAATATATTACCAGAATTAGATTTCTGACAAAACAAAATATTACTAGCAATAAAAATTTTGTCAGCATTAAATAACCCATTGAGGTTGATATGCCGTAAAACAAACCAAACCAAACCAAACCCATCAATACTGGAAAGAACGTTAACGTCTACGGGACTTGAGAAACCTATTTGACTAAAGAAACATTGTTGGAAGAGATTTTATAAATTTCAACCCACAGCCATACCCGATGCTCAAAACGTTTACTTATAAGTAAATGGTTAATATAAATATTACCATACATTAAAAATTGTAAAAAAGAAACAAAAACAAACGATTATAGATTCTTGATACTCTTATTATGAAATAAAGAAACACAACCCAAAAGTAAACAATACTTCAATATGGGAACTAAGATTTTAAATCTAACGACTTATTTAGCTAAATGAAGAACTGTAATATCATTTTGAATAAGCAGCTAGTTAGTTTCAACACTGCAAAAGGAATAATATCCGGAGTATATTTTTCTTAGATTTCGAAAATCGATAGAATTCTAACTGAAAGTTGAATATCATAAAGATTTGGTCAATAAATTCTCTTCAGTCATAAATGCCTTAATGAAAGTCTACTCATATTCCACACACGCGCGCACTCTCACACACATACACACACATACGAACACACACACACACACACATATTATGGTGGATGTATTACCACATTGAGCACTGTTTTGTTAACACCAAAAATTAAATAAAATATTTATTTGCAAATTTATATATGCGCGTGATCGCACGCATATGTGCTTGCTTGTATCTATATTTATTTATTTAATTCGTAGTTATATATATATATATATATATATATATATATATATATATATATATATATATATATATTTGTGGGGTATGTATGTACGTATGTGTGTTGTGTGTCGAAAATATCCTTCAGATTTGGCAGAATGATTGAATAAGTAACAAGTTAGAAATCTATAAATTTGACATATCTTGGTATTTATTTAGCTGCATCATAATTTATGGCGTGTAATGGTGCGACTTTGCATTTCAGTTTTAAACTTCACTTTTTATTTGTTTTGTGAGGTTGTATATATTGCCTTTAGTGTTATGATTGTAACAATTTTTTTCATTAGAGATTTGTTTTGTTTATATTGGTCCTGTCGAACCTCAATTATATATGATATGGCGCCGGTGTGTAGATTTCATTTTTGAAATGTTAGCATAGTTTAAGTGTGTCGTAAAAGATTTGGTATAATTTGTAAAATGTTCTAAGTTAAATAAATCATGGTAGTATATATTATATAACAAGACATGGATCTTTCATTCTTTAATTATATGTTACAGGAATATCGGTGATATAAAGAACTGAATTAATTATTTACTATGTGGTGTCAGGGAGAGGTATTACTTTTAGCAGTGGAGGGGTCGTCATGTTCTTTTCTCTCTCATCTGTGGCTCCTAGAAGTCGTCGCATGCAGCAGCGGCCACCCCTGAGCAACGGCTTTGGCGGGCCGGCCAAACCAGGTGAGGATAGCCGACAGGTCTGAAAGTTAGGTCTGGGACGTGTCAGCTCTACTGCATGCGAAGACTGACTCTCGGCCTAACGAGCGGAAGAGAGCTACTGATGATCCATCGGTTGTGAAAACGGTGGTAGTGTTTGTGATCGCTTTAGAACATAGACGTGACACCAAAAGAA
>OZ038486.1:64090931-64185931 GCA_964036315.1 Acanthosepion esculentum | reverse complement strand
AGTTTCTTTTTTCCAGGTTTTTAGATAAGACGTTCAACCATCTTGACTCCATTTAAGAGCAGTGAAAAATGTTTGAAAATGAAATCTGTGCGACAACATGTTACTCTAAGCATAAATTTAGAAGGTTACAGAGGGTGAAGATCATCTTGAACGAGTTGGAAATGATCATGGAATTATATATATATATATATATATATATATTTGAATTTTATTTCAATCCTTCATGAGCATCCGATCTTTACCTATGATTAATTAATGATGAACATATCATTATTGTTTATGATGGATTTTGTTCCCATTCTCTAATTATACATTCCTATTGCTTAGAGTAGATTCCAATAGAGTTATCAAAATTAAGTAAGTAAGATATCTTTAATCATT
Source organism: Acanthosepion esculentum (assembly GCA_964036315.1). Lineage (NCBI taxonomy): Eukaryota > Metazoa > Mollusca > Cephalopoda > Sepiida > Sepiidae > Acanthosepion > Acanthosepion esculentum. Next base: position 64,185,550 of record OZ038486.1, on the reverse strand, counting down.
TCAAAGATACAACGAAAATGTTGTTGCTGTTACACGATTTGGAAAGTTTGGCTGATAAACGATACACATGCACACACACACACATACACACACATTATCTATCAATCTATCTCTCTCTCTCTATCTCTCTCACTCTCTCTCTCTCTCTCTCTCTCTCTATATATATATATATATATATATATATATATATATATATATATATATATACACATAGATATATATACATTAGAATCTCGTAGTACGAGTGCACCATTATACGATCAACTTGCTTTACGAGATGTCCATCACCAGAAATGATTAATATCTAAAAACAAAAAAATAACACTAAACTAATTGAGTTTTCTTTTTTCAGGTTTTCTACTAGGACGTTAAACCATCTTGATAACATTTGTCATAAGTATCTCTGGAAAACACTTTGAGTTATTCAGCTAGAAAGAGAACAGTAAAAATTCGTTTTGTTTGTCACCACTTTAAGTCTTACCTAGTGAGCAATGATGAGTGGAAAAATATCATTTAACCCTTCAGTACTGGTACGAACATTCATACTCCGACTTCCATCTTCAAAGATCATTCATGAAACATCAAAAGAAGGGTGAACAAGTTTTAAAAAGGGGAAACAGTAGAGAGGGAAACTGGATCAGGAGGTCACAACAGGTATAGGGATCATCATATCAACTTAGAGCTAAATACGTTCTTATTATTCAAAGTAGAGTCCAATAGTATTTTAAAAATCTCTGAGAATTACAGTAAGATATGTTTAATAATTTCTAAGATACAACGGTTCAAAACGTGATCTACAAAATGCACAATTGCGTTTATGTATGTGTGTGTATGTATGTATGTATAAAGAATTAGGGGATTTATTTGTTAATACGATATTCTGTTAATTCAAATGTGGACATTTTGTATTTGAAATAGACACCTTATTTTTTATTAATAAATAGTGTCTACTAAGTCTATCGCTTTGCGTATTCAAGAAATCTTAGATTAAGTGGCCTATAAACTTAACAATCAGATTTTAATAATTAAAAATGGAGTGTCTGAATCAAGTATGAAGTGCCCGATATAATGTTGGAAGTAACTCACACACACACACACACACACACACACACACACACACACACACACACACACACACACACACACACACACACAGCGAGACACACACACACACACACACATATATATATATTATAAGTATATATATATATACGTAATATATTATATATAAATGATATATATATATATATATTACAAGCATATATATGTAAAATATATATATATTATATATATAAATAATATATATATTATATATAAACAATATATATATATATATATATATATAAGATATATATATATATTTATATTACAAGCATATGTTTATATGTAATATATATATATATATATATATATATATATATATATATATAGTGGGTAGCATAAGTATTTAACATCGGTTTTTCATAAATATCACAATAAAAAACTGTACAATTTGAATGATACTTACTTAAATATTTGAAATGTACATTGTCTATCTCAACATGAAGGAAATTTGATAAACATTGTTTTTATATACTTTTATTTCCAATTTTCGAATTTGACAGCGTGCAATAGTATTTAACACCTATACAGATAATACGCTAAAAAGGGTATTTTGAAAACTATCTTCAGCTATTTTGAGATGGTTTGTACTTCAACCTATCACAGGTTTACTTTAGTATATGTATTAATCAAGCACGTCACCAATTGTCATATAGTGATAACAGTTCTGATTCAGTACAAACTGCCCCGCTCTCTAAAAAGCTAAATATCAACAGAAACACCGTAAACGTAACATTATATTATTTAATGTACGTTTTAATCGTCATGTTCAACCCAATACTGGAAGAATTTTCCTAAATTTAATTCATTAGCACTTTAACTTTTCACAAACACTAAAAAAGATTTTTTGCAAAGATAATGTGTAGATTGGCTTATAACTGCGTTAATAACATACGTAAATCTATATCCCAACATAACACCATCATATTACGTGAATATATTTCAAACAAAGATAAAATTAATTTGTTTAAACATAAATGCAACTGCCGAAAAGTAAGATTTGTCCTTTAAACGCTCAGTGTATGATTGATAATATTGCATACCGAGCTAGCATACGTTCCGGTAACGATGTTAAATTTTATATTGGTTCTACTGAAAATCCTTGGAAATTTCGTTTCGACCATCATCGAAAGACTTTAGACAATGTAAAATACAAAAACAGCATTGCGCTCTCTCTATAATTCTGGCAATTAAAGAATTGAACTAATGCACCTATTATCACCTGGGATATTGTAGCAAGAGCCAAATTTTACAATGGGAAAGGTAATAGATGTAATTTACGTCTTGATGAAGAGTTAGTTATCTTAAAACCCTTAAAGAACACAATCTTATAAACAAGAGAAGTGAGTTGATGGTAACATGTTGGCATAAAAATAAATATATGCTTAAATACGTTGATCAAGATTATTTTTTATTGTAAATTATGTATTTCTTTGAAAAATATAGCTCGCTTTATGTTTAATATAAAAAAAATAATATCCACAAATCAAAAATAATTATTTTACAAATATATACAAATCCCGTTTATTTTAAATGTCAAATATATTTTTAAACTTAAAAGATTGTAATCGCAGTATATGATCTAACTCCGTTACCATTGTGATAAACATATATTTTTCTAAAAATTTGAATTACGTAGCGGTCAGTCTGAATATTGCGTTGTGTATGAAACTATATAACTATATATATATATATAGTTATTTATTATAATTCTTATATACGGCCATGTGGAACAATCTTTGGTTCTCGACGGTGGAGAATCAATAGCATCGAAACAAGAATGCATCTTTGTAGTGAGTATGTTGCTTTTGTTCGTATGCAAAAAAATATAATAATTGCTCTTATTATAATTATTGCTCTATTTTTGGTAATGAGCCCTCTTGAATTAATGCTGTGAAAGCTATGATTTTTTTTATTTACGTTATCATTATATTCTTATATATATATATATATATATATATATATATATATATATATATATATATATATATATATGCATTATAAAATATAGATTTTACGTTATGCGATATTTGTCGTGGAAAATGCAATTTATCTGGAATATAGCGCATGTAAATATTAATTCTGTAGATACTGAGTTCAACAATGAAATGCAAAAGTCTGTCTTTAATTTGAAAGCAATCTTTCTGGTCTGCTTATTTCGATTCCGAATCTGACACCTGTGAATAAAAGTCATACGTATCCGCAATTTGGAAAGGTGCAGTGATTTATTTTCAATTTCTTCCCTTAAAACTTGTTATGCATTCACATGATTTTCAGTGAATTAACGTGCCATTAATATTTCAGAAATATGTTTGATTTGTAAATCCCTCAATATTCGCAGACAAGACACCCCCCACCCACCAAAAAATATAATAAAATAATAATTATTATGAGGTATCTTGTCATTGAGTATTTGGTGTATTTTTACAGTAATTTCTTCTTTTTAGCTTTTTTCGTTGAAAAAATGTCAACAGCAGAAATATAACAAAATGTCACAATCGCATATTTAATTGACGATTTCAAGAATTTCCAAGTTTTCTTTCAAACCAAGAAAAAAAAAAGAAAAAAAAGAAAGATAAAAAACCCGCTAAAATCATCACACCATAACAAATTGGTTCACAAAAAATATAGACTCGTAGTAGTTCACTTGATACATTCAAATTCCGAATTTTTGATTGCCAGCATAAATATATATATATATATATATATATATATATATATATATATATATATATATATATATTAATATGAATTATGTGGTGCAGTTCAATTTATATTACATGAATCATTCATACAAAAACCAGATAGTGAAGTTAATGATATAAATGGCGAGAATACATCTTCGCAAACAAATTTATTAAGATACATTAACCCCGAACCGGTAGGTGAATGTTGTGATCCCTGTTTTTAATAAATTCCAGTTGCATAAGGTATTTTTATACGAGTACTGTCGTCTGTTCATACAGACATCATCAGGTATGTATTTTTTACATCCAGGTAATAACGGGACAACGCAAGATTAGATGCGATCCGAAATATTTTTGCTTTATGTGTTATTGTTAACGGTAAGAAATTTTGGAGCGTGCGGTCGCAACGCTGAGGTTGACTTTTTTTTAATTTAAGAGTGTACGTTTTTGTACTAATATGGTAATAGGTGAATTCTTTTGTAGTAGTATTTTTTTTTCAGTCGATATGGCATGAACTAAATTGTTCAATAAATAGAAGAATGTCACAGATTATCTTTCTTATTTCCTAGGAACCGACAGCCAGGCAACAGCACGTAGGCTTTGTGCAGAACCAGCCACACTTTTTGAAAGGCCGAATACATAGATTTTCTATTTACCCATAGGTGGAGGGAGAAGATGATGATTAATAGATTTCCAAAGGATATTACCATTTAAGTGAATGTAATGGATTAGAATGTAATTCGAAGATATATATATATATATATATATATATATATATATATATATATATATATATATATAATGCAGTTTTCCTTTAATCTACATGCTCCAAATACCATTAGCAATGTTCCCTTCTTTCCGTACTGCAGCGTTACATGGCAATAGTGATAGGAAAGTGATATACACAGAGATAGAACCGAATACAAATATGTATCTCTCCGCTTGACACTCAACAATCACACGCTTCATCACATAGATATCTGTGTAACGGTTATGGACTGAGCGAAGGTTACGATTGGACGTTTAGTTCAAGGCAACCACAATGCATGCATCTTGCTTTAGGGCTGGTGGTATACTGACCATCTCTTTGATGGACGCGAAATGGCAAAGGACGTGACATAAGAAAAGAAAAAAACATTTGGACAGCGTACTCGAGGTTGGGGTCAGTGTGTCAGCCAGCAGAGAATGGGTCGTTTGAAAAGAGCCCGGGGGTGTTAATCTGCTGCATGTTTGACGGCTGAGGCATTTGGGTAACATGATTCGACAGTGGGCAGTAGAGGGAAGTGAACGCTCAGAGCGCGGACATGATACATCTGAGGTTTCATTTGGAATTCACTTGTACTCTTCACCAACCGTCTTATGTTTAAAACAAACGGTCCGTATAAAATAAGAATGAAAACGTGCACAGCATATTTTTATGCGCAATGTTTGTCGCTCTGGTGTCCGCATTACCAGAGCGTTTGTCTTTTTCGCTTGACTAATAATGTTTTTGGATCAGACGAATCAAGCAACGATTATCAGGGATCAGCTGAACTAAGGCTGTATAATTTATTGGGTGGTTGTTTATGTTTATGTTTAGCGGCATAGGAACCCCTATGGCTTATTTAAAGCCGAAATCTAAACAAGAAATTTCAAACGTTATAATTAATACAAAAGAATGCATTATTTCATGAATAAATTATAATTACTTAGCTTCATTTTTGTTACAAATAATCAAACAAAAATCAATTGAGACATGGATAAAGTGTTTCCCCAAAAAAGAACTGAGATTAATCATAGGAAATTCAATATTTAATTGTTTTAATTGTTTGTCAAGTTTTCAATTTTAATATAAGATATACTGATTGCTATATTCCTATAAAATATATTGTTGATCATTTTTCTATAAAAATGAATTGGTCATTTCATTATAAAATGTATTGTTGATCATTTTACTATAAAAATGATTTTGTCATTTCATTATAAAATATATTGTTGATCATTTTCCTATAAAAATGAATTAGTCGTTTCATTATAAAATATATTGTTAGTCATTTTCCTATAAAAATTAATTTTCATTTCCTCATAAAATATATTGTTGAACATTTTACTATAAAATTCTTGACCATTCTACTATTAAAATGTATTGTTGCTCATTTCGCTATAACATACTGTTTGTAATTTTACTATAAAAATGTATTTCTGATAAAAGTATATTATTAGTAATTTTAATGTGAAATATATATTATGAATCATTTTTGTATCAACCTGTTGCTGGTAATTTCATTGCAAAAATGTATTGTTGGTAATTTTTTAATAAAAATATATTGCTGGTATTTGTATCATAAAAATAGATTTATACTTTCCTAGTCTATTGAATTTTGTTTAGGGCCTCACTAATTGACAATAGCTGATACCCAAACGGGTGCTACCAACCGAGGTCAGATGAACTTGGGAAAACAGCCATTAAGATGTGGTTCCACGCTCCTCAAAGCCTCCAATCACCCGATTACAGGCACTGCTGCCCTCTGTCGTTTATCACCAGACCCGGGACTAAAAATAAATTGAGGGAAACATTCTTCTGCTTTATGACATGCCATTTATGCCATTTCAGGACTCTACTCAACTTCCTATCCTTTGTTGCTCTAAATCATTCTTGCCTCTTTTGTCTTCAATATCTTCTGCCGTATGTCAAATTTTCAAGATTCTTTCCTCAATAAGCGTCTCGGTAATTCGAGCTGTCTCGGCTTCTGATTGTCAGCAGCAGTCCCAATGTAGTTCCTCTTCCCCTTAAGATATACTCAATCATCCTCATGTTTCTTTGGAAATTAGTATTTGAAATCTTAGCATATGCTTGAACACCAAAAAAAAACGTTCATATGTACTATATACTATACTATCTCAAACATTAAGCTGCGCTAAATACGCAGACGAAGACAATTAGGTTAAATGTGATATAAGCAAAAATAGACAAACAGAAATATGTACATTCAAATATTAATACATACACTTACGCACGCACACACACACACACACACACATATATATATATATATATATATATATATATATATATATGGGTTAACAATATATCAAATTTTATATATTAAGAACAATTTTGGAGGAAATATATATATATATATATATATATATATATTGTCATCCACAGACAGACTGTTTCGCTGTATCACAGCTCATCAGTGTGGCTAGACGTCCGTTTGCCTCTAGCTAGGATCGAAACCCAACTGAATTAGTGTCAGTCGGGGGGATTCTACCACTAAGCCGTTGACGCACGGCAGGGATGAAGGAGAATTTAAGCGTATTTATTTTTAGATAAACACACAGTGACAGAGAGAAGTCGATTCGATTTCACGAAGAGTCTTGCATTATGAGCCGTAATAGTCACTGTTTACAAATCCACACTTCCTCCCCAGAGACCTCAACCGAAATAAATTTTTCAGGAGCCTATATATATATATATATATATATATATATATATATATATATGTATATAAAAAAGGCTATTGTGAACAAAGCATAAAACAAATTCACTAAGACGAAAATGTTTAGAGAGTGCCTTTATCACTAGATCATCCACAGTAAATGTGCGGCCGAGCTCTTACAATATTTCCCAATTCCTGGCAGATCTTCTATTATCACAGTATGGGATATCTCATGAGAAAAGTGACGGAAACAAAACAAAAAATAATCTATATGAAATCGGCTAGATTGTATACTCTAAACACATAAGAAAATTTTAAAATATTTAGAAATTTAAAATTCCTAGCATCTCCCGTTTGATCGCATGTACTGGAGTGACACCAACGTAAACAAATTTAGTCCGATGAATTCCTAAAAGACTATATATATATATATATATATATATATATATATATAAAATGAAGAGGTTATGATGGTTCCAACGAGAGAAAAGTGTGTATATTAAAAAGAAGAGAGGTACCGCAAACTTTTTTGGTTGCAATGTGGGTTTTTAAAAAAATATTATTCTTTATTTTTCATAGTTTTACATAGTTTTACAACACGTGTTTCTGGTCTCACGACCGTCTTCAGGTAAAGGGGGGAGATTTCCACATATTATTAAAAATAATTATTAAAAATAATTAATTTTTTTCCATTATGTTTTTCAATGTTAAATCTTCTCTATATGAGACATTCTCTGTTTTTGTGTTGGTCATTCCAATGTCTTTCTTTAAATGGTAGTGAAGAGTTCTGAGCGAAGGGTCATAAAACAATTAAGGTTGGTTTGAGGTTGTAATAATTGTTTTATGACCCTTCGCTCAGAACTCTTCACTACCATTTAAAGAAAGACATTGGAATGACCAACACAAAAACAGAGAATGTCTCATATAGAGAAGATTTAACATTGAAAAACATAATGGAAAAAAATTAATTATTTTTAATAATTATTTTTAATAATATGTGGAAATCTCCCCCCTTTACCTGAAGACGGTCGTGAGACCAGAAACACGTGTTGTAAAACTATGTAAAACTGTGAAAAATAAAGAATAATATGTTTTTAAAAACCCACATTACAACCAAAAAAGTTTGCGGTACCTTTCTTCTTTTTAATACATATATATATATATATATATATATATATGTGTGTGTGTGTGTGTGTGTGTGTGTGTGTGTGTGTGTGTGTGTGTGTGTGTAAATATGCATCCAAGGAAAAAAAATGAAAAAAAAAATGAAAGAAGCAGAAATCTCCGAACAGGGCGAAAGAAATCGTCCAGTACCCTAAATCTCTGGCACAAAGAAAAAAAAACAGCGAGCGATAAGTTAAAACGAAGAGTTGTGCTTTAAGTAGAGTAATGTTAAAATAAATAAATCCTCATAAGCCAGGTACTATGTACCTCGGTTTCACGACAAGGGATCGTCAGTATATACTGGCTAAGGAGGAATTAACAAGGAACAAATTTATTTATAGTACCTGGCTGATTAGGATTTATTTATTTATTTTACTGATGCTGATCAGTACCTAGATGCCTGACCGGTTGGGAATGCCAGGTGTTGTAAGCTTGGATGTATGGGTGGTGTAATGGCTTAGAATTTTTGATAGCAGGTTCGATTTCTAATTCCATTCATGTTCATTATATTCACTACGCCTACATACCCTTGGGAATGTGTATGAATTCGCCTCTTCTCCACCAGCTATGGGTTAATTAGGGTTCATTATTAATAATTTATTATTACAAAACCATTATTAGAATAATGCGTAGAAAATATTTAGTTTTCACCATTAAATAACCTCTAGTGTTTGATACGCCGCACACAAAAAACTACAGAGACACACACAGACATATATATATATATATATATATATATATATATATATATATATATATATATATATATATATATATATATATATATATATCCATGTTTCCTTAAAAACGACACACAAGGTACTACGTTTAAGCTTTTTATTTAATTTTTCTTGTGTTCAAACAAGAGCTTTATTTTCTGGACAAAGAGTGTGTAAGAAGTGTTCAAATCTTTTATAGTTCCGAGCGCTTTCGTCTATACCTTTAGCCAATATCGAGGATAATTCAATTTTTCAGCTCAGTTGAGTGTGTGCATTATGTGTATGTTTTAGTGTGGTGTAGAGATGTTTTTAATTTCCGAATACGGTTAACACATTGTGGCCTTCTTCGTAGTTAATATTGTTAAGAGTTTGGTTTTTTCTTTAATATTATTAAAGCTTCCATTACTTTTAATCTTTGTTTTACGAGTGGACGAAGTTATAATTCATCGAGTCCAGAACTGGACAGTCGTTTCGCCCTATATGGGACTACTCAGCAGTGTACATCCACTACCTAGAACCGAACCGGACCCTTACGATACAACGAAAATATCATTCCACTCGGTGATGAAGAAGAAACTAACTAGACTCAATATTCCGCAGCTACTCACTAAGTTTCTTATGGTGATACTCAACCAAGTACACATAACCCAACGGATAGGGGCCCCAAGAGCAACATCTTCTTTCACAAAGCCGCTCCCTCCAGAGCATTGAAGCTGGATCTAGAAAGGATATATATATCCCTTCTTGATCCAGCTTCAATATGCTTATATGTGATAGAAATAGCTCAACTGTACCCACACATAATAATCAAAGGGTTTCAGTCCGTGGATTTTGGTGGCCAGATGTAAGTGGTGATGATGGTGACAAGTCCTGTTGCCAGACATAGGTTCTCCCAGCAACGACCCTCTTGACCTAGGGCAAGACTACGTCCTCAAGCGACTTTATTTAGACCTAAGTCTTGTGTGTGAGGCTCTGTGGGAAGATAAATGGAGGAATGACGACGCCATCACTAGTGATCACAGAACACGATACTATACTAAATTTAATACAACCAACTTAATCATCCAAAATAACTCTTCTCAGTCAACTAATGTTTTGCAAAAGACCAACATTGTATATCAATTTCATTGCCTTTTGGTAGATTATATCTCTGACAAAAACGTAAATATATATGTTAATTTCATGACGACGACATTATCAATTGGATTTATTTTATTGCTCTATTGCACAATATTTATAAGATCATACCTGTCCACGTTCACATTTTAGAGAAATATTAATTGACGATACAAGTATACTCCTCCATGAATATAAAACAAAAATTTCAAATTCACGTAGCTCTATATAGAAAAACAATAAATCAACACTAAATAAATTAATTATGATTATAGCAACAACATTTTAAAATGTCTATAAAAACAATGTTTTTAGATGTTCAAATTGTAAAAAAATAAATATTTTAAAACTGTTGAAAAAATCAGGTTGATTATTTTAAAAACAATAATAAATTAAAAAATAAGTTATCTCCCTTACATATACTTAACGTAAATTGAGTATAACTTGAGCGCGGTTCATGTGCATTTAGACAAAAATTCACAACTATAAGTTACATTAGATTTTGTCTTAAACCTGAAGATGATCATGGATGAGATTAGAATTACTTGGGAGAATAAAAGAAATAACCAAAACTACGCCGTCTTTCTAACTCAATAACAGAACTAAGAAATCGATCAGTGAACTGGAGAGTATTACAATAAAATAAACATAATCTATCTAGATTATTCAACTAAATGTGCTTAAATAACGAAATGCTGCTTATATATATATATATATATATATATATATATATATATATATATATATATATATATATATATATATATATATATATATATATATATATATATATATATATAGCATATCTTCATATATGTATTTATGTGTGTGTGTGAGTGTGTGTATAATGACGTAATGGGTTTTTTTTTATTCCCCCAATTTAAACACATCAGTTTTTGATTAAATGTAATTGTCAGGCGTGATTTTCGAATAAGTCACATTTTTTTTTATTGAAGACAATTCATAAGCTAATTTTGAATGCTCTTAATTTGACATGTTTACGTGATCAAAGACTGTTAGCAGAAAAAAAATATCAACAAAATGTACAGTGGTGAGACAGAACGTGATACCCATTAGTTATATGAACACAGCATTATTTTTTTAAAATTCGTTCTGTCTCACCAATTTTGTGAAATAAAGCATTACAGTTATATATATATATATATATATATATATATATATATATATATATATATATATATATATATATATGTATATATATTTTTGAATTGGACAGAGTCCGACAATTTATTTAAAGACATTTTTGATATGAAAATGTCTCGGACATTCAGGCCGGTAAATGTTATTTAATACTGTTTATTATAAAACAGAGCATTTACTTAAATACTTGTATCTATAAAAAGAACGTTAAACATATCAAAGATGTCTTTAAATATATATATATATATATATATATATATATATATATATATATATATATATATATATATATATATATATATATATAATGCTTATTTGGCAAGCAACTTTCCTTTCAAATCTGTTTCGTTGAACATGACTGACAAGGAAATTTTTTTCTAGTATTCTTAATTTTTTCTGTTTACTGTAGGCAAGTGCTAAAAGCGCCTGTAGTGTCTATTGTCCAAGCGATTTCGACACTTTTATCAGCTTTTCTCAAAGGGTTTGTTGTTAATTGTTATTAATTTCTTTTCACGGTGGTCTTTTAAGATGCACTTTTTATGTATGTACTTTTTTATACTGTATGATCGTACCATATTGCCATGAAAGTACTTGTAGAAAAGACAGAGGGAAGCCACAGCTCGTCTGAGAGATAGCGACTGCAGACGGGATATTATCCGAGCAGCCAGTGCTACTTTCATTTGAAATTTATAAAATTTCCTTCTGAAACAATTTTTCAGGAAAATAAGTTTCCACTAAGCTTTATATCTCTCTCCCCTTTTGGTAGGGTGTTCCTACTAACTTTTTGTTTAAAGTAGTGTGGAATGTCAAAATCTTGATTATATCATTTTCTTCTCTTCGATTTACATATTCTGTATCCATTTCTGTTTCTGTTGCCGTCGAAAGTCCTCAAGTGATGTGGTTTCTGTTATTTGACAAAGATCCTTCTTTGTGATTCTGTAGCGCTTCTTCACTAGGGTCGAAAATGGGAACGTGCTCGGTAAAACTTACGTGTTCCATTCGGACGAAGTAATTTTTCTTTTTTTAAAAATCGATAATTTTAAGCAATCCTTGATTACTGAGATCTGCCACTCGAATATCACGCTTTGTGAGCTCATATCCAGTAAGCGTAATCAGTACAAATAGTAATAGTCATTTCCTCAAATTTTGTGTCGTTAGTGCAGAAGAGATGATCTTAGCCTCCGAGAAACCCAGACCCTCTAGGCGTTGAGTATTCGAAACACCTTAAGGTCAAACCAAATTATACCTAAAAATGAGTTTCTCAAAGATTTCGGTGTCAGTATTGCCTTTTATCCCTTAATAACCAACAGGAGTTTCTGAGATCGTCCTGTAAATGCTAGCTACTCAAACAAGACCTGTAACCTACAAGGTCCGCGGCAGTATGCCTCTTCTAAAGTTAGGTATGTATGGAAATAAACTAAAGAGAAAATAATAGTTTTGCAATGTCAGTTTGATAACAACTCCATACAAAAAGGCAGTAGGAATCTGATAACCTAATTATGGGACAACATTTGAAAAATTCCCTGGAGAGAGCAAAATAATTTCTGATCAAGTAAGAAATAAAAAATAAAAATAAACAAAGGTGTTTGGTTTCCGACCTTGAAAACAGAAAACTAGGCAAAAAGATATATTTCGGCAAACTTTACTATGGAAAATATACAAAAAGAAACAGAAATTTTTCAAAAACCCAACCTTCACACGTACAAACCTTAAACAATTAGAGCAAATTCGAAATTTCTGTTAAAATGAAAACCATTATAAAACTGAAAAAGTTATCGCAACATCATTAATGACCTATACCACTAGAAAGTATCATTGGAAACTGGGTAAATCAGTAAACCTCTGCAATATGTTCCAGGTAACAATATTATTGAAAATAATATAATATAATGGTTCCCGACGTAGGGTGCACGCTCCACAGATGGGGGAGCAATTTTAATTTTAATCGGGGGTGGGGGGAGCAATTCGAGAATGAGTTTCTTGTGATATAGGATCTGGCAAAGCACAACACTTAACTCGACAGTGTCAATAGTGTTAGTATCACTGAATACTCAGACAAGTCATTGTAATAGCTTTATCCGCTTACAGTGGCAATTACCCAGGACTACTTATCATGAATGGACCAGTTCATTCATGATAGTAAGGAGGGTAGCTGGCTCTTACCACAACAAAGGTATTAATAGGTATTTATATCTTAGTGTTCTGTGTTAGTATCAGCGTATTTGCGAGTTAATACATACGGGGCATATACAGGAAGCACAAAGAAAAAACATCTGTGAGTGTGTATGTACATGTGTAATGACGTATGCACTGCTTTTAATATATATATATATATATATATATATATATATATATATATATATATATATATATGAAGAAATATAGTCTTAAAGTGTGCTATATTTATGGGATAAAGTGTTCAATATCATCAGAGATAGAGCGTGTCTAAATATAAAAGTGAACATAGAAGTCAACACTTAGAGGCGACAGTCTGTTTCATGCTAGTGCAATCGTCAGGTAGCTGTTGCCTGATGATTGTATCTAGCATGAAACAGACTGTCGCCTCTAAGTGTTGACTTCTATGTTCACTTTTATATATATATATATATATATATATATATATATATATATATATATATATATATATATATATATATTAGTAACACAATATTTTATACATATTGTAAAATTTTCAAGGTAATAATATTATTGCATATATGCAGTCTCAAGTTCTTAAGGAAAGTTAAAGTAATGGCCTTTTCGGAGAGGTTCACTTTTTGAATAATAAGAATTGTCGCGGGAGGGGGGCACGAAAATTTTATGCTTAGGTGGGATATGACCGAAAAATTGTAGGGAAACACTGATCGAATATATGTAGGGACAAAAATAATTACCGAGAACCTTGGTGTAGCAGGAAGAATTCAGAATGATAAGTATCCAAAAACTGGTTAGGATGTGAAACTGAAATAACAAATTCAAAATCAGCAAGAAGGGAATAATCCAAGGAAAGTATATACTAATTAACAGTGGCAAGAAGCTACTGTAACAAAAATTAGACACTAGAAATGGGGAGGGTCTCGGCTGAGGAAGGTGAACTAAAGAAAGCAATTAAAGAAAACTTCCCCAATAAGTAAATGAAAAAAAAAAAAAAAGGAAAATAAAAGAATGGTAACAATGAGAGAGTTGGCTGCAAAAGAAATTTAATTTATTTAATGATTGAGGTTTTGTTTTAAAGTCTTATCGTCCATTTGCAGATTATGTAAAGTCAGAATATATTTTGAGATTGTGAGATTACTTTTGGCGATAAAAATATTTCACTGTGTCGTCCTAGTTATTTTTTTCCGCGGAATCTATTTTACCTACCTATAAATCTACCATTTGTTCATTGCTTAGAATATTGCTGCCATATATGGACCAGTTATTCTGCTATTTATCTAAAGCTCCTTGAGAAAATCCAAAGAAGAATCAACAATATTATTGGTCCTGATCTGGCATATCGGCTTCAGTCACTTTCCCACCGCCGTAACGTAGTTCCCCTCTTCCTTTTCTTCAAAGAATTCCATAGTAATTATTCTGACAATCTATCTTTGTTACATCTCGAATTCAGTTACTTTCCCACTGCCATAATTTTCCCTTCCTTTGCCTTTTCTATAAATACTTTCATGTTAATTGTTCAGGTGAGCACTTCGCATATGGCTCAATCTAAATGGCTCAATCTAATTATGATAATAATAATCTCCTGATTCTTCTTCTTTAGTCCTCAAACGTTAGTAACATTTTTGTTTTTAATTCTTCCCCACCCAATAAAATTTTGTGTCTTGGTGGCTTTAATATCTTGCTTGGGGTGAACTCGATTAAAAGCAAAAAGAAGGAAAAAAATACGAGTGATTTTAACAAGAATCACAAATATTTTGCCGAACAAATATTTCAGGCACTCTAGGGAAATGTTTTATGCACTTAAATATATGTTTTACGCACTTAACTATAACAGAAAATTTTACTTTTTTGTTTAGCATCGCTTATAAAGATATAAATTTCATTTTTTTTATTCAAGTTACATATTTTATTGCCAGATGCCATGTGTTTTAATTGTTGAAGATTTGTCGCTCTGCGTGAGAAGGTCAAATCCCAAATGGAAATATTTATACCCTTGGATTATCCTACGGCAATGCTTCGAAGGAATAGATCTTTACCATATGAACGAAAACTTTAGTGTACATATATATATATATATATATATATATATATATATATATATATATATATATATATATATATATATATATATATATACTGGGCACGTGGTCGAGTTGTTATAACGATGAGACCCAGGTTCAAATCTCACCATGGTCGATTTGTCAGTAAGGAGATTTCCAGATGTTATTGGACTAGAGGGGTCGATTCCAGAGTGCGACACTTTTGGAAAATGTCTGAAAACCATACTACTGGTTGACCCAAGCCTAGTGAGTAAAATTGGGTAGACGATAGCTAGTACAAAGCCACAAGTCATGGCCTTGTTCAAAATGTTGATCACGCTGGATAAAACGCTCTTTCCCAGAATCTGTAACTAAGGTCTTCCCAGCAGTTGCAGTATAAACCACAGGTAGGCTCTGCGGCTGTTAAATAAACACAAATGATGTGCCTAAGCAAGCGTCTGCAATAGGGATTGGCAGACGCCCAATTAGACAGGTATTCTCGAATACGAGTGGCCAACTATACGACGATATATATAAATATATATATATATATATATATATATATATATATATATATATATATATATATATATATATATATATATGTATGTATGTATGTATATGGATGTATCTAAGTTGAAAAACATCTTCATTAAGATGAATGACCTAAAACTACATCCGTCAATGGAGTTTCAACTAGGGACAGAATTAAGATATCCCAAACCATTGTTACCCACGAGTAATCACTGGCTAAGATGTAGCACCTGTTTGCCCCATACCAGGGTTAGTGACAGGAAGATGTGGAGGGCCATGATCGCCTACGTCGCATAATGAAGAAGACACGTCACATAATGAAGAAGACGAATTTACTGACTAGCGTATTTTGTTAGGCGTTAAGTATCTGTATAGTTATTTTTTAAAAATATAATTCCTATTTGCCTCACATCACAACTCTCATTTAGAAAATTAATGTTCGTAATTGGAATGCATAGATTTTGGCAATTAACCTTTCTACAGGAATTTTATAAAATGTAGTTGAAGATTTTCCAAATAACGATAATTTAGTTTCGTGTAAATTGATATAGCATATACACAGATTTGGTCGTGTGGAAGCTAGTGGTTTTCTGCGTGGAATTTGGGATTGCCGCCTCGTGTTCAAATTTCACTTGAGGCGTTCCCTTTCGTTTTAGCTTAGTTACTCTTTGAAAGGCATGAAGCAATCACCCTTCCTAGTTAGGGCTAATAGCAGGCTAGAGAAGGCATTCAAGCCTTTGGCGGCAAAAAGTCTAGGAAAAGGAAAACTGAATTCAATACGAACCTGATAAAGGATGAGCATATCAAAATATTGTCTTTGAAATTTACTTGATCGCTAAGATCTTTGGTTCCCAGACAATAGTTTATAATCATAATTAAAAAATGACTTTCACGAGAATTAAAAAAAAAACACACACACAGAAAGCAGACTGACATTTAAGAACAAATTGTATAACATGATTTGATAGATTTTACAAAGAGATATATTTTTCTTAATTTTTTTTCACTTCTTTTTAACTGCGTATAGTATAGCGCTTCTTTGCATGTAAAGAAGCGATAACTTTTTACACTTCGTGCACTTAACGCAGACGAAACGAATCTGGAATTAATTTACACTGCTCCCTTAGTGTTCACGTATATGTAAAACATTTCATGCTAGTGAAAAAAAATGTATAGCGAAACATAAAATATGTTCTGTATACCATCACATGATTTGCGCATGCGTTGCTGCGCGAAGAGATACATTTTCATTCCATTGTAAAGGTTACGCAAGCATCGGCAAGAACACAGGCATGCTGTCCCATATATATATATATATATATATATATATATATATATATATATATATATATATATATATATATATATATATATATATATAATGGAAGGGAAGAAATTGAGTAATGTATTTAAAACAGTGGGATGAAATGCTTGTGCGTGAGCAAATGTGCGTATAAAGGGAGGGTAGTTGAGGAAGAGAACGGATAAAGACGATACAAACATTGGGCGAGGTGGAGGAGGTGAGTAGGAACACAGTTCACCGATTTGGATTATTGCTGAGGGAGCGAGTTCACTTATCAGTATTAACTCAATAGAATTAATGATATGGATAGAGTCATGTCTAGCTATGCACACACATACACACACATAAGAATATATATATATATACATACAAATATATATATATATATATATTTATGTTTCTATCTATCTATCTATCTATCT
Source organism: Acanthosepion esculentum (assembly GCA_964036315.1). Taxonomy (NCBI): domain Eukaryota; kingdom Metazoa; phylum Mollusca; class Cephalopoda; order Sepiida; family Sepiidae; genus Acanthosepion; species Acanthosepion esculentum. The sequence goes on along the minus strand of OZ038486.1, from coordinate 64,167,725 downwards.
CTATACATATCTATCTATCTATCTATCTATCTATCTATCTATATATATATATATATATATATATATATATATATATATATATATATATATATATATATTCTTGTGTGTGTGTGTTTGATGAAAAGGAGAAATAACCACGACCTCTGACATATACGCGCATGCATACAAGTACATGCGCACTCATACACGCACACGCAAAAAAGAAAAAAATCAACCAAACTCCAATAAGAACATCGCAACTATAATATCGCATGAATTAATCACACAAACATAATGTAAATTTTATATATATATATATATATATATATATATATATATATATATATATATATATATATATATATATATATATATATATATATATATATATATATATTATAATAAACAAGGGTTCTGATGAATTGGATTGTATTTACGATTCCAATGTATTAATTATGACCATGGAATATTGGTGTTTAAGCCTTTCTATTATATCCTTACTCTGTCCTGGACATTGAGTTCTACCCAGATTCTATCCTCTTGGAATTATTTTTTATACATATATATATGTATGTGTGTGTATGTATGTATGTATGTATGTATATATATTTATATATTTTAGGTATATGTATACATATGTATGTGTATTTTAACCACTAATATTATATATATATATATATATATATATATATATATATATATATATATATATATATATATATATATATATGATATATTGTTTCATTAGAACATTTTAAAAACTAATTCCAAATTGTATATTTTGTTTCAACGTTAGAATGAAACGTTTCTTCAGGAGGCTAACATTGATGGTACAAAAGGATTTCATTCAAAATTGCGACTAACAACGAATCTGTGTAATTTGAATATATTTCTCTATTTTACTTGCCTTTCTTTTTTTATCTTTTCTCTTGGTAGTATGGTTAATTTCCTGCGCTTTCGCTTGCCTTTTTTCTTTCTTTTTCTTTACTCTTTCCTTTTTATATTGATTTCTTATCTTTCATTTTTATATTGATTTCTTATCTTTCATTTTTCTTTAGATAAATACTTGTTACCTTTTATGGTAAATCTTCCCAAATCGGAAAGTGAACTACTGTTTCATTTAGTCGCAAAAAGGAAAGAAAATGTAGAAGTGGATATTTACATGTTCTAATGTTTTATAAATATTTATTGCTTTACTTTTGTATAATATATTTCTACTTAGAAAAAATAATTGCAAATACCGTTTAAAACCACAAATCCTGAAGACTTGAAATTTTTCCAAGAAAGTTCGAAGTCTGGTTTAACTTGATATTTAAAAGTTAAGTAATATTTTAATATAATTAAATTAATTATTAACGCTCTATTTTTAATATTATTTTAATATATTTATTATTGAGCAACATATATAAAATATCTGCTGTTTCTTAAATCTTACATATATATATATATGATGAAAATGTGGAAAAGACAAAGCAAAATCCGAATATGTGAGTTTACTGTTTTTTTTGTTTTATGTTTTGCTGTCAACGTCAGACGTTTCGGTCTAATAGACCATCTTCAGGACATGGTTATTGGAGACATATTTATATTGAATTTAATTAAATTTAATTAGCCCGGCAGTGTGAACCCTCCTAATGCACATGAAGCGTTTATGCCAGATACAAGAGGTCTAGTTTAGACTGGAGAGGATCGTGTTACACTTCTGGGACGTATACCGCTCAAGTTGGTGTAGGAGATGGTATACGATGGGTTTACTTTTGTTTATTTTTTATGTTGGGTTGGGTAGTTTATTCATCCGAATTTTGATTTTATTCATGTTTGTATTGTTTGGTGGAAGACTAGTAGACAGAGAGACAGACACCATTGTAGGGTTGCATATATAAATACCTTGGAGACACTAGTCCAGAGATACAGGCGTAGCAGTACCCTTCATCATAGCATCTAGAGGCCACACCGAAAACTATTTCACAGTCCTGAAATCATTGACAAAATGGCAGTACAGTAGTTCCGATATTATACATCTACTCGAAGGTTCGAATCCTTGACTATTAGTCGCTTAACACCAAAACCCAGCCGCATTGCTCAGCTGAGAAGAGAGTGGGTCTGAGACAAAAGGATTTTAACGTGTTCTCTTTTAGCTGAGTAATTCAAAGGGTTTTTCAGTGACTCTCATGAAGCATGATGTCAAGATGGCTAAGCGTCTTATCTGAAAATCTATAAAAAAGAAACTCAATTAGTTTAGTATTTTTATAGATATTAAACAAATTATTGGGATGGATAATTATGCTGTTACACGATTTGGACAATTTGCTTTTTCACACGGTATATCAACATCTTGCAACTTATTTCCTACAACCGAATCTTCAGCAAGCGATCCCTACTCTACCACTATTTCGATGTCAAATACCCAGGGAAGCTATATTCCTTAGTTACATCAGGTCAAAATTTCACAGTTTTCATTTGCCATTTCATATACTAGGCGTCAAATCATACTCATTCCTTTCGTATTCCATTGGTAAGGATGAAGTTCCAATCAGAGAGATACTGACCCAGAACTGTCACTGTCAGGAATAATCTCTCTAGAGGATGCTTCATCGATCCCTTCAATCTTAAACTCTTCAGGTCTAGAGCCAACCGTTATTTACCATAAATATCCTCATAATATTCACCTACACTCCACACTTTATTCCCTTACAACAACCTCATTCATTAACCACCTACCTTGAGTGGCTATTGTGTCTTGTAATATTAAGAGTAAACAGACACGCCTCATTATTGCTTGATGGCTCTGAAATAATATTTTCATAAAATTGCTCTTGTCATCATTCTACAGATATTTTGTAAACCTGCCTTTTTTTTAAAAATGATTCCCGAAGACATATTCTTATAATAAAACCGAATTTGGATCTACTAAGTTCTTCTGGTATGTCGACACTTTTGGATTATAAGAAGCCAGATGCAAATGAATGCGGACAGACAGTTAAATATGCCACATAACGTAGCTAATAACCCGAACATATGAATAGAAAGCGTAGCAGAATTATACCGGGATTAGAATAAGAACAATATTTAGATATATTAGATATACTATATTTGCGATAAGGAACGATGTAGGAGATAGCAATGTAAATATTCCTGTTTGTTTCGTGAGGTTTCTTCCATCAGTCTCCTTTTCAGGAGATACAATTCATTCACTATTGGATTAAGTTCCGATGACGGAATAGGCCAGTCTCAAACAGTCCATTTTCTTTCCTGATGAAGTCCTTTGTTGTGTCGGCAGTATGATTTGGGTCATTTTCCTCCTGCATGCTAAACATCCTCCCGATTAATTGGCATGCATTTCTCTCTAAATTGGCTGACAAAATTTTTCTGGAGATTTCTGTATTCATTCTGCTTCTACTGTCCTATGTCACATCTTTAATAAATATAAATGAGCCTGTTCCAGAAGCAACCATGCAGATGCAGGGCAAGGAACTGACTCCGTCAAACTTCACAGATAACCTTGTGCGTTTTGGATGATAAGCAGATCTTCTCTTTCTTCAAACTTTGAGATCTCCATCACTTTGGTAGAGATTAATCTTGGGCTCATCAGTCCATATGATTTTCTTCATCTCTGTACTTCCTTGCAAATTCCAATCTGGTTTTCTGATTCTAACTGCTGATAAGTGGTTTACATCTTGTGGTAAGGCCTCTGTATTTCTGCTCTAGAAGTCTTTTTCGAACGAGGAATAGGGAAAACTTCACACTTGCACTGTGGAGGCTGTTGGTGATGTTACTGACTGTTGTGACTGTTTTCCCCCCTCACGTCTCTCCCAATGTTTCTGTCATCAACTGAAACATAGGCCGACCTGTTATATGTATTTTTTAGCAGATTCTTACCTTTTCAGAACATTTCGAATTGTTGTGTTAACTATGCACAATGGCTCTGATCGGTGTTCCTTTGTTTCGCTGCTTCAAAATGGCTTGATTTTCTCCCATAGACAGCTCTCACGTCTTCATGTTGGATTATCTTATCAAGTGAGACTACTTGATAAGACATCAGAAATGTTGAAACAAAATGGCTATTTTTGTAATGATTTTATAACATATTTACGGTATAATTTTCAAATAAATATACACACACACACACGCATATATATATATATATATATATATATATATATATATATATATATATGTATAACAGCGTATTTTGCTTTCTATCTATTTAGGCTTAATCTGCAAAATCCCTGGGAAAGGCTAAGTTAATTTTCTACTGTTAAATAAAGATGAAAAAATGTTTTGTCCGGAAATTCCTGTATTGCATGATAAATTTTAAATTTCACCAAGACACAGAAAAAAAACGAACGCAGATTGCTAACGCAGATGTATTTCTGACAGTTGGCAACAATTTGCAATGTTTCTATGGCAATGAAGAGAAAACAGCCATTGTTGAAGAAATTATGGACAATAAAATATTCAAGCACGTTTAGAAAGAAAAAAATCACCTGGAATATAAAGTACCCGAGCTTGAATATGTAACATCAAAATGAAAAAAGAAAATACTGAAGATTTAAGAATTTATTTCATGTAACAGGGCATAAATACTTTTCGGGTAGCGTAACAATTATCGGTAAAGGGAAGTAGATTTAATTTAGGGCAAATTCCGATTGCATCTGTGACTCACAATTGCAGAAATACTTTTGGCAAAACATAATTTCCCCTTCTCTCCCACGAGCTATGGGTTAAATATCAGCGAAGTCTTTCTAAAATTCTTTAGTAGCCAGTCTATGAAAATTACGAGTCTGAATTTAAAAGCCACACAAAACGCAAAGTTAAACTGTTCCATTAATTTCCCCAGTAATTAACAAAATATTAAACACCTCTTAAATCAATATAGAGCCATGATTTCCAACGTCCTCAAGACATGTGGCTTTGAAAATATACGTTTAAATATATCGTTTTCCAGCTATAAATAACTAATTTAATATCATAGTTCTTGTGGTTTCTGTACTTTTTAATTTAGGTTATTTGCGTCTTGCTTTTAAAACGGTAAATATTCTTACTACATAGACATACATTATTTTAAGTTATTGAATTCGTTGATTATATATATTATTTATTGCTCGCCGTATGACCTTGTTCAGTCAATGCATCCACATAATTTATATTTATAGTAAATGTTCTTCTAAAGTAAACACAGAAGGAATTTATTATTTCTAATGATAAATTACCAATTCAAATCACTACTATTTGTGACTACACCATTTCACCTTTTTATACCATTCCAATATTATTTACTATCTATAACACAAATTTATTGCACTGCAACTCTGACGGAGAACAAATGAATATACGGCCGTATAAGATGTCGTACACAGCTACCAAAAATTGACTTAATTCAAATAGTAATTTATTTTCAACCTAATATTGATTATTTTCACGAGGGGGTTAAATACAGAGCAGCCAATGATAAAAATAGGACTTATAAATTCAATGTTTTCCATGTACAGACGATTAGGTCAGTAATGGTTACACATGGGAAAGAACTCGCCTCCGATCTGAAGCAAAGGTTTATTTATTTTCACAAACAGAACAGGGGTTATAAAAAAAAACGACAAGACTGAATTTGTGCAAATTGTTGTTCTTAAACATTTCACTCTCCCCCCAAAATGTAATAAAGTCACTATAACGCAAGATATTAGTGGGTGTTAGAGAATATGAGAAAATATACTATTAAGAATAATGACTGAACAAGAATTAAGAAGACAGCAGATATTATTTGAAGATTAAACGTAACTGGAAAGCAAGAAGCCGGAAGAAATTGCCACCAGTGACAAGTTAGATAGAAGAAATTTTTAGCATAGAACATAAGGTTACATCAATCCCCTTTGCCTATTAGATTATGAGACCTTGCCGCCAATCTAGTACTGTACATAAATTCATAAAGTCTTAGGAACATTGAGGAAAGTAATATTTATTTTGAGTAAGAAAAAAGGGGCAACAAAGCTAAAAGCGGTGTACGGGATGGCTGGTCTTCAGTTTGTCGCATCTTATACTTAGCTAGCAACAATTACTGACAATAGTTCTCACGTGTACAATTTTCTGTGTGTGAAGCGGATAAATAAATAAAAACATTTCTCAATGAAACTCCAAAGAATAATTACATTGAATACAATTTATCTGCAAAGTGGAAAGTTTATCAGAACAATTACCATGAAAGTATTTATAGAAAAGGCACAGGGAAGCTAGTTTACGGCAGTGGGAAAGGGATTGAAGCCGCGATACAATTTCAAGACCGATAACATTGCAGATTCTTCTTTATCAAGATTCTCTAATATATATAGCAGGGCCACCAGTTCAGATCTAACAGCAAGTTGAATTGTAGAATTATAAATATGTAAGATAAAGTCTGGCGAGAAAAATTGTCTAGCTCCACACAGTGAATTAACGTTCCTATCAGCAAACCTAGCAATTGATTCAATATAATCTTTCCACTTCCTGTCTGTGGGAAACGTCAATCTGAGAATGAACAATGAGTCACTCTTCTCGAGGTTAGCATCAGCCATGCTGATGTCAAGTAAAATGTGTTTTGCCAGACGATTATTAGAGAGTAATTTCGTTTTGGAGGCGTTAAAATTTACAAGGCAATGCTTGACCCATTTAACTAAAGATTGTACGTTATTTTTTTAGATTAGTTCCTAGTTTGGCATCATCGAACCTATCAAACATACTATTATGACAGGAGTACATAGTTGTGAATGACTTCTGGTAAATTCAAACAGTCTGAGACATCGTTCGTCTCACCAATGCCAAATATTTCGACAGTTCCTGCCCAGTTTTTGTACGCATCCTGTCCTCCTTTGGTATTCCAGTCCCCTTATATGATGGTGATATCTTTCTGGGGGACTTTGCTCAGAGTAAATTCTAATAATTCGTAGAATTCCTCAACTTCATCTTCAACGTTCTCTAATGTTGGTGCATAGACATAGATGATGGTCATGTTGTATGATTTGGCTAATACCCGGATGGAAATAAGTCTGCTGGAAATAGGATTAAAGCTGATGATATTGTGTGTAATATCTTTCCTTACAATAAATGCCACACTATGTTGGTGCTTTTTCTCATCTCCAGTAAACCAAATTGTATGTCTATCTTGCGTAGTTGTTTCGCCAAAACTAATCCATCTGATTTCAGACATCCCAAGAATATCCCAGGGATAACGTTTCAGTTCATGGGTAATCTCTTGGGTTCTTCCGGGGTCGTATAGGATGCGGACGTCCCAGGTTCCTCTTGTAATTTTTTCCGTTGATAACCTGATACTATGTTTCGCAGTAGCCGACTTAAAACGCCCATCCTGAAGCGATTCAATGGAACGCACGGTCTTGTTAAATCCGTGCCTCAACCGATCTGGTATAATTATATTTTGCTTCTCTTGCTTCATAATCCTGTCAATGGGCTTGTAGATATCTTGGCGGCGCCCATCTCCTCTCTAATATCCGAAACCACTAATATGTTGCGGATCGCTTTCGGTCTGTGTACTTGGTCGTTGAATCCATTGTCCAACCGTTGTCCTCTTGTACGCCAAGTAGTGCAGTGTACAGACTGCCCCCTTACGTGGTTCAACCCACCTGCTGAAGCGGCTACCTTGGCGTGGCGCAACACGTGAGAGATTTAAGGGATGGATGAAGACCAATGTTTCCCATTCACCTAAGCTGCAGCAGCAGAGCAACAATGATAATACTTCTACCCCTACACACTGGCCCAAACTCTGCACCCAATAAACTCTCCCATGCTACAAACTAGCACTCACCTAATGAAAAGGTTCGTAACTAGATCGATTTTGTTTTGATTCTGCAAAACTATAAATAACAAAACAAACACAAGGACAGTTCCTGGCGCAGTCAACGATTGCGATCGTGATCTTGTCATGATGAAATTTTAAATTAAAACTGAACACCAAGCGCTGTTCAAAGGACTTTCGCATCCACTTCGACCTTAAGAAACTAAAAGACCCTGAAGTTACTCAATTGTTTCAGACCAAAGTTGGCAGTAAGTTCGCAGTTCTGAACATACTTAACAGTGATGCCGACACTTTTGGAGATCATATTAATGAACTGATGCGGAGTATTAGGGTAAGCGGCGAAAGAAAATCCAACCGTAGATTACGAACGAAATATTGGATTTGTGTGACAAGAGGAGAGACCTGAGGAAAAAGGAGCTCTCAAGTGCCGAGGTCTACGGCCAATATCAGGAAGTGCACAGTGACATGTGGAGAAATATACGGACAGCTAAAGAAGAGAGGATACAAAATAAGTGCAAAGCTATTGAGAAGGATATACATACTGGCAATAACAGGCCTACAATACTCTCAAATACATCATTAAGGCAAGCCAACCGAGAGCAACTGTCGTAGAAGATGAGAATGGTAAATTGCTGACGGACAGTGAGGAGTTCCTCATAGATAGGCTCAATACTGTGATGGCTTATACAATTGCCAGCTCAACACAGACGTCTCCATACTGCAAACTGACCAGCAATCCACAGAAGAAAACGAGACCAGACCGTCAATACTGAAAGAGGAGTGTGATTTGGCAGTAAGGAGCATGCAACCTGGCAAGTCACCCGGAGGGAATAATATTCCATCTGAGCTGATAAAACATCGAGGTGAAGAAACCATCAAAGCACTATGCCAGAAAATCAGGTTTTAGAATCTGACGAAGTACAGTAGAACAGGTCTTCAATTGTTGTATACTTGTAGGGGAAACACCTGCAAGATCAGAAGGACTTGTTCCACAACTTTGTCGATTTCAAGAAAGCGTTTTTATCATGTATAGCATGACGGTCCTTGGTAAATGTTGAAACTTGACTAATGCATGGAATAATAATGCAAACACAAAATGTAGTTAGAATAAAATGTATTGAAACAAGAAAGTGTACACAATATTTACATATAGTCTTTTGTATATTCCTGGGAAGTGCAAAATGTGGCCTACCGAGTAGACTCAGTCATTGGTAATATCCCTGCTAAAGAAATGAAGCCTCAGGCTGTGTCAAAATTATAGGACAATAAACCTGATCAGTCATCCTGGTAAAGTATCATTTTTAATCGTTTGAAATGCAAGGCTGAAGAACTGATATTGGATGAAAAAGCAGGTTTTAGAATCTGACGAAGTACAGTAGAACAGGTCTTCAATTGTTGGATACTTGTAGGGGAAACACCTGCAAGATCAGAAGGACTTGTTCCACAACTTTGTCGATTTCAAGAAAGCGTTTTTATCATGTATAGCATGACGGTCCTTGGTAAATGTTGAAACTTGACTAATGCATGGAATAATAATGCAAACACAAAATGTAGTTAGAATAAAATGTATTGAAACAAGAAAGTGTACACAATATTTATATATAGTCTTTTGTATATTCCTGGGAAGACCGTTCCTGGAGAATGTGTTGACTAAGTCGCAGTCAGGCAGAGTCTCTAGTTGGATCTCTTGATTCGCCTCCTTGTCTTCCGGTACCAACCATATTTATATCGTCGGTACTCCGCTATGCAAATTAGGTGAATCCTACCACAACAGTAAATCATAAAAGAATTCAACGTAGATAACGGAATTATCCAAATCACCCAGACCCTATATAAAGATGCCACCAACGCAGTTCTTCTAGCAAACAAATGGGAGTTTTCTATCGGAGTGAGATAGGACTTTCCCTCATATTGTTCAACCTATTTCTAGAGAGAATCACACAAGAAAATCTGAACGCCCATGATATTTCAATCTCTATCGGTGTTAGATCTGTATGTAAACATACGTTTGGCAGATGACATTGAACTCATAGCAGGTAGTAACGGTGAGCTCCAAGGTTTGAACAACAAACATGTAATGGTGAATAGCACAAACAGTAACGCCTGTGTCAACATTACCATTAATGAGAATTCGCTGAAGGAATTGTCCAGTTTTAAATACTTAGGAGTAATCTTAGTACCTGCAGATAGTACCTGCAGCTCGGAAATCCGTACACGGTTTGCCACACTTATCGCAGCAATGGGCAAGTTGACAAGTATATGGAAGAGAAACAAATCAGCTTTTAAACGAAGAACAGATGTACAGATTGCTGGTAGTCTTCTTTCTCCTCTATGGATGTGAAACGTGAACACGTTTGGCAGAAACAGAGAGAAAGATCAACCCGTTTGCGAACAAATGCATGAGAGAACTGCTTAGCATCTTCTATTGGGAACCTAAAACGAAGGTGTGGAAAAGGGCTGAAAGCTATTGGTCCACCAGAAACCTCTTCTCGATACTGTCAAACTAAGGAAAATAGTTTAATTTGGACACGTTACAGGGCACGGCAACCTGTGAAAGACCAGCACGCAAGTAACAGTTGAATGTGGGTGGAGAGAAGATATATCTTCGTTATCTTTGTCATTATTTATGTATCTTTATGTTCATTATCTATCTATTTCTCTCTCTCTCTCTCTCTCTCTCTCTCTCTCTCTCTCTATATATATATATATATATATATATATATATATATATATATATATATATATATATATGCATGTTCGTTATCTACCTATCATTGTTCATCTATGTATCTATCTATCTGTGTATCTGTCCACGTTTCTATATGTTCATTGTCAATTTTCATCATCTACGTTCATTATCTCTCTCTCTCATTATATATATATATATATATGTATATATGTATGTTTATATATACATATATATATATATATATATATATATATATATATATATATATATATATCTTGTCTACCTGTTATTGCTCATTATATATGTTCATTATTATATATCAATGTTCATTATATTACTGTATATCTATGTTTATAATTTATTTTCATTAGCTATCTCTCTATATTCATTATATATCTATCTATCTATCTATGTTTATTATTTATGTTAATTATCTGCCTCTCTATATTTATTATCTATCTATCTATCTATATCTATATATATGAATGTATATAAATTGCTTATTTCTGTTCATTATCTATCTATCTTTGTTCATTAACTATCTGTCTATCCATGTATTAATTATCTATATTCATTATCTATCTATATATATATGGTATTTTATATGTGTTCATTATATATCTATCTATCCATCTATAGATCTGTCTAAGTAAATTATCTTTCTGTCTATATTCATTATTTTTCTAGCTATATATCTATATTCATTTTCCGTCTATCCGTATATCTATCTCTGTTCATTTTCTCTCTCGCTCTATCTATCTATCTATCTATCTATCTATCTATCTATCTATCTATCTATCTATCTATCTATCTATCTGTGTGTGTCTTTAGAATCGATGCAAAGATAAATTCTTGTGCTTAATGAAGCATGAAAAATGATTGTGAGTGGAATTTCGCACGATATATCGAAAGATATATGTACACTTTTCCCAAAATCTAAAGGAATGTGAACTCAGATTCGCTAACGCGGATGAATTTCTCACAATCAACAACGATTGTCAATGTTTCTTTCTCTCCGCATGCATGTGGATTGTACGAAACTAAATCACGACAAGCTCAATCATGCAAAATGAAATCCCTGTTTATTCGTTACCTCTGGAGACTTAATGATAAATACCAGAGAATCCCGGCTATGAATTTAGCTAATGAGATCAAAGGACTGTGCACGTGAATGTTTCTGCTACACTAAATATATTCTGAAGTATAATTGCTTATATAGGCGAGGACCGCACATAAAATCGTTAATGACAACGACACGCATGTTTACCATTTGAATATGTGAATATGTAAATAAGAAAAAAACATTCAACGATTTAGAGCAGCGTACTGGAGTTTAAAATAAATTAAAACAACATACATGTATTTGCTTGAATCCAAGGACTTTGGCATCGTCATGGATAGACATACAAGAAATGACTCAGCAGTTTAACAAGGTGCTATCAGCTACAGCGAGCCCCGCAAAAAACAGGAAATTTTAGATTATGATGAAAAAATTAACTAACATCAAAATTTAATTATATATTTTACTATATAAATGAACTAAAAAAATAATAACATAATTTTTTAAACAATTTGTTCTTCCAGTATGCCGGAGTTAACGATCTTTCAACGCGAAATTATTGATCTCTTCAAAAAAGATGTATTATTTTGTAAAATATCCCGTTTTTGTTCATATGATATATTATTTAGATTCCTTGAGGCTTCTCCGATCTTTTTTTTGACAATATATATATATATATATATATATATATATATATATATATATATATATATATATATATGAAGAAATATAGTCTTAAAGTGTGCTATATTTATGGGATAAAGTGCTCAATATCAGAGATAGAGCGTGTGTAAATATAAAAGTGGACATGGAAGTTAGCACTTAGAGGCGACAGTCTGTTTCATGCTAGTGCAATCGTCAGGCGATATATATATATATATATATATATATATATATATATATATATATATATATATATATATATATATATATAATGTATATTCTTACGTTAGACCAATAATTGTACACCCACCTTGGATTTTACAAGTATATTTTTAATACCTTACATATTTGTGACGAGATATGATTATAATAGTCGTTTCTTTATTTCTTTGAATATGCAGATTAGGAAATATTTTATTTGTACCCGGTTAAACTAAAGCCAGTTCTTGGAAGAGAATCTTCTTACCCCCACCTCCTGTCTGGTCTCTGATCGCAGACCAGGAGAACGTTGCTTGTCTGATAAGTACAAGTGACCCTAATAATGTTCAATGGTAACGCCGACTCACTTTCATATGTCAAAACGTGACTTAACCCCTAACGGTTTTTTTCGCGTGTGTTGGGATATAACAACTTCACTTAGCTGTTTGCTTTCAGAGAAATCGGATGTCACCAAGAATCAAATGACCGACGAAAGAATCCTGACTGTATTCTCAAACCCAAGTCGTCTATACTCCTATGGTTTATCTGCGTATACTACTCGCCATCAGCAAGGATTGCACGGCGTTAATCAAGGACTAAAATCAGGATATTAGCAAGTCTTTACATGTTTATATATATATATTCTATAATCTGCTGTCACGATTTATGTCTGTATTTCATCGCATTGATATATGTTTGACCAACCAATTGTCCCCTCATCCCTTTTACTATTTAGTTTTCTTTTCATTTTCTTTAATTTAATACACTGTATATTTTATAAATAAAGTATTTTTATCATATATTCTCGTGTCGTCTTCTGGTGTTCTGTGTCTGCATATTTTTCGTTTTCTCACTGCATTCAGCGATTTCCAGAATCGGAGAATTCCCCTCCCATCGGTCTTTTCATCAATCTTACACTGTACCCTGGCATACTCTTGTTTATTTTTGTTTAATTTTCTCGTTGCGTCCCGGCTATCGTAGTCCCAACGAAACACCGGGCATAACAATATATATATATATATATATATATATATATTATTTATTTATTATAATTTTATCATATAGACAAAACCATTTTACTCACAACAAAGATGCAACTTGGTTTCAGAGCATTTTAACTGCACATCTACGGGTGAGGGTCGGAAATTTTATATATTATTTTCGTTCTCATCGCATCGGATATATATATATATATATATATATATATATATATATATATATATATATATATATATATATATTAAGGCAGTTCGTGTCACTTAACTCAAAAGAATAACGTAGCCAAAACGAACCTAGGACCTGGAGAAACCACGATATATCGTCGCAAACGTTTAGGTTACATCTCATATAACCATATCTTTGTAAATCTTAAGTTCTTTCTATTCTCGTTTAATATATATATATATATATATATATATATATATATATATATATATATATATATATACATACATATATATATATATATGTATATGTATATATATATATATATATATATATATATATATATATATATATATATATATATATATGTGTGTGTGTGTGTGTATGTGAGTGTGTGTGTGCGTGTTTGTGTATTTTATAATTTTTTCATATAAACAAAAAACAATTTACTCAATACAAAGATGCAACCTTGTTTCGGTGCATTTAATTGCACCTCGACTTGTGAGAACCAAAACTGGTTATGAACAATTCTGTTTTAAGCAAGCCGATCGTATCGTGGAACGTCACATCCTTTTTTCTATCTGTCTGGAAAAAAAAACAAACAAGTTAAGTGGGGACTTATGAGGGTAAAGAAAAGATAGGAAAGTCAAAAGGCTTAATGTGTGAGACAATAGTGCTTGCTGATAGTAGTTTGGTGAAGGATCGTTGAGCTGTTAAGGTGACGGCTCGACCCGAAAAGTTTAAAACGACAGCAACGGTCAAGGGCTTAGGCACACCACTTCGAAGCCTCCAAAGATTGACCCATGGGGGAGGAAAGGTGGGAATAGGAGAGAGTAAGACGATGAAGGAGAAAGGAGGGATAAGTTTAGGCGAAGGGTGTGGTAGTAATTGGAAACTCCTTTGGTAACTTTAAAACAAAGCTAGAGCTGAATTGTGCATATTCAAACTGGAATTTTTGCTACTCGTTTCGTAATTAATGAATGTATTTTTTAAATTAATAAATTAATAGGCGGAGATTTTTTCTTGGTATGTTAACTACATAAGTTAATTTGTTTGTTTTTTTGCAATAAGCTTTAGTTCAGAATTTATGATATAAGTAGAAAGGTATATAAAAGTATGGGATATTAATATAACTTTTATAAGCAAATTTTGATCTATTGTCGGACTGTACAACATGTAGATAAAGTATGGAGGTCCATCAATTTATCTGATACTATTACTAGTATTATATATGTGCAAATAACATTTTAAGAATCATAATCTAAGATAGATTAGTAGAAAGGTATATAAGAGGGTAGAAGGTATGTAGCCGCTCTCAGTAAGAATTTTGTTATAAACAATTTTATGTTTTCGAAAATATTAACGGCTAAGTTTAAGTTTACATCTAAGATATGCTCTTGTTTAATGTTAGAATTAATTTTAACTTTGAAGTGTAAAGATTTAAACACTCCATTTCTTCAAATTATCTACCTTATTCCCAGTTGAATTATTCACTACCATCAGGCCATCGTCCCTGTAAATCCCTATATTATTTCATTATGTGCAGTGAGATTGTACAAAATAAATAGTGCGACTAAGTCAGATGATGTAACAGAATCCAGCGATCACATAGATACATCAAAGTTTTAATCAGTGTTTTTATTCATTGTTTGTTGTTGCGGATTATTGATTTTCTACAACTCAGAATGATGCTGATTTCATCCTGAAATATATCAGAATAAAATTCGGCAAACTCCAAAGCCATATTTTTGGATATGGATGGATAGAAGTCCACAATGTCAAATTGGATGAAAGTAAAGTTGTTTTTGTTACTGACGCCTTTAACAATCAACCACTTGTGCCGACCCATTGGATGAGACGGAGCTGGTTCTTAATCTGTGTGTTTACACGTTCCAATATAGTTTTTCTGATTCTCCCGATTTTAGACTTATATGTGTTGATAATCCTTGTAGGTAGTTTGTTTAGGGAATCAGGTTTATGGTCTTTGAGCAGAATGTAGGCTTCCGTAATCGAAAGTTTGGGCATCCTATCGCTGATTTTCAGCTTATCGGTAAACTTCTTGTCCAATGAGTTGATGATGTTTACATAGTTATAATTATCTGTATTTACCTTCTTGTAACCCTTCGTTAAATCCTTTTTAACCAAGGCGTTGTAACTCTTTGGATCAAGTTTATAAATATTTGCAGTCTTATCCGTCTTTACAAATATTTGGTTTGAGTGGTTGATTTGTGAAACCACACACACAGACTCTCTTTCTCTCTCTCTCTCTCTCTCTCTCTCTCTCTCTCTCTATATATATATATATATATATATATATATATATATATATATATATATATATATATCCACAGACTGTTTCGCTGTATCACAGCTCATCAATGTGACTAGACGTACAGTTGCCTCTGGCTAGGATCAAAACCCGGCTGAACTGACGTCAGTCGGAAATTCTACCTCTAAGCCGTTAGAGGTGAATTTAAGCGTATTTATTTTTAGATAAACACACAGTGACTGAGAGAACTCGATTCGCTTTCACGAAGAGTCTTGCATTATGTGTGTGTGTTTGTGCGTAATTTAATTTAGTTTTAATTTGATATACCTATTATTTTACCTCCCTTTACCCGTTATATTAACTTGTTCTCCTTTCTAAATGAATGCCCTCTAAGAAAAAATATCTAGGTCAATTTATTTTTGTTATTATTTCATATTGTTTCATCTTGTATTTTATTATTATTTTTTAAATGTTTTAATATTTTCACTTTTCTGTTTTTTATTTTTTAACTTTACATATCTGTCTGGATATATTGATTCTATTTCATAAAATATAGTCGGTCTGATGAGATGAATATGCCTATATACATAGATATAAGCTTATTACCGAATATGGATTTTTAAGGTTTTCTCCTAATTATTATTATAATTTGCGTTCTATCATACTTTGAGCTCTCATATGGACTAAAAATCCTCTTTGTAATAATCTCTACCAATTACAATTTGTTATTGTATATATATATCTATATCTATATCTATCTATCTATCTATCTATCTATCTATCTATCTATCTATCTATCTATATATAAATATATGTATGTATGTATGTATATATATATATATATATGTATATATGTATATATATATATATATATGTATAAAATGGTGGTACTCGCTTCGAAAAACCTTGGATATATTGGCTTGTAGTAGAACAAAATAGTACCCCAGGGAAAATGAGGAATAAAGAAAGAAAGAACATGAAATTGAGGCGAAAACACTCGTCCAGAGTTCAAGTTCACAGTCCAAAGAAATAACCTCCAAAACGAGTAAAAGCAAATCCGTAAAGTGCTCAATACAGGAGGTAGAGCAAACCTAATATAAACCTAAAGAGCCAGGTAAACCTACCTAGGTTTCACCTAAACGGATCATCAAGGAAATACCGTCATCGGGAGATTCTACCTCTAACCCGTTGAATTTAAGTTATTTATTTTTAGATAAACACAGAGTGACTGAGAGAACTCGATTTGCTTTCCCGAACAGTCTTGCATGTTATATATATATATATATATATATATATATATATATATATATATATATATATATTAGAATTATTTAAAAAAATATTTATAGTAAAATAATTATAAAAAAATAATTATAATCTAGGATATACTTCTGTATCGAGCATTTTTTAAAAAATATAAACAAAAATTCCAAAGAACTTCGGATCATCAATCTAACAGTGCATTCCTATTATATCACTACACACACACACACATACACATACACACACACATACACACACACAAACACACACACACACACACACACATATATATATATATACATATATATATATATATATACATACATACGAACATGTATATATATATATATGTATATATACACGCATATAGAAATACATAAATATATATATGTAAGTACAAACACAAACACACACGCATACACACACACATACACACACATATATTTATATATATATATATATATATATATATATATATATATATATAAATATTTATCTTTGGAAAGAAAAATATCTAGTAAATATACACTTAACTTCCATTTACAGATAATTTTCTACCAATGACTGATTCCACATCATATACGTTAATAAGTAAAAATATTTCAAAGAGAGAAACCATTAAAACGTTTATTTACCACGTTAGGTACTGGCACTTCTTTCCAAATGTTCTAATTTTTGCCTAATGGGATTGTAAACAACATGATTCTAAAAGTCCAATTAATAATGTCATGAATATTATTAGCTCAAGAAAATGGCGCCTTCCCACAAATAGCAGAGAACGACAACTCCTCCAAAAAAACTGCCTTTGGCCTCCATTAAATTGCAATTTCCCAAAAAGATATATGCTCATACAAGCACTCGAAATACGTCCCACGCCTACATTTTCACATTCTCCTTTTTGCAAACAGACACTCAGACATCCATTTATTTATTTATTGCTGGTGACAGGATTATACTCATTTCACGCAAGGGAATATTTCTGGGAATGGTTGCACACATAAACATACACACACTCGGGTAAAAGGAAACATACACGCACACACACACGTACACACACATATATATATATATATATATATATATATATATATATATATATATATATATATATATATATATATATACGACGAGTTTAGAATTTGTAAAATTTGATCGAAAGGTATGAGGAAATTGTAATATGGCCACCGTTCAGTTACTATTATTGGCTATACATGGATTATGCTAATGTGCTGACTCAGTCATTAAATCAAATGTCACATTGAAATCTAATGAAATTAGTGATTCGTATCTATCTCTCTCTCTCTCTCTCTCTCTCTCTCTCTATATATATATATATATATATATATATATATATATTTATATATATATATATGGATAGATAGATAGATAGATCAATAGATAGATTGAAAGAAAAAACTATACTATAAAAAATTTCAAATCGTGTATATATGAAATTACAATATGAATCTATAGTGATATATATAAATTAGCAACTTATATATATATCTATATATAAATTAGCAATTCATATATATATATATATATATATGTATGAATTGCTAATTTATATATATATATGTATGAATTACTAATTTATATATACATATATATATATATAAGTTGCTAATTTATATATATCACTATAGATTTATATTTTAATTTCATATATACACGATTTGAAATTTTTTATAGTATAGTTTTTTCTTTCAATCTATCTATCTATTTATCTATCTATCTATCTACCTATCTATCTACCTATTTATCTATCTATCTATATATATATATATATATATATGTGTGTGTGTGTGTGTGTGTGTGTGTGTATACACTTAAACTTTAAGTTAAGCTTCCATGTAACATAAGTGTTCGATCGATGTAGAATTATAACTGATGCTTGTTGTTATCCATTGTATAATTCTCCACCCATATCTTTCCATTGATAAAATATTATTTTGTTTGAATAAGCCCTTTCGAAGGGGAAAATTTGTACCATTGAATTCTTTCCATTTTTCATATGCATCTTATATATTTTTACCAATATATTTTTCATATGCATATATATATATATATATATATATATATATATATATATATATATATATATATATATATATATATATATATTTGCATGTGCGTGGGTGTGTTTATATATATATATATATATATATATATATATATAGAGAGAGAGAGAGAGAGAGATAGAGAGGGAGAAACGAGAGAAACGAGAGAATGTGATATATATATATATATATATATATATATATATATATATATATATATGTATATATATATATATATATATATATATATATATATATATATATATATATATAGATATATAGATATATATATATATATATATAGAGAGAGAGAGAGAGAGAGAGAGATGTACATACCAATAAAGCAATTTATGCAAACAACCGGAAGTTAAGTGTGTAAACGTGAAAATGCATATTCAAAATCGATAACTTTTAGGATGCAAATTTTTTCATGGTATTATTTTATTAATACATTTAGCTTGGAGAAATTTACAGAAAACCCCTTTTTTATTATGCATTTAATATGCGCGTAAGACATTATCTTATTCCGAAATAAATTTAAAAAAATAACAATAAAATCAAAATTTAATAAAACTTTAAATTATCACTTGTTTACCACATCTTAAACGTCCTCACGAACGATATTTGATGTTGAGAAACCACAGTTTGGACTGAATGAGTGTGATGAAGGTTTGTTCTATTATTTTGTTGCTAATAGCAACTCCTTTATGAGTGACAGTCTGTGAATAACATATCCTTAACCTTCTTTGGATTCTTCTTCTTCTCGAACGCGTAACGAGAAATAGAAAATGGACGCCCAGTATTTAAAGAAATAGATTTCTTGACACGTTAAAGAGTCTCTGTGCACATCTCATCGTTAAAGATATGTCCCAGTTAAAAACCAAGATGTCTCAAATGATTTTCACAATGTGTCTTGTCCCTTCAGGACGTAGGTAATCATGGATCTCCACAACTTCCTATCCTTTGTAGCTCTTAATAAATTTTGTCTTTCTCTTATTTCTCCTCAACCCTGTTTCGCCATCCATTTACTCGAGCTCACTAAGTATGTCATGGGTTGATTTCCTCTGTTTCTTACGTTTTCAATATGTCCTGTGAGTAACAGTTTTTCCAAGCGCCCTTTCCTCATTATGTGCCCGATGAATGTGAACTGTTTCTTCTTGATGTTAAGTACAGGGTGACACCAAAAAATGAGAACTTTTTAACAATCCAAGAAAACCAAGAGTGATGGATGAAAAATATTTAATTCATAGTAATTGAAACCTTAAAACATGCCATTTAAGAAACAATGATGGAATTTTCATTTTTTTTAAAATTACGTCTGTAGATGGCGTCCTCCTGTACGAATGCATTCTTGAAATCTGCTGTTGAGATTCCTCATTGACTGCTGCAATATCTCAGCTGAGATACTGTGAATTTCATTCTCGTTACTAAAATGGCTCAATGTTTACTTGCTCAAGGTCATTGTCTCGCAGTGTTGCCACTTGCTCATGTCTGGCAATACGCACTTCAAAAGTTCCCGTTTTTTTGGGTCACCCTATATAAGTTTCCATTTTCTTTCTCTAAAACTTTTTCGTTGATCACATGCTCGATCCATGGTCACCACGGCATCCTTCTGTGGCTTCTAGTCTTTTCTTCCTCTATCAGCATTCATTGTCATACAGGAAGACCGTTATCACGTAACAAGTTTGTACATTTTTCATTATTTCTAACGAATGATTTTTTCTATTTCTTAGTACTTTGGAAAGTATTTGGCTACTTACCTAGTTGAATAACTTTGTTGAGTATGTCCGAACCATGAATGTCCATTTTGAAAATTACTTTCATGGCAGGCCGATTTATAAAGCTAGCAAAACATACTATACTTAACCCACTACCTACATGGCCTTGCATATAACTAAGTACAACATAGTAAATCCAAACTTATTATAATGAGTTAGTCTACATTGCACTATTCAATCTCTTCTGTAAGGTCTGTATATCAAGTAGCAAAAAGAAGAAATTATCTCTAGATATAGATCTTCGGATACCATGATGACTTCCTCATTATAATCCCCACAGAATTACTGAGGTAGGAGTTCCTCGTCTTCGTGATGCATTTCCACTGTCGAAGTAGTATATGATTCAATTTACTGGATTTACATAGTAACACCAACAGGATGTACTAACAGATACGATGTATTAAGAGATGTAAAATCATGCGTTTCTTAAGATCATTTCTTTCCTAAACACACTGATTTGACAATTAAAAACAATCCGTTTGTTTTCCCTGTGAGGACAGTGTACCGAGGAAGAGGGGGTCTATGCGGATGACACGGTGTTCATATTTCGGATTAGGGTGATCTTGAACGAAAATCAACATTCGGTTGCAAGCATTCGACGAAGTAGGACTTAATATAAATCGTTGCAGAACAGAAAAAATGACTTGGAATTGAAATGATAGCATCCATGGAACATATTCAGCATCTCCCTCACAAGTTCATAATGAAGAATTAACGATTTAAACATTTCAAATATTTCGATTTATGTATAAGTGATGAGGAATGTAGTATATTTGATACAGAAATTGAACAGAGGATATGTTGCGCATAAGGTATTTTTGCCTAACATTATAACGTGTTACAAAACCTAAATATTTACCTCGTCAGATCCAGCTTTTCAAATGGATGTCATTCATGGACCACACCTCTTTAGAAAATGTTGAAAATATCATCTGCATGCAACCATTAACAGCGCCAAACAAATTGTTGAAACTTGACTCATGCATGGAATAATAATGCAACACAAAATGTACTTAGAACAAAATGTATTTAAACAAGAAAGTGTACACAATATTTACATATAGTCTTTTGTATATTTCTGGGAAGACCGTTCCTGGAGAATGTGTTGACTAAGTCGCAGTCGGGTAGAGTCTCTAGTTGGATCTCTGGATTCGCCCCCCTGTCTTCCGGTACCAACCATATTTATATCGTCGGTACTCCACTATGCAAATTAGGTGGATTCTACCACAACACAAATAAATCCTCTAAATCTTATATATATATATCTTGCTCTCTATCCAATCACTTAGTAATGTTTTTGTTTGTGAGTTCATCATTTACCCATATATTGTGATATATATATATATATATATATATATATATATATATATATATATATATATATATATATATATATATATATATATCAGAAATCATCCTGCAGCAGACCATATAGACTGACGCTACATAATCAGAAACAGCTTTAGGAAACAACAAAAGGCAGCAGTATTAACAAAAAGTAACAGAGGGAGAAAGTGTAACATGAAGAGAAAATAATTATAGAGTTGTTATCACTGTCTGAATATCTGTGATGAGGAGTTTTCAATATTTACAAGATTTCATATATATATATATATATATATATATATATATATATATATACCCCTCCAACCCTTCCAATTACCGTCCTATCAGTCTCCTACCCGTCTTCGGCAAAGTCTTCGATGCCATTATCAACACTGAAGTGATTAATCATCTGATATCGCATGATCTGCTCTCAAACAAGCAGTATGGTTTCCGCTTTGCCCGATCTACAGCCGATGTGCTTACGGCCATCACCAAATTTGTCTACCAAGCTATTCATAATAACGGTGAAGCTCGTGCCGTGGCCGTAGACATCTCCAAAGCGTTTGATAGAGTATGGCATGCCGGCCTTCTTCGCATGCTCCAGGGTTATGGTATCACAGGTCGATTGTTTGACCTAATACAATCATTCCTATCAAACCGGGAATTGAAGGTCGTTCTCAATGGATTCATATCCAGCTCTTATCCCACTAACGCAGGTGTTCCTCAAGGCTCCATTCTAGGCCCTACTCTGTTCCTCATATTTATAAACGACCTTGCTGACGCCATAGACTCCCAAGTCGGCATCTATGCTGACGACACCACAATTTACTCCTGCCTCAAACACAAATCTAGTGATGCTAACAAAGTTAACCTGGCAGTTCAAATTGAAAAGGGCCTCCAATCGGTTGTGAACTGGGGCGAGAAATGGATGGTTAACTTTAACGCCTCTAAAACAAAACTGCTGTCTATTAACCACCACAAGGATCCATCCCTGCATCCCATTAGAATGTCTGAAGACCAACTTCTCGAGAGCTCCTCTCTGCGGCTGCTCGGTCTCACGCTGGCCGCTGATCTGAGATGGAACAAACACATCGAGTCAGTTGCATCATCCACCGCAAGGAAAGTTGGTTCCCTGTGCCGAGCCAGGAAATTTTTCCCCCCGGAATCGATCCTGCAAGTCTATAAATCGACCATTCGCCCTTGCATGGAGTATTATTGCCATATATGTTCTGGAGCCCCTGCTGTATGCCTCACAGTTCCTGATAAGATCCAGAGACGGATATGCAATGTGATTGGCCCTGATCTGTCATCTCGTCTGCAGTCGCTCTCTCACAGACTCGATGTTGCCTCGCTCTGTCTTTTTTACAAATACTTTCACGGTAATTGCTCCGAGGAGCTGCTTTCGCTTCTCCCTAGGTCTCATGAATTTAAACGTCCTACGAGGCTGGCATCCCGTTCCCACCCCTACACCGTGGAAACTGTTAGATGTAGACGTCTCTTCTACTCCAATAGCTTCATGTCTCGCACATCTCGCCTATGGAACTCTCTTCCCTATTACTGTTTCCCTGACAAATACAATCTCCAACGGTTTAAGTGTAGCGTCAATCGACATCTCCAGTTGCCTTGATCTATCCACTTCCCTTCTCCACATCCTTTCACCTTTCATTCCTATCTGCTCTCGCTCCAAATCTTCTGTAACCCCCTTGCCTTGATCAACCCACTGTCTTTCTCTTTCTCCACATCCTCTCCTTTACCAATCTATCTGCTCTACCTCCAACCCTTCTATAACCCCTTGCGTGATAGTGGCCTCCAGCCTTGCTTGGGGTGATACGCTTAAAAAATTAAAAAATATATATGACTATTGTCCTCATATTTGTTGTTTTTTATCACAATCTTTCGTCTGTCGGCACCCCAGTCATCATCAGCTGTATATTGACCTGGGTAACCTCTAGGATTTAGAATTTAATACTTTAATTAATCAGTATGGATAGACTTCTTATTTCACTGCTCCACAAGTTAGTGCAAAGTATGATAACTCCTCATCCTAGAAATCGAGACAAATATATATATATATATATATATATATATATATATATATATATATATATATGTATATATGTATATATGTATGTATGTATATATATATGTATGTATATATATATATGTGTATGTATATATATGTATATATATATATATATATATATATGTATATATCCTGTTTCTACGTTATTTTTGTAAATATATGTTAAGTAAATGCTCCATTTTTTTAATTAAATAGTATTAATTACATTAATACTGTTTAATTAAAAAATCATTTAATTTATACTGTTTAATTAAAAATTGGAATATTTACTTAAATAAATTATATGTATAAAATAACGTATAAACAAATTATATATTAAATAATTGTCGGGCGTAATTTATTTCACACACACACACACACACACACACACACACACACACACACACATATATATATATATATATATATATATATATATATATATATATATATATATATATATATATATATACCCAAGTATAGGATTGGTGTATACGGAATAAATTCCAATAACCAACAATTACTATTCTTAAAAGAGTGCTCAATACAGAGTAGAGCAAATATAATTGTTTATTTAAAAATTATAACATAAATATGTTATAAAATCACTACAAAAATACCCATTTTGTTTCAATACCTCCGGTGTCTTATCAAGTCTACATTCAACATCATCACTTGATAAGACACCGGAGGTGTTGAAACAAAATAGATATGTTTGTAGTGATTTTATAACATATTTATGTTATAATTTTCAAATAAACAATTACATATATATATATATATGTATATATATATATATATATATATATATATATATATATATATATATATATATATATATATATATATATATATATGCTACAGTTCAAATGTGTGAAGCAACTTCTAAAATTAGCATGGGATTAATTTGGCAGAAGAGTGAAAAAAAATGAAAAAAGACCTCTTAGGGTCATTGAAAAAAGAATGGAATCAATTATCAAACTTGTACTTTCAGAAAATTTTCAAACGAATTCCAACATTTTCTGCTACAGTAATCAAGGATAAAGGAGGATTTTTTTACTTTGATTTTTGAGACCAAAATTTAAACAGAAAATCCTTTTTTTTCGTTTTGTCATAATAACATTTATAATAACAAATCATGTCTCACTCTTTTTTAACCATGTATAATAGATTACTGTTAAAAATACGAAACAACTATTTTTAGGCCAATGTAAATATTTACCAACCATTCCCCAAACTTTTGAAACATAGTGTATATACATCGTGCATATACCATATATTTCTATAGGTCATATATTTGATAGGTCTTAATATTTTCTTATCTCTCGCAAACCCTGTTTTGTCATGCATTTACACAAGTACGCTAAGTAGCCTCTGTACTATTTTTTCTGTCCCACTTGGCTTCAATTTGTCATGTGAGTGTCAAATTTTCCACGTTTTCTTTCCTCATTGTGTGTCCGAAATATTTCGGCTGTCTCTTTCTGTTGTTAATTATATGTGTCCTTTGTGTTTCCTTTTTCCTTAAAACTTCGTCGTTGCTGACGTGTTTCGTCCATGCTATCCTCAGCATCTTTCTGTAGAACCATATTTCTGTTGCTTCAAGTCTCTTCATCATCTGTGAGGTGATTATCCGGAATGCATTGGCATAGAGTTGGACTAAATAATACGCAGCGATGCATTATTCTTTTTTTCGTTACTTATAAACATTCCTTGTTTTTTTATACATTATTTATCTTTTGGAAGACATCCATTCAAATATTAGTTTGTGTATCTTGTGGTTCGAGCAGATCAGCGAGTGTATAGGTTAGTGTTGAGTCTTGAATCATTGTTGAATCTTGACTAATGCATGGAATAATAATGCAACACAAAATGTACTTAGAACAAGAATGTATTATAACAAGAAAGTGTACACAATATTTACATCTAGTATTTCTGTATATTTCTGGGAAGACCGTTCCTGGAGAATGTGTTGACTAAGTCGCAGTCGGGCAGAGTCTCTAGTTGTATCTCTGGATTCGCCTCCCTGTCTTCCGGTACCGACCATATTTATATCGTCGGTACTCCGCTATGCAGATTAGGTGGATCCTACCACAACAGTTAGTTAAAAGAAAATAATTTCCAAGAACCACAAACGAGGAGACGTTGTCGAGAGCCATAATCGTTTACGGTCTCGATGCACATAGTACAGAGAATAACGGGTTCAGTTTAGGTTATTATGATATGTGGCATAACAAGTGCGAAACTAACTTTATCCCGTAGTAATAGCCTGAATTATTAGATTTTTTTAGTAATTTTCCACAACGAAAATCTATAAATAATTTTTTCAAGTAATAAACTTGAATGCCTTATTTATTTTATAACATTTTGTGTCTATTGATAAAATGGGGTAAATAACGCTTATTTTCTCCATTTAAAATATTTGGGTTATAGCTTAAAAAGCGTGGCGTCCTCCGTAGGTATAGACGTATTTCGGCATCCAGTAACAAGTACATTAATCTAGAGAGAGCTTACCCCTGTTTTCAGCATAAATAAGAACTTATAGCAGGGAGGAAAAACATTATACATTCCTTTCGTTGACTTAAGGGTGGATAGGCAGACATCAGATTGCCCTTGGTTGGTGAATGGAAACCATTCGAATTCAACTTCCTGTCTGTCTCGCGCTTCCTCTCGCTGATCGTGGAGCGTGAAATGAAGTCAGATTAATAAATAATTCAACCATATGTTTCAGTTCTTTAAATTGTGGACATGATGGAGAGACATTAGCGCATAGACATACAGGAGTAAGTCCTTGATTTTTCGGTGATAATATATCCTTGCTTAATATTTTGCCGACCAGCTAAGGAAAGTTCATGATCAAGTTGATTTGGTTGCCTTTTTAGAGGCATATCAACATTTATAGGTTATTTAATGCCGAAATCTAAATATTTTAAACACAATTTTATGGTTACAACTACAGGTAAATAGGTATTGTCGGTAATTCTGCTAAAGATATGTATTGGTGTTTTTTTTTAAAATGTTGCTGGTTATTTAATATACTAATTTATTTTTATACTTCCATAGTCTTTTGTTTTTGTTTGTGAGTTCATCATTTACCCATAACTGGGACCCTCACAAGTGCTACCGCATTGGGTCAGGGTGGACTTGGCGTCAACATCAATTAAGAAGTGGTTCAATGCTCCTCAAAACATCCAATCTTGCAATCAGAGGCCATACTGCCTGGTGTTGTTTATTGTCGCACCCAGCACTGTTTATGATCAAGGTGATAGAAAACTTTTACTGGGAGTGTTCGTGTTCGTGATTCAAATGTTGTCATCCTATTCATGGTGTAATTCTTTGGTGACTTGACAGATTACTTAAGTAGCGCCGTCAAAATTGAAAATTAACCTGAATTCCCGAACACACTCACATTAAAAACAACATTTATGTGTGCATGTATGTACGTACGTACGCGCGTGCACACACACACACACACACAGAAATATATACTTATATATATATATATATATATACATATATATATATATGATGAACTCTCCCGATGTATGAGAATCCGAAAAAATTATTCAGTTTTTATGTTTCTGTCGTATGTAACATTTCAGTTCCGCTATTGACTTGCATAGAAATTCACAAATTGCACTACATCGGGGATGTCGGAACGTAGCAATAGAAATATTTGATGGTACATTTCACCGTTGTCCTTCGTCTCTCAGCCAGTAAATTTCGACTGATTTCAACATCTCTGAACCCAATCTAGAACCAATATCTCCAGTTATTTCTAACCAGGTCGACTCGCTGGAAATTAGTATGCGACACATTGACAGCTGACGCTTAACTCGACTTTATACCTGACTTTGTCCGCCGTGAATCAGGCTATACATGAGGACCCTATGTATTCTGTCGTCACTTATCCATGAAAGATGCCTAGCCCATCGAAGTAGGATAGTACCAGGAATGTCTCAATTCGACCAATGCTGTATTTTGCAAGGAGATCAGCATTGGATACCCTATAGCTAAAAGTATAGACATAGATCACGCGGAATTTTGTGAAAGACATCCATGTGCTTGATATTTGACCTATATGGAGTCCACGATTCTGAACCATACAATAGTGTGGCTAAAGCGTATATATATATATATATATATATATATATATATATATATATATATATATATATATATATATATATATTCTGCCGGAAGCTGATAGTGTGTATGCACACTCATACACACATATATCTATCTATCTATATATTATTTATAAGGTTTTAATGGATGCATTTATAATTTGATAGTAATTCTTATTACTATATTTAGTGGCTACACGTGTTTTAGAATATATCCTTTTTTTATACATTGTAAATTTCATGAATATACATCAGACTGACGCCGCCCAGCCAACAATTTTTCCCCATGTATTTTTATTCATTCTGTCTTTCTACGTATATGCTGACAACCGTTACATTATCACTGCATTTAGTTGAAAATCGCTTAATTAAATAGGATGCAACTATTAAACACAGCGTCAAAATCCATGATAAGCAAACAAATCCTTACACAAATGTTGTATATCGCATAAAGTGTAAAAACGAAAATATATCTATTGGAAAAGCGTCTTACTCCGCACAACCTCCTTCCAGGCTTCCGTTTCGCCAGTATTAACCGCCATCATTCAATTTGTATCCAGCTTTAGATAAGAAGGGTGAAGCTCGAAATTTATCATGTGATATCGACCGCATACATTTAAGATTGGTTACAAGATTGGATACTAGGCCTCATTGTTTTACCGGTGAAATAACTAGATGTAACCGTAACTTCTTATAGTTTATTTTCTCATATTTCTCGCTAGTGGAACACTTTTCCGATATCATTCTTCACTGAGACATTCAACATTAATCGCCATGTTTAATTTTCCTGATTCATTTTTTTATTTTATCCTTTCTCCTTATTATGTATTCTCATGTATTCCACGCCTAGTATACCATTGGGTTATTGCATTATTGGCATTAATTGGGGGTGGGGGTTAAATGATAAAATTTAAATAATTGCCTGTAACCAAGGAAAAATAGTTAAAAAAATTAATTAACGGTTAATTTTTTTATTTAATTTTTCTTGTGTACGAACAAGAGCTTTCTTTGTCCAGCAAAGAAAGCTCTTGTTCGTACACAAGAAAAATTAAATAAAAAACTTAACCGTAGTACCTTGTCTGTCTTTTTTAATGAAACTTGCATATATATATATATATATATATATATATATATATATATATATATATATATATGTGCGTGTATTATAATTATTTTCTTTTTTTAAAAATATGATTCCATCGTGACATATTAATAATAAAAATAATTGCTAAGAACACCGGATTATAAATCTTACTGTTCCTTCATATTAATGTGAATGGATATTTAGGTCAACACCCAGCGGCGTAAATGCAATCTTCGTGGATTATGACGAGAAGATTGCGTTTAAGCATGAAACGGCCTGCCTCCGCTGGGTGTTGACGACAATGTTCACTTTTATCCTTACATACGTAGACATGAAATAACATTCCTGTATTCACCGTTACACTATATTACCCAATATATTAGACAAAATAAGACATATTAGACGTTACAAATAGGATATTATTATTATTGTAAATTGAAATCACAATTCAATTTCTTACGTGTACATCGCTTTATCATCGACCAATTACATTATTTACCTTGGTTCACACTAACCTAGGGAAATAATGCAACTTGTTCGAGGATGACACGATCAAGAGATGCACTGCAAAACAAAGGTTACTGCCCCTCTAAATCATTTACATAAACATTCTTTGTGCTTTGGAAGAACTAACAAGCATAATTTGATGTTTTCTTTTCAGCACATCCTTGAAATCAATTATGTTATTTGCATAAATATCTTTGTATGTAGTTTTGGTTTTGTTGCCAAAAATCAAATTTGGCTTTAATTTAATGAAATACCATTGCCTTGTTGTTTTGTACTCGTTTTTTTCCTTCTTGTTTTTGTCAAATTATTATCTTTCGAACAATTTTGTTTGCGGACTTCTTTGTACCAACACGCAGCCAAACACATCACCAACAAGTGATCCAAAACACACACGCAACAATAGCCAATCAGTGAACAGCACGTTCTGATTGCCTTGATTTCATCATACCCGATTATTGAATAATACAGGCCTGAAAAAAAGGCTCTTGCGCACACATGAAGATTGGTCAAGCATCTGCACCTGGGGTTGAAGGATTTGCGCGGGTGATCGAATACAGGGGCCGACAGTAATTTTAATACAGGGGTGTATAATTGATTCAGACAACTGAGTGTGCGCTGTATCACTTTCGCTGTAACGATCAGCTGAAGGATCGACCGTGTGTCTGCTCCTGTGTGTCTGGGCAAGGACTTTTTTCTAACCCTGTAGTGGACTGCAATCAACCTCGAAGCAGCGAGGAGCCGCGATATAATCTTTTAATGAAAAGAGCTGAAGAAAAAAACGCGATATAGTGAAGCCACGAAAGTCGAAGCGTGAAGTGGCGAGGGACGACTGTTTGTGTGTGTATCTCTCTATCTCTCTGGGCACTGTTGAGTGATAAGCTAATGCTATAAACAACAGCCACCTGCACTAATGCAAAGCTCTTCAGTAAAATGAATGGAGCACTTTGGCTGATGGGCATTTGTTTACATTTGTAAAAACAATACGCTAGATTTAGTTGTGTAACTCTACCGAATGAAGATAGCTCTGACTGACACCAAATTAGTTGCGTTTCAATCCTGGCTTGAGGCATTCAAAAGTCTAGTCGCACTGAGGAGTTGTGATACAGCGAAACAGTACTGTCTGTGAATGACATAATATATATATATATATATATATATATATATATATATATATATATATATATATATATATATATGTAAGCAAATGTGTGGATGTAGATCCGACGGTATGATGAAAATGTGGAAAAGACAAAGCAAAATGCGAATATGTGAGTTTACTGTTTTTATTTTGTTTTTGTTTTTGTTATTCTGTCGACGTCAGACGTTTCGGTCAAATAGACCTTCTTCGGGACATGGTTAATGGAGACATATTTATATTAGATTTAAGTTTGATGGAGAGACGATATATACAGGACTGCTCAGAAACAGAAAAACTGAAATTCAATTTCAGTTTTTCTGAAAAAACAGTAAAAACAGTAAACTCACATATTCGGATTTTGCTTTGTCTTTTCCACATTTTCATCATATATATATATATATATATATATATATATATATATATATATATATATATATATAAGTGAATGATTGATCAACGTACAGTATGTTGATATTTAATTATTATGTTGGTATTAGAATATTAATATCTCATAAACGCTATAATTTGCCAATTAGTTTCATTTAGTAAATAAGTAAGTCTAAAATGCACGGCACTCGGTCAGATTCCAACTAAGTATAGTAGTAACAGTCGCAGAGTGAGGGTTGCTAACTAATGATCCAGAGTGACGTGTAAAATGTAGGTATTTAACGATCATCCATTCTCTGGCAGAGAGCCACGTTGGTAAGTCTCTTCGCAAGTAGTGATTTTCCAAGCGTAGCTTAGACGTGGCACAAGGCCGAATGTAGGGGACACCCAGTGAGGATCGAACTCACTACTTAGTTGTAATTGTTCTATCGAGACAACGTTTGCTAACCACTACACCGCGTCGAGGTGCTCAAGTCTTGTCGCAAGTACCGCACTCAGTACGTGAGCTAATGGACGAGTGGGACTGGCCTGTTAACCTTTCTCTTCAGTCTATAAACACTTCTGCCGATATGCAAATATCCGGGCGTCCATATATAAATATAAACGGACCTGAAATTATTTGCCTGCCAGACTCAACCGACTATTTCGGGACTTCATGTATCTTTCTATCGCTCTTTATCTCTCTTTTGATATTGATTTTTTTTTTTACTCATTGGTTCCACAATTGAAACTTTGGTGTTCAACAATGGCGATAATTTAGCCACTCGGAAAGAATAATGTGACAAATATGAAAGCACAAACCAGTTTAACTGTGATTATTGATTATTTGAGTTTTACAATGTACTATATCTAGTTTACACACACTGTATTTACTTTAAAATAGATTATTCCTTTTTATTATATGACAGAATTGCTAATTAAATATTTCTTAGTTGATAGAATCAAACGTTGAATTTAGAAGTCCCTTCTGGAAACAGAGATATCTTCCGGGACCAACGTTGATAAAACCAACACTTGTATTTTCTGATTATCTGAAAATGAAATCAAAAATATTTTGTACTGAATGACAGTGGAAATATATCCAAAAAACACACGTTTATACTGTTGGCTTCGTTCAATATTTTTTTTTCTTAAAAGCAAGCAGAGCAAAAGAACTCTGTATGTACCGATGATATACAGTAAAGAGTACTTTTTTTCGTGTTATAGCCTGATTTGCAAAAAGCAATCAGTAAATTTGGATATTTTCACCCGAATGCAGCATAGACAGATCGTGTTCTTCCGTGTTTTATTTATTTATATATTTACTCACCTATTGATTTGGCATTGACGTTTTTTCCCTTGCTAATCAGATTTGGGGACGTTCTACACGAAACATCAATCGCATCAGTTAGGCAAGAAGCCAGATCGATTTTTGGCGCGCAGTTTTTACTCGTAAACAAGAATCTCGTATCATCATTACGATCATCAGCATTATGAGACATTCAAAACTACACTAAGAGTTTCGCCAAGAGGTCACATGACATTAACTTTTCACGGTGATCTAGTATCTTTATTTCACATCTCTTTCGTCTTTACTCGGTAATTAAGTTTTGTAAATTTCCCCGTTTTTTTTTTAAATTTTACTCTGACTTCCTGCTCCTTCCGCAAAACAATATTTTAATAACAGTTTTATAT
Source organism: Acanthosepion esculentum (assembly GCA_964036315.1). Classification (NCBI taxonomy): domain Eukaryota; kingdom Metazoa; phylum Mollusca; class Cephalopoda; order Sepiida; family Sepiidae; genus Acanthosepion; species Acanthosepion esculentum. The sequence continues at coordinate 64,134,517 of OZ038486.1, read as the reverse complement.
TTTCATTTTTCACTATTTGCAGGTATATCAGCGTCGTGATATAGTACTGGGTATGGAGTAGCCCCACCTTAGTATTTGGTTTTATTTTTCCACAAACCTCCGATTACGGATAAGATAGATGAACATTTAATATATTTTATTATTATTTATAATCTATTTCTTAATATTGAGCAGTAAATTGGCAAAGCCTGCTTACCTTAACAAAGTTAACTTACATAAAAATAACCCAAAACAACACTGAGAGACCGTTTTGTTTGTGAAACACACTTTGCTATTACTAAATATATTTACACACATACACAAATTAACACTTGTGTGTGTGTGTATATATATATATATATATATATATATATATATATGTGTGTGTGTGTGTGTGTGTGTGTGTGTGTTTGTGCGTGTGCGCAAATATATTGAAAATATGAAAGAATCGTTAGGTTAATAATCCGAAGTTCATTATTGTGTTTATTTTAAAAAAATAGTACTCGATACACAAGAAGAGACTATATTTATAAAAAAAAGTAGAGCATATGTTTATAAAAAGGATTATATATATATATATATATATATATATATATATATATATATATATATATATATATATATATATATATATATATATATATAGTAACTTCGGTTCTCGAACGTCTCTCATGTGGAACAAATTGTTTTTCGAACAGAACATAATTTCGGTTCTCAAAGTGCATTTCGAAACCGAGTTTATCCGAAAGGAAAAGAGTACTAAACTGCTATGAGATATCAGCCTCACTGTGTGTACAGGAAATTTCCACAATATATCTAATGGGATTTTTAATTTTAAGCAACCACATTTCTTAAAAGATGGGTCGCCATACATTAATATAAGAGGTTTGTTTCATTATTAATATAATAGGTTTGTTAACTATTTGTTTCAGCATCCTATAAGTGACTAGCAGCATGGCCCGGCGTTGCCCGTGCTTGATTAAAAAGTCGTACGTCTCATACAGTAATCGCTATCACTTGACTTAAAATATTTTTGCCTTTCCTTGCCTTTAAAGGAGTGCCCTTTGGAGTGCTGATGTTGCTACATGCCTTACTTCTTGCCTATCACAAACTGTGAATTTTTTCTAAGTTCTATACTAAACATTAAATCTGTTACGAAAAAAGAACTAAACAAAATGAACACAAAACGATCAGCTTTAAAAAAGAACTCGTAACTGTAAAAACCGAATGAAAAAAGAATGTTAACAACAAATACTTTTTCACACCCAACCCAGTTCTGCGGAATCAGAATCAACGTTGAGTTTAAGCAAGCGAATGAGCCAATTGGAGTAAAGTGCCATACAGATTAAAATTTTTCCCACTTGTGACGAATGCAGCTATCGATTTTTTTGCATGCTAGTATGCTAGTTAACATTCCTGTCAGTCAGCTGTTGGCTCTCACGCTGGCCAATAGAATGGCCGCCAACTCCATGAAAACTACCCTAAAAGCATGAAAAAATTGATTATTTCAATTATCGATGGGAGTTGGGAAATGCAAAGTCGGTCTTGGACTTTACACTATCTTGGAGCATGTGCAAGTAAATTTTGGCCGCGCATTCGTTACACACACACACACACACACACACACACACACACACACACACACACACACACACACACATCCTGCCTTTTATAGATAGAGATTCAATGTTTGATTCTTTTTCTACAGCTAATCAATCATTTGCAGGTTATTGAAAGCCAGGAAATATTTTCAGATTGTAGAATTATTTTTGGAGATAATAATGATTTACTGATACAAATCTTACTAATTAACCCATTACTGGGGGAGAGAAGAAGTTGTTACCTTTCCCAAGGGTATTTGCTCGTAAAGGAATATAACGAAGCCAACTGGAATTGGAACTAGGCTCTAGGATTAAAAATTTGGAGCCATTATCCATTGCACCACCCCACACTCAAGCTTATAGTGCCTGGTATTCCCAAGCGGTCAGCCATCTACGTACTGACCAAGCGCGATGTTGCTTAATTTTGGGGATATTACGGGAACTGGTGATTCAACGTAAATGGACGTCAGCCTTTCAGCATCCAATCCTCGTAGGAGTTAATGAAAACAAAGAAAGTATGAATCTTACAAATGATAAAATCCAGAACGTGGTGAGAAACTTATATGCGAACAGTTGCTGAAAAGTTGTCCGCACGATCTATTTACTAAAATCTGATCAAATAGAAACATTTTTACAATCCCCTTGAATATCTGCAAAGATGAAAATACTCATACATTTTCACACTTAATTGCGTGGCCTTGTCGGGAATGACACATTTTCCACCCTGCACCAGATTTTCTACGGAGGACTAGTCGTAAGCACGGCCTTCCTCTTTTGCTATTTTCATAGTAAATGTATGGACCATTTCTATTACTTAGTTCCACAAATAATGCCTTCAGAGCTAACACCCGTCATGCTGCTTTTGCAGGGGTCAACCAACTTTATCTACTTCAGTTTACATATTGAACAGGCTGAAGTTCCAATCAAACAGCTTTTACCGAAAAATTGTTGCTTTGTGGAACGCACGTCGGCGGGCATACTTCCCAAATATTATAATCTTAACCTCTTCAAGACTGATGGCCAATCGTTTAACTAACCTACATATGCGAATAATACTATATTTTCTACTTCCTACTCTTTGAGTTGTTTTCTTCAAAGCATTCAGTAATACGCACACTTGAGGGACTCCTGAACACTGCCATGGATGAACACTTTTCTTTTAAAAATAATCTAGAAGTATTTAACAACTTTCTCTCTCTTTCTTTCTTTCTTTCTTTCTCTTTCTCTCTCTCTCTCTCTCTCTCACACACACACACACACACACACATACAGACATACAGACATATATATATATTCAGTTAATCTCGAGTGTCGACAAGATTAGCGAATATATTTAATCATGTATATATGCAATGGTGTGTGTTTGCGTGTTTGTTTTTAACTCTTTTTGGAGCTACATATAGAAATAAATAGAGATAAATGTGCGTATATGAATATATTCGCACAATTTCCCTCTACAACCCCATATATATATATATATATATATATATATATATATATATATATATATATATATATATATATATATATATATATATATATATTAAATAAAAAGAGACCACTTTAAGGTTCCATATAATAAATTATTTCACCACAGCCCTTTTAAAGGACAGCGGATCATCAGATTTTATGTCCAATGGTTGAAACGAAAAATGAAAAGAAATTTACACATTTATGACGGGCAGTAATAAGTAAATTAACGAAGTGAGGGAGTGAAGGGGGCAGAGAGACATGATTGAGTTAGATGTAACATTTCTATTCTTTCAAATTTAAATTTTTATTTTTAGAGGAAATCCAGACATTGACACATTAAATCTGTTAACGGAAGTTATATATTGATATGGGAGGGGCATAGGACAAAAAGGCATAAAGAGAAAGAGAGAGAAAAAGAGAGAAAGAATTCGTGATAAAGTGTCATTAAGTTTCTTTGGGGTGGACCCTGTTTTTTGCTTTACTTTGAGAGTTCATAAATATTATAATTTTTTATATAAGTTTGAATGTTTAAACAGCGTAAGGAATTTAATTATATGCTAGTTAAAGTTTTTTTAAAAACGTCATGACAAAATGTTTTGGAATTTAATATGAAATAGTCGGTTATAAAAATATTCATAGAATTTATATTAAAACACTAAAAATGTTATTTTCATATATACGTTTACTTCTAGTTGTAATTGATTATTAAGTTGATATCTCTATCAGTTTGAATTTTATTCATGAGTTCAATTATCGATTATTTTTAGATTGGTAATTTCTCTTACTTAAAATTTAGTTTTACGTTAAAATGGAGTGATAATTGAATCTAATATTAGATCTTGCTCTATCATATATTGTAAACACATGTAAATTTCATATATATATATATATATATATATTTATATATATGAAATTTATATATATATATATATATATATATATATATATATATATATATATATATATATATATATAAATATATATTACGACTGAGTGCCACATCTAAACCACATCTAAGCTACGCTTGGAAAATCACTATATATATATTTGTGTATTTATTTAGGTAGCAATCCTTCTTTCATGCACATTTCACTGAATACGACAGGCAAGGTGCTTTTATTTAGTTTTTTATACAATTTCTCATGCGATCTAATATGTTTTTCTTTTCAATAAATTAAATAAAAACTGTTCGAATGTTCTTTTTCTCCGAGCGCTTTCGGCTATACATTTATCGATTTTAAAGGATTTAATATTTGAACTGTTAAATAAGTAATAGTTTGTTGCATGTATGTTTTATAAAATGTTTTCATCTTTTAAAACACGGTCAAGATATTGTATCCATGTAAATAATTATATAGGCCACACTGCAACATGTTTGACACGCAGACTAACTCTACACCTTTCTGACCATAGCTCAGTTGGATCTCATTTAAATATTCATGGAGACCTACCGGACACTATTCGTAACATACCTGTTCACAATACGATTATAATAGCATCATCTACATGCAAAAAAAAGGCTAAAAATAATGGAACCCTTATTAATAAAAACAAAAAAAAACAACACTTAATAATATTACCTATGTACATATATATATATATATATACATAATTATACATACATATGTATGTATGTATAAGAACTAACTAAAAATGTCACGATTTGAACAGCTCCACAAATTCTGATTCAATGTCTAAACGTCAGAATCTTTGGTTGAGTTGCTGTCTTAATCATCCCAAGAAAAATAAATATTGAAATGGGGAATGAATCAATATTTCGCGTAATTAGGAATAGACTGACGAATCTCTTAATCTCTTAAACCAAAACTAATTTCCCGTGTCTCACTGAAAAAAATGCAAACTTCTACCGAATTTAATCCATCCGGAAATCGAGTAGTATTTTTCTTTTTTGAGGAAGGTATTTCGTAGCTCAGGTTCTCCAGATTTCGTGGTAAAATTTCATGTATATACATACATGCATAATTACACACACACACACACACACACACACACACACACACACACATATATATATATATATATATATATATATATATATATATATATATATATATATATACAGAGCTGTTCGATAAAATATTTTTGTCTCTTGTTTTTCGGGTTAAAATAATTTTTTAATCTTACTAATATAAAGACCGCTTCCCGACCACCTAGTAAAAAAAGTTTATTCACCCTAAGGTATTCTATAGATAATTATAAAATTGGATAGAAATGAGATTCAGGAAAATCTCTGTGCAAAAAAAGTGACTCAGATATCGCATTCTAATGATTAAACTGGCAAATTTAAAGAGCTGTTGACAAAATATTGAAAACTATTTTACAATACACTCTGAACAATATTGTAGAGGATTCTAGAACAGCTTAAATTAAATCTAGACTATCCCAGAATGTTCCAGAAAGCCTCATACAGTATAAAAACAGCTTGAAATAGCCACTCAAGTCACTAACCAGATGAAAGGGTACAAACACGCATCAGAACCACTTAAGGTATCTATTATTGCCCTCTCAAAAACAGGCAAGTCTACGAGAGAAATTGCAGAAATTGCTATAACCTTGCAATCAACTGTCTCTCGAGTGCTTAGGGCACATAATGATGCCACTCCTGCTCCACGGAAGGAAACAAGGGTTCGAAAGAAAAAGATTGATGATAGAACTGACAGGGTAATCAAGAGAGAAGTTGCGAAGAATAGGACTATAACTAGCCAAGAAATTGCAGCCAGTCTAAGCGAAGAGCAAGGTGTTAGTCTTGCCTCTTCAACAGTCCGTCGGTGGCTGTTAGAACAAGGCTACAAATATGATACACGAAGGTTTAAATCGCTAATAAGCAAAGCCAACAAGGCCAAGAGACTTTAATGGGCTCACTATTACAAAAATGTCACCGTAGAAGACTGGAAGAATGTTTTCTTCTCCAATGAAACGAAAGTTGTGCTAAATTCAAAGGATAAGGTGAGTCACTTTTATCGAACAGTACTATATATATATATATATATATATATATATATATATATATATTAGTAACAGAAGCCATTGGTTCATACCAACGGCTTTCCATACTCAATACTCATCGGATTCACTCTCGCGTGGTCATGTGTGACGACGTGAGCTATGGTGCGATTTTCGCTTTCAGCGTCTTATATGCACGTGTTTATCGTTGCTTGGAAATCATCCATGTAAACAAAAACAGACTATCATCAATTTCTTGTTCGTGTATTGCTTAATATATTGTGTAATTGTCATCTTCGATAATGGCTTATGTAAGCCGAAAGCTTAGATTGGATTAAAAAATATGTATCAATATTGTGATTTTCTTTCATTGTTTAATGATAATGTTTTTAAGCTTATCAGACGATATGAAAAGAACTTACATAAAATATATAGACAACACTTATCTATATTATTTAATGAAACATGTATGAATATATATATATATATATATATATATATATATATATATATATATATATATATATATATATATATATATATATATATATATATATGTATATCCGAATAAAAATGAAGATAACGAGGTGGATGAGAGATTAAAGTACGTGTTTATCACTTGATACTAGATTTCGTCAGGTCAGAATGAGAGAAAGGCCTTGTATGACGAAATTCGAAAATATACTTATCAGATGCTCGAGCCAGAGGTTCTTTTTAAGCTGATGGCATCCGCCATACGATGCAAAACGTGTAGTTGAAAAACCCTTTCACTTTGCCTCATTGTCTGCACACGCACACTCACATGCACGCGCACACACACACACGCACAAACACACATATTCATATGTTAGAATATTATATATACACCTGATATATGATGGTGGGTAATGAACGATAATAAGGCAATAAAGCGACTAAGACACAAGGGGTTACTGAGTGTGAGAAAATATGAGAAAAAATGCCGTTAAGCAGAGAGACCAATAAAAACAGAATAATTCAGAAAACAGAAGATAATGATTAACACTGAATGACAAAATGGAAAAACATCCTATGATGCGTTTTGTTCTACGTAAGGACTTCTCCAGTATAAATAATGTATTTATAAAATCCTATATATGTAGGAGAAAGTATTGAAAATCTGAGCAAACGTCGAATACATAGAGAAATGCGGAATATACGAGGACCCTTAACTATAGTTGCGTTCTATGTCGTTTCTAGGCCCACAGCTACTACTTAAAATGGTAAAAATGAAAACGGTTCTTTCTTGTTCTCACTCGTTTATTTAGAAGTGAGAAGTGGCAGCCTAGATTCTAGGCGGCAGCGGGAGGAATGACGGATATCGCACGTTGGCGCAGCGTCTCTCCGCGGGTGGTCGCAGCCGTTCTCTCCTGGGTGTGTGAGTCGTATCGACGGTTCAGAAATCTTACGGTCCTCTCTTGAATTCGCACCGTTTTGGAATTATATCTAAAACCCAGACAAAGGCAATCTCTCTGTCAGAATAACCCGCCCAGGAGGCACTTCGGCTAATCGCTGACCATTCTGGCTCTAGCCTTTGCATTCTGTAACACCTTCAATTTAAAATTAAATTTGTGTCTACATCATGGTATTCTTTGGATAGATGGTCGTTTGAAATTGCCTATGGTGATGTCATGTGGAACGATAAGTGGGACTTTAAACATCCATCTTTCCAAAGAATACCAAGATATAAACAAAGAAATAATGCCTTCCACAGAGACACCATATTGATTCTTGGAAAGGATAAGATGATAATACAATAATGCAACATAGACATCGGTCAGTTTATTCACAATTTCTCGTAAAATATTCTAACTGAATACGAAATTTGGGAAAATAAAATTAAAATTAAACGGGTAGACTTAGTTGGTTCTTAAATTAAACTTGTTTGTATATGTGTAAATATATATAATTATTAGGCTGCAATCGAGATTATCGAGGCAAAGTGAACGATCCTTTCTTTAGCTGTAAACTATGTTCTATAGTCTGTTCTGCTATTTACCCATATTTGGGGGGAGAAGAAGAGGATTTTTAACTTTCCCAAGGTTATTAGCAGGTAAGTGAATATAATGGATCGGAGTAGAATTCGAACTTGGCTTTGTCATTTTCTCAATCCGATCCGCTATCCATTACTCTGCTGTACCCCCACCCTCTCTCTCTTTCACACACACACAGACATTTATCGGCCTGAATGTCCGAGAAATTTTCATAGAAAATATGCGTCCTCCAGCAGGAATCGAACCTGTATCCTATACGGAAGGGTCATATAGCCTGACGTGCTTTTATCGATTGAGCCACAGAGGAGCGTTTCGGTTAGCAAGGTCGATTTTACTGTTTTTAAACTACAATTCTCCATGATTTTCTCTCGTACATTCATATCTGTTCGATGCGTATCCAGGTGTAAACAAATGTCGTGAGACATTATGAAATGGACAATGTCCGACAATTACTTTAAGACATTTTTATGTTTATATATATATATATATATATATATATATATATATATATATATGTCGGAGTCCTCGATTTAGACTTGTGAGAGATTCCCGTAACGCGATTTTTCGTGTTAGACCGAATGTACCTACGAAAGAGAGCGAATGCATAACAATCGGATATGGCGTACAACCGGGAACTGACACACGCCTCCCTACTCAATCCAGGGCCGTATTAGGACGTATTCTTCCACCGCTCCATATGATTTAATAAATTTAATAAATAGAAAAACATTTCATTAAAAGTAGATTTGATTACGAGTTTTGCTTTTGTAGGCTTCATCAGATAAAAAAAAAAATTAGATCAGATGAAGCCGAGAAAAGCGAAACGCGTAATCATATATAGTTTCAATGAAACATTTATCCATTTGTCAAATTTCTTAAAAGATTTGTCGGGATATCCTATTTTAAATGCATTCACACGCGAACACACACGTGTACGCAAGCACACACATACACATACCTGGTGTAGCAGCCTAATTGTCCATCCCACGAAATGTTTAATATATTAAAAAAAACAACACTAAACTAATGTTTTTTTCCAGTTGTTCAGTTACGACGGTTAGCTATCGTGTCATCATTTACCGTAAGAATTACTGAAAATCCCTTTGAGATATTCTGCTAGAAAGAGAACAAGTTAACATCGTTTAGTGTCACTGCTAATGTCTTCCCAAATAAGCAGAGGCGAGATGAAAAAGGTCATTCATACCTTCAACAAGGTACCAACATTCATACTCTGGCTTCCATCTTCAAAGTCCATTCAAGAATCATCAAGAGAACGGTGAATAAGTTTTAAAAAATAGGGAACAGTAAAGAGGAAAACTGGATCGGTGGTCACAACAGGAAGAGGGATCATCATTTCACTTTAGAGTTAAGGAGATCTATTAGAAAAATCCAACTCAATCCATAAGACGTTTGGCACGTTAGAGAGGAGCTTCACTTATTGACAGTGAAAAAAGAGTTGAAAATGAAATCATACGTGAAACGTTTAAGGGACATTGTAAATCCAGGACAGAAATCTATGTTAGAGAGGGCGAAGATCATCTTGAATACATTGAAATAATATATATATATATATATATATATATATATATATATATATATATATATATATATGAACTTAATTTCCAAACCTTAAGTATGATTAATTAATGATGAACATGTCGTTTTTGTTTATGATCGATTACATCAGGATTCTTCTTTTAGGCTTGGAGAGTCATAATATATTCTTATTACTGCTCAAAGTAGAGTTCAGTAGTGTTATAAAAACCTCATATATAAACTGCAAACGTGGGCACCTCGACGTGGTTTAATGTTTAGAAAGCTTGTCTCGCTAAAACAATTGCGACTGAGTACTGAATTCGATCCTCACTGGGTGACCCTTATTTCGGCCTTGTGCCACACCTAAGCTACGATTAGAAAATAACTATAAACTGCAAACGTTTTTGGTTGAAATGTGGAATTTTTTATTTTAAAATATATATTATATTATATTTTCTGTTACAAAAAAATCCACATTTCAAGCAACAATGTCTGCGGTTTATCTTGTTTTTAATATATATATATATATATATATATATATATATATATATATATATATATATATATATATACATATATACGAGGGTCATTCAATAAATAAGGTGAATTTTTCGGTATAAGGACTACTAATACAGATAGAAGCTTACTCTTTTTTATTTTTTTTATTTACTTCTTTTTCACATGGATTTAATTTCTTTTGCAGATTAAAAAAAAATTTGAGAGTTTTGGCGATTAACAAAGATGGCCGACTAAGAAGCATGCTCCAGGATTGAACAGCGGTCAGTTATCAAGTTTTTCATAGGAGAATGTCAACTGTGTATGGTGCCACATGTTTCAGCCAAAAAAATGTCTACAAGTGGGCTAAATTGTTTAAAGAAGGACGGAGTAGTGTTGAGGATGAAGACAGGCCTGGGTGGCCTACAGAAGTGAGGTCTCCTGAGGTGATCGAATCAGTCAATGACCTCATTTAGTCTGACAGAAGGGTGACAGTGGTTGTCATTGCAAGGACTTTGAGCTTATCTGTTGGGACAAACGCAGGGGTCATCAGTCAGAAGGAGTCATCTTGCATCATGACAACGCAAAGCCTCACACAGTAGCCCAAACAGTGCAGACCATCAACGAGCTGGGCTGGGAACTGCTCCCTCATCCCCTTACAGCCCAGAAATTGCCCCTTCAGACTTTCACCTGTTTGGTCCCTTGAAAGCGTTCACGAGAGGCACGAACTTTAAAAGTGGCGATGAAGTCAAAAGTGTTGTGAGCGACTGGCTGAGACATCAGTCCAAAGATTTTTACGCTGAGGGAATACGGAAGCTTGTGCACAGATGGGAAAAGTGTGTGACAGTGCTGGGAGACTACGTTGAAAAAAACAACAAAAAAACACGTAAGCTTCTATCTGTATTAGAAGTCCTTATACCGAAAAATTCACCTTATTTATTGAATGACCCTCGTATATATATATATATATATATATATGTATATATATATATATATATATATATATATATATATATATATATATATATATATCACATTACAGATTTTGTAGTGAAGTTTCCAAAGGGCATTAGTGCGAAAGTGAACACAACTGTTCTCAAAATTATGCTCAAATTGCCATAAAATTTTAACACTTCCGCAAATTCTAAATCCTGAATATATAATATTTTTGACAGTCTCAATAAATTGTTTATTTCTCATGCAAGTTAAATGTCTTTAAATGTGTCTAACATTTCTCTCCATTTAGCGGACACGAGACAACCGGAAGAACACTTAAAAGACTTAAAAATTAAGTAATCGGAGGATCGACGTCAAGTGATACACAGAAAGAAAAAAAAGACGGAATTAACGGACGTATACAATTTTATTTACTTTAAAAGATTTTATAAGCAATTAGCTTTTCAATATACGGTATTCAAATTTGAAGTGTCTCAATTTTCATCTTGTAAGTCTTGAGTGTCGACAGCTATAAGTAATGCTAGAAAAAAAAACTGTATAACATTGAAAAACATGATGATGCCTGGCATTAATGAAGCTACGCTTGTGCTTATGAAATAACGCTTTATTATTGTTTATAATTAAAGCAATCCAAGTAGGGCAATAAAAAAAAACCTTTGAGATGCAAGGGGTTGCTGAATGTTACAGAATATGAGAAATAAAAAAAAAGCATTATTAATGAGGGAGATCAATAGAAGAACAGGAATTAAGAAACAGAAGATAACGATTGACATTGCTTTTACATTTTTGAAAATCAAAATTTGCTGGAAAATAAGACACTAGAAGAGAGTTAATAAACTGTTAGCATAGAATTTACGGTTAAATCTAGCTATTTCACGTGTACAATGATGGCACCTTACCGCCAATCTAGTACTTGTACTTTAATTCATAAAGTCTAGGTACCAAAGAGGAAAACTCAGAGGAACAATGGTCATGAAGATACTGATAGAGAAAACACAGAAAGTTAGCTTACGGTGGTGGAAAAGTGACTGAAGCCGAGGTGACAGGTCAGGAACAATAACATTGCAGATTCTCTTTTGCATTTTATCAGGAATCTCTAAATATTAGGTTGGTGCAAAAATAATGTCTTTTTTGACGTTCAACTTCATGTGAGAAAACGACATTATTTTTGCACCAACCTAATACATAGCAAAGGCACCAGACAAGACCAAACTAGTCGTAACAGCAATATTCATTGCATGGATAAATGGTAGATTTATAAATGCGTCAGATAGATTAGAGCGGGGAAAATTGTCCAGCAAGTCACAGCATGATTTTTGCTGAAAGAGTTTATCAAGCTTTAGATAAGAATAATGAACCTCCCGCTGCTCTATCGCTATATCTGTGGGAAATCTTCTGATGAGATAGATTCTATAGTTCTGCCAGTGCAGACCTTCGCATCATGCTTTGCTCTCTATGACGACTCATCCACATTCTTTTGATATTCCATTAGTATAAAGACAGTTCCATTCAGGCATCTTCTTCCCATGAACCGCTATTTTGTGGAATCGAATATCGAGATGAGGCTTCACTGATCTTTTTCTATGTACTATGTCCCTTCAAGACCTTGTCGATCATGTCTCTCCATTATTTCCTGTCCTTTGTAAATAATTTCATCTTTTTTTTTTAAATCTCTCCTAAGTTTTGTTGTGCCATCAATTTACTCAAATCACAAGGTAAGTTATGCCTTGTTTTTCTCTGTTATTTTTACCTTCAATCAATCTTGTCAGTATCAAACTTTCAAATTAAAAAGGAAACAAAACGGACACACCCATACGCAGCGCCAGAAAGAGGCAGTTGAAAAGTCATGTGTACATAATAAAGAACGACGGCTTCGGACATTTGATACTAACAGGATATATCGAAGACAAGAGGGATAGAATAATTCAGCGTATGAGTTTTCTAACGATCTTGTGCACATGGTTGTCAGTGCAGAGATTGAGAGAGATGGCAAATAGAGAAACTTTACAAAGGACTACAAAGTGCAACGGAAGCACAGTGAAGTAAAAATGGAGACACTGTGAGGTAATGGACAGTGGCTCGTATAGAGGAATTGGACAGCCGATTTCGAATTCTTGTCGGATCAATTACATTCACTTACGTGCTAATATCCCTGGGAAAGGTTTGAATCCTCTTTTCTCACCTACCAGCTGTGGGTAAATAGCAGGACAGACTATAGCCTTGGGTGGCAAGCTGTCTAACAGAATGTAATTCAAAACCGGCCTAGAGAGGGTTGGGTTCCATAAGGCTATCTTGCCCAAGAAACACCGCTTCTACTGCGGCTGCCGTACCTGTGATGTCCCTACGACCCTGATGCGCCACGGGATACGCGATTGCGCGCGCGACATAGTACAAGACGTTGTAAAGAGCTATGAGTGAAAACACATTGAAGAGACACGGCACATATAAGAAGAAGAGGGAGGTTCCTTTTATATTAACTTGTATTGTCTGTGCTTATCTATATTGGCTACAGTTCAATCAACTCCCATTTGGCTAACTGATAACTTTTATCATATCTCCAGTCACTTAATCGGAAATCAAAATCTCCCGATCTTTCAGTAGCCGTTTATTAATTTACAAATGTCTATTCTCTCGCATATGGCTATTCTCTCGAAAGACAGTGTGTGAGCGCATGTGAGTGCGGGTCATAACCAGGTTTATTGCAGTCGTAGTAGCAGTTGTTTTTTTTAAAGGAGAGTTACCCTGACGGAACCCATCTCTCTTGAGGCTCATTTTGAATTCAGTTTTCCTTCCACTAGACCGGTTGCCACCTTTGACAGGTTTTGTTTTAGTCCTGCTGGGTGTTTAGCCACATTTTTCATCTGATAACTCTGGTGGCTTAACCGGTTTAATCCAAGGAGCAAGTATTACTTCTTGGCAATAAATATTAAGTAAATATTAATTAATATTAAGTAAAATCCCTCTTGAGATGCCGATGATAAATTCTCTACATACTGAATACTTTTCATATGGGCTTGCTCGGTTCATTAAGAACAAGTTTTAAATAACTTTAGTTTTTTTCTAACTTGTCCTAATTATCATTTCTTTCCCCACCCTCTCTTTTATTATATTCTCTCTTTCTTTTATTTTTCTTCATTTTCTTCATTTTTTTCCAGTCACTATCACTAAATTCTGTTCTTCGTTTCTTTCTTTTTATTTCCTTTCTGTTCTTAAAAAAATTATTGTTTATTATTTCTTTCAATAATTCTCGTTTTTAAATTTCCATATTTCATTCTTTCTTTCATAGATTATTTTCGCTATCTTTATATCATTCCCTTTTTTCTTTGTTAATATCACCCAATTTTTCTTTTTTATTCATTTTCTTTCTTTTATTATCAATATTTATTGTCATTTTCTTTCATTCGTATTTTTCATTAAATATTTCTTATTCAATATTTCTTTCTCTCTTTTAATTTTGTCTCTAATTTCCTCTTCTTTTTCTTCATTTTGCGATTTGCATGTTTTTTCTTATTTCTTCATTCCTCCTCATTTTAAAATTTCTGTAATTCATGCTTTCTTCTTTTTGTTTTATTTACTTTTCTCTGCGTTTTTCTTTTTTTTCCTTTTCGGTTTTAATACTGCACGTTCTTTCTTTCTTTCTTGTTTTCTTTCTTTCTTTCTTTCTTTCTTTCTTTCTTTCTTGCTTGCTTTCATTCTTTCTTTCTGCCTGTCTTTCTATCTTTTTTTTTCTTTCCTTCAATATCGCCTCCATATTGTTTTGTTTTACTGTCTTTCAAACTTTCTATTTAATAATTTTTTTTTCATAGTTTGTTTGCATTTTATCTATTTATTCTTTTTTTCTTTCTTTCTTTCTTCTTTTTCTTTCTTTCTTTCTTTCTTTCTTCTTCTTTCTTTCCTTCTTTCTTTCTTTCTTTATTACCGATATAGAGATTTTATTTTTTTAATATTCTTTCCTTATTTCATACTATTATATCCAATATTTCTTTCTTTTTAATCATTTATTCACTCATTTTTTATTATCCAATTATTATTTTATTATTGTTCTAATTATAATTTATTTTCATATAAACGAGGAAAACCATAACGAAATAAAGATAAACATGCTGTAATCTTTGCCTTAAAGGCAGAGTATAGTAACTGAGAGATTGATTGCTTCCTGAAAGTTGCACGGTCGTTTGTTGTGAAAAATCGCAAAATGCCTTGTCCATGGATTCTACAGCATTAGCTGCACATATAAAGCTTACGAATTGTCCTAATACCACCACAAAACACACATTTTTTAAGAAAGGTACAGTAAATTATATAAAAAATAAACTCAGAAATTCAACACCATTGCTATTCGGCTCAGGGCCTCTGACGAAGATTCTACAGCTGTAACCAAATGTAAGACAACTGTTAACGATACTAATGCCATCAGAGCACTTAAATTTGTACGAAAGATAAATAAAATTATCAATAAGAAATCCAGAAAATCAGCTAAATCCTTTTTAAGGTGCTCCTGACAACAACCATATTCCCTCGATCTCACAGCTTGCGACATTTTCCTCTTCAAAAATCTAGTCTCACTTGAAAGAAACAGGAATACAAGACGTCGAAGCAATTGCTTGTAATGCCATAAAAGGAGTTCCAGGAATTCTTCTGTCAATGAAAACGACACCGGATAAAGTGTGTAGCATTAGAAGGAGTCTACTTTGAAGGAGATTAGATGCCGAATTGATACGTGTTGCAGTTTTCTTTTGATATCACCAATACCGATATTTTTGCTCAGATTTCGTATTTTTGTGATTATATTTATTTCACTTTTTATTTCTTTCAGATTTATTTCCCACCCTCTCTTTTATTTTATTCTCTGTTTCTTTTATTTTTCTTCATTTTCATCATTTTTTTTCCAGTCACTGTCACAGTTTCTGAATTCTGTTCTTCGTTTCTTTCTTTTTATTTCCTTTCTGTTCTTAAAAAAGTTTATTGATTATTATTTCTTTCAATTATTCTCGTTTTGAAATTTCCATATCTCATTCTTTCTTTCATAGATTATTTTCGTTATCTTTATATCATTCCCTTTTTCTTTGTTAATATCACCCAATTTTTCTTTTTTTATTCATTTTCTTTCTTTTATTATCAATATTTATAGGCATTTACTTTCATTCGTATTTTTCATTAAATATTTCTTATTCAATATTTCTTTCTCTCTTTTAATTTTGTCTCTAATTTCCTCTTCTTTTTCTTCATTTTGCGATTTGCATGTTTTTTCTTATTTCTTCATTCCTCCTCATTTTAAAATTTCTGAAATTCATGCTTTCTTCTTTTTGTTTTATTTACTTTTCTCTGCGTTTTTCTTTTTTCTTTTCCTTTTCGGTTTTAATACTGCACGTTCTTTCTTTCTTTCTTTCTTTCTTGCTTGCTTTCATTCTTTCTTTCTGCCTGTCTTTCTATCTTTTTCTTTCTTTCCTTCAATATCGCCTCCATATTGTTTTGTTTTACTGTCTTTCAAACTTTCTATATAATAATTATTTTTTTAATAGTTTTTTTTTGCTTTTTATCTATTTATTTATTCTTTCTTTCTTTCTTTCTTTCTTTCTTACCGATATAGAGATTTTATTTTTTTAATATTCTTTCCTTACTCCATTCTATTATATCAAATATTTCTTTCTTTTTATTCATTTATTCACTCATTTTTTATTATCCAATTATTATTTTATTATTGTTTAAGCTTCTTTTTCTTTTGAATATCTTAATTTTATGCATGGATTCTTCCTCTTTTTTCCAATATTTTTTCTTCTCTCTATCAATCTTATTTATTCTTTTCAAATCCGATATGTACTTTTTATTTCTTCGTTTCAGTAGTTTCATTAAAATTAAAAAATAATAATAACTATATCGTCTTCTCCCAATTTCCTGAATCGATTTGTTTTATTGCGAGTAAATTAAAGACTGCTTTTGAAAAACTACATAAAATAAACTTATCCTACAATTACATTTTTTACCGAAAAAAAAAAGAAAAAATGATAAATAATTGATTTGAATTAAGTAGTAAGGGAATCGAGAGATAACGTAGATCCGTCTCAGATTATTTCCAATATAGGCGTATTATTATTAAAATAACCTCATAAAAAATATCTTTTATAATTACAATACTAAATTTACGTGCGAATGGCACATGCAGCTGAATTTTCGCGCCTTATCTTTAATTAAAATTGGCATTGACGGTGAGAAAAAAGCGCGAATGAAGTCTATATATGGAGAAATACTTAGTTTATCGCACGTTGGGATTCAACCACCGAACAGACATTCGGACTCCAAGTTTAGCGAATGGCATTTGATATTGTCCAGTTTAAAAAGATACAATCCAATTTCACCTTATGTTTCCATTCGCTAAGTTTTAATGATCTTGTCTAATTTTGATGTCCGTGTTTGTTATTGATGATTGTCTTCTTGGCACGAAAATAAAAAAAACACAAAAACATGGCGCTGCCCCCTGACATAGAATTTTAGAATATTCCATCCCGATATCAAAACTCTCTGCTCCGTATCAGGTTCGTATATACAGAGTGCAACAAAAATAAAGCGTTTATTTTTCGAGATTCGTGGCGGCAGAACGACGTGAGCAACTGTGTGGCCACCGTGATTACCAGATCAAACACCACTAAACTTTTTCTTGTGAGGTCTACTGAAAGATCTTGTTTACAGACTCAAATCAAAAGCAATTCTTGAAATTAAAAACAAAAGCAATTTCTGAGAAAATGTTTGAAATTAATGTACAAATGTGTCCATTGGTTTGTAGACGTTTTGCTGCTATGTTTCACCGTTGTATTGAACATGAAGGGAAATATTTTGAATATGTTAGATAGTTTGTAAATCATAACAAATCATGTTTTTTTGATGGGACAATACTTATAATCTTTTTTAAACTACTGCAATTTTTGTTCAATAAATGTTAATAAATAAATAGCCGTTACTTTTGCCGCGGGCTGTAGAATGCCTCTCTATCTATCTATCTATCTTACATATATATATATATATATATATATATATATATATATATATATATATATATATATATATATATATATATATATATACGGATTGAAAAGATAATTGCAGAAAATAGCATAAACATCTTTTCAGTTATGTGTCATATTATCTTTCAGATTGCGGGTGACCACAATTTCCAGATGCCTTATTCTAAATGTCTTTTTTCAAATGTTCCTTCACCTCCTCCGTGTCGCTTTCTTAAGTATCTTCCTTTTTTTCCTATTCTTTTCGAGAATTCTGACCATCTTAAAATAGACATATGTTAAAAACGATTCTATTGACTTCGAAGTACGGATTACGGCAAAATCTTTAAATATATTAATCACCAACCAGTGAAGCGAGCTACTAATTATATTAGAAAAGCTTTCTTCGAAAATTAATTTTACTAATTGAATCTCGTATGTTTCGTGAGTTAAAAATTACAAAAACAAATGCATAATTTGTAAGGCAGAATACAAGTTTACAAATATAGCTCCCTTTAGCTTCGTACATATATGAATATATATATATATGTATATATATATATATATATATATATATATATATATATATATATATGTGTGTGTGTGTGTATGTGTGTTTGTGCATATATATATGTGTGTGTGTGTATATATATATATATATATATATATATATATATATAGTAGTGCTTGATGAAACAGGTAGAATTATAAAATTGTTTATATACTTCATTTGAACGAGAAATTGTCCATAATAATAATAATAATAATAATAATAATAATAATAATAATAATAATAGCAACAAAAACAATAATAATAATAATAATAATAATAATAACAAAAACAACAATAATAATAATAATAATAATTATATGTGAAATAGACTGTCGCCATTTAGTATTGGCATCAGTGTCATATTCTACATTTACATGTGCTCAATTTTTGTGATTGGGAATATTACCCATAGATATAGCATATCTTAAAACGGTATGCATTCAAAATATCAGCCTTATCTTGGTAATGATCCTCTTTTGGCATTCATTTGTTCTCCAAGGGTGCGATTAGAAAATTGTCACTATTTTATATTTTTAATTCGGCGCATGTGCTTTGTTTGTTTTTTATTTAGTTGGCTGCCCACTATAGTATCCTCAGTTGGGTACCATCTGTGATAAAAAGAGCACAATGTCGCAATTCACTCTGCCAGAAATTAGGAGATGGCATGCTGTAATGATTAGATATTCGCACAGGAAGCTCCAACACGAAAATTTCAGAATGCTTGGGTGTCAAACTGAGGACAGTGCACATTCCGAAAACAATCGATGAGACTTATGGTAATTACGAAGGTGTTTGGAGTGATCCCTAGTGATGACGACGTTATTACTCCATTCATCTTCCACAAGGCAACAGACTAGCATGTAGGACTACATAAAGTGCCTTGAGGAGATTGTGCAGCCAATGGGACCAGAGAGTGACTGCTGGAAGACCATATGTGGCAACAGGACTCTGAACCATACACACAAACAGGAGAACCCAGTCATGGCTGTCAACCAATTTCTGCGACAACATCACCCTCTGGCCACGTTTCTCCTCAGACTGCAACCTCCTTGATTATTATGTGTCTCAAGGATTATGCAATACATACCAACTTAAAAGAGAGGACCGTCTAGAAGAGGTGCAGCAGATTCCAAAGTCGTTTGGGGGCTGTGATTGAAGACAATGGCAAATTATTGAATAAATATATTTTTGTGTAATTTTGGTAAATGAGATGTCAGTGTTCTTTTTATTTTTTGTGTAATTTATCAATCGAACCAAAACACACACACACACACACACACACACACACACACATATATATATATATATATATATATGTATATATACAATGTGTGTGCACTTTAAAAAAAATTATAACTTTATTTGTATTTGCGATAGAAATAATCTGTAAAAAATGTTATAAAGTTTAATGTACCTAGTTTATTGTTTCTATCGCAAATTCAATTAAAGTTATAATTTTTTTAGATGCCCAAGAGCATTATGGACACCCCGTATATATATATATATATATATATATATATATATATATATATATATATATATATATATATATATATATATATAAAGTGAACATAGAAGTCAACACTTAGAGGCGACAGTCTGTTTCATGCTAGAAGCAATCATCCCGTGAGATAACTGAAGGTATGCAACGTCTAGCCCAGTCAGTATGCTTCTCTTTTCCTGACCACTTGGGAATACGAAGTACACTAAGCTTGGATGTGATGTCGGTGTAATGGTAATAGCTCGGAATTATTAAACAGAGGGCCGAGTCCTAATTTCTTTTGGCTTTATTATATTCATATACGCGCAAATCCCTTTGCGAAACATATGAATCCAACTGTTTTCCCCTTCAGCTAGAGTAAAATTAGTAAGAATCGTATCACTAAACCATTACTATATCCCACCTAAGAAAAAAAATCTAAAAAAATGTTATTTGGTTTTAAGTAAGATGTAATAAAGCCGTAGAAAACGAATCTATTAAACAAGTAAGCAAGATAAACAGACGAATTGATGCTTGACAAATGCGAAATTCCGTGCCTTTCTCTACGCAGAATTTTATGAAAAGGAAATGAGGAAATAGAAAGTAGTATCTTTATTGAGGGCTGTAGCCAAATAACCAAAACGCTATTTAACAAGTACGCACACCAGTTTAATGAGAAAACGTCAAGAAACAGCATGAGAAGACCTAAAAAGACCAGAATCACTGAATTCGAGAGTAAAGCGTCAAGAGAAGACAAATAGGAACAATAAAAGTCTGCTTAAAGAACCAACACGCCGGACAAAAGCTATCATCACTCGACACTTATAGAAATGGTGAAAGGTAGTTAAATGACAAAATAGATAACTTCGATGTGATGTTTTTCGTCTTTCTATGGGATTGCCACAACGATAATAGATTTCGCTTACCTCCTCTAGGTAGTGTGCCAATCAGAGATATAAAGGTAATTGGCACACTTTCTAGTTCTCTCGGATTTTCTTTTCTTCTTTATTCACTTTCTCACTTTTCAGATGATTTAGGTCCGAGACATTATTCATACTTCTCCTCGGAGAGACACTCTCCGGGCAAGCGGATTATTGAATGTAACTAAGCCACGTAGGGTATCACACATCGCGCTAGGACACACATACACTAATCCCATAAATGTTTATCTTTCTACTTTACAAGGTGAGTCTATATGAATTCAAGCCAAAAAAATTATTTCCCCCTTTTGAACCAGGCTGGTCTTTATATGAAATATATGTATAAAATGCGTAAAGTATATAATGTGTATATAGCGTGTTGTAGTTGAGGAGCTTGCGCGTCTCAAAGAACATGAATGTAATGCCGTCTGGAGCTTCGATCCCGGTTAGGTAATCCATGGTGATAAGTATTCAGGGAAAGCAACCAGACTAAGCAAGATGCGACGCCCAACGGCTAGGCTGTCAAGGCTGCTTTCTATGTACGAGAAGAAATCGCTGGTCCAAAGCGAGCTGTCATCATGATCTTGTCTGTCAAGAACTGGTTTACCGCAGTCGATGGTGTCAGCTGAAGTGTGTTCGCCACAGAGTGGTAATTCATGGACCACTACAAACAATTCACAGTCAAAGTTTACATGCTCAAGGATTTGTTCTTCTTCTCACGTCTAAAGAACCGATTGGAGAAGAGCGGTCCTCGAAAGAACAACACCTGAAAATACTAGAAGACAAATAGAAAACCCACTAAACATTCCTACCCTACCAAACAAGTGAAAAATCAGTCTGTCCTATTGTTCAATAGACCCCTTGTTATTATTATTATTAATTTACTTTGTCTCGCATTAGATTATTGTTATGGTCCATGTTCCTTGTACCAAGGTGATGGTCCAAGGTAGAACCAATGAAGAATAACCAGAACACAGGTATGGAATAAAACAGATATATTACAAACAGAAATATATACAAAGCAGTAGAAGTATTAGTAATGACTATCAGATTTGGTAAAAGTGAACTATGTTATCTCGACAAGTATCACTATTCCAATGTTCTTACAATAATCCGATCCGTCTACCTCCCCGGACGAAACTTTGCCCTGTCCGAGTTCCTCTCTGCTAAAGCAGAGAGCTCGACAGGAGATTCTTACAATAATCCGATATTTAACAACCCTTTCCCTCACATGGGTCGTATGTGGCACAAGGCCGGTTTAATGTGGGTTCTCCGATCTCGTAGGCTCGGCCAAAAATATGCCCATTAGAACCCGTATAAACGCGTTCAGTGACTGTCTACCTCCCCGGACGAAACTTTGCCCTGCGGCAAAGCCTCGTCCGAGTTCCTCTCTGCCAAAGCAGAGAGTTCGACAGGGGATTCTTACAATACTCCTCTCTGCTCGCTCTTGAGGCGCAGTATTTATAATGTCCGGAATAGTCCATTATTATTATGGGTAAGTTCCCATAAGAAATATGGAGCACAATAATTTTGATTGATGCGGTTGTTGTTTATTTAAAGGTCGTGGATATTTAATTTGTTTTCTTATGGTCGCGAAAGCATTTCTTTTCAGCGGATTTGATTATATGGATGAATTCAAACAGTTATTTTATTCAAAGTACAACCTCGTTGTTTTCGTAAGCATCTATATGACACCACAGAAATTAGGCACATAATATCTTCCATTTTCTTGCCTCATTTAGAAAAACGTTCCGTGCATTGCTTTTTATTTACTTTCCATGTTTATTTTACATTTCTACCATTATCAGCAGACAGCTATGACTACATTAACAACACCCGTAATATTTTATATTATTCCTCCCAAAAATTTTAAATTGGCAGACAGGTATTAATGCATTACTATGCCTACACTCATTTTCGTCCTATTTATTATACTGTCAGGTAAAAACTAATAATAAAAAGTTCGCAGATTTTATTTACTACATCTACAATTCTTTAATCCGACATATTCTAATATAGGTGCTATTAAGGGGTCTCCCCTTCTTACACAAATGGACTCACCCGAGGTATACATATACTACTACCAGTGGATACCCGGGGTCTGTAATAGAGCGGTCTGTAATAGAGGAGGTTAGCACAAGAGTCACCGTCACGAGCACCTAGACTCAGTAAGGAGTCCTACCGCGATACTTCACTACCAAGACTATATATATATTATTGCTACTAACCCGCATTCCTGGATCTACTAACCCGTATTACCAGTTTGTGTTATTACGTTAATACATTTATTTTCCTTATCCATTCCTGGCGTTTGTTATTCATTGATATCGGATTCATCCCGGAATCCACAACAGGTACTTCTGCTAATTCTCTGCAAAAACAGCACAACTTAATAAAAGGCCTGCAACATAATAAAAACAAAGTTTCATTGTCAAAATATTTATGTTATCATTAAATACCAAAGTAATTATTTATTATTTTATGAATTTTGACATTGATTAAAATCTCTACACCGTATATATATATATATATATATATATATATATATATATATATATATATATATATATATATTCACAAAATGCAACAGAAGAATAAGCAATGATATTGGTCCTTATCTGGCATATCAGCTTCAGCCACATTCCAACCGTCGTAAGATTGTCTCCCTGTGCCTTTTCTATAACTACTTTCGCTGTATTTTTTCAGATTAACTCTTTGCTATAGTACCTTAAACCTTTTGGATTTTAGAGCAGTACCAGAATGGCGTCGAGATCTCATCAATTTACAGTCGAGATTAGCTAGAGGTAACTGTAAATTCTAGGATAACAGTTTCTTTTCTCGCACTTGTTGCCTTCCAGCTCCAAGCTTGCCAGCCTACATTAATTTGGAAAAAAAATGCAAAGTCAATCGCTATCTAGTTTCCTTCTGATTATTCTTTTTGTTCTTGCTTATTTTGTAATGTTTCTGTTTCTAATTCTTCCACACCAAGTAACCCCCTGTGTCGTATTGATTTTACTGCCTTACATGCGGTGAACTCTATTAAGAAAATACTATTCATCTATCTATTGATTGATTGATTCCTGAAACCTTAATAAGTCTTTGCTATCAATTTTGAATGAATTTCGATCTGATCATTTGTGAATAGTTCTCTAATTATACTACTACTACTACTACTACTACTACTACTACTACTACTACTACTACTACTACTACTACCATTATTATTACTAATATAATACTGTTAATGGTGTTAATATTAATAAAATCAGTCACTGATGCTATTGCAGATAAATCGTTAAACGCTTTTATAAAAAGAAAATAGAACTGAGATATTTGAATTAAATCATTAAATCTGCACTGTTCAACATTCGGTTATCGGGTCACATCAGGTCTGAGAATTGATTTCGTATGAAACACGGCCAAAGTTTACAAGAAATATTACATTTCAATCTCAGTGAAGGCTAGAAAGTTTACAATGATGGTATTGATTTAAGTTCCTTTTGTTTCGTTCTGAAATTTCTTAACAAACCCTTTTTCTGTGTGGTTTCGGGGGGTTACTGCAAAGAATACAAGTTGGGAGGGTAGGAAAAATTAGAAGAAGCTATACTTCAGTGCGAGTTCATGGAGTTACTACATCTGAGCAAGGAAAGGAATAAACTTGACAGATGCAACTCAAAAATAATTTGGTCTGCACCTGATTATGTTTGTCAGCGGTTAAACCTGAGGAAAAAAAAATTGTTTTACTCATGACTTAAAATAAAAAAAATCGTTTGCAAATTAAGTCCGAAAAGTATCCATCAATAATAAAAAATAAAAATACGTTAACCATCAACTGCCTTGTCTGGTTCTTTATCTCGTCTATGGTATCTCAAAGCTGATGTTGCTTGTGGACCTGCCAGAAGTCACAGAAATCCCAATCTGGACGTTAGAGAATGGTGTGAGAATCTACTGGTGCTTTTTGATTACGATTTGTAAGATTTGACGAGAGATTCAACGCAGCAGCAAGGGATTAATTACCTTCATTCGTTCACGAAAGGTACGCACTTCTTGTAGGACCAACCTAAATAGTAGGTATCATATTTAGATAGGCTGCATAAGATGCGCCAATCAAGTTCCAAACACATTTCAAACTTTCAAGCTAAAAAAATTGTCACGCGACAACATTTAAAATATAAGAAACTTAATAACATGATAATATAAAAATTAAATTATCATTTTTTACAATTTCGTTATTGTATACGCCTTATACAATAACGAAATTGTTCCTAGATTTATCAGTCATCAACCTTTTCAATTTTGAGTTATATGAAGAGAAAGAATTAGCAAGCCTTTCCAGTGATCGTGGTCTCAAATTGAAGTACGCACAACTGCCATTGGACGTCCTTTGGCTTTCTGTTATGGAAGAGTAGCCAAGTAAAAAAGCCATTAAAATCTTACTGCAATTCTCAACTTCGTACCTATGTGAACTGGGATTTTCTTACCTAAACAACATTAAAAATAAAAAAACGTGAAAGACTTAAAAATATTGAAGAAGAGTTAAGTGTGTCTCTCTCACATTCGCCCAAATATTGCAACAGTAGTGAAGAAGCACCAGGCACAACTGTCCCACTGACATTCACCATTATTATTTTATACCTGATATTGAATACAGGATATGTTGATTTATGGGAATAAAAATTCTTCTTATATAATATTCTTTGTTTTTTATTATTTTATTGCAAATAGACTTTATGAGCGGAAAATATTTATTTTTTTGTGATAGGTGGGCCGAGAAAATTTAAAGAACTCAATAGTGTGCCGCCATGTTGGGAACCACTGTATTATATTAAAAAGAAGAAAGTTTTGAGAAAATATATCAGCAAATTCACCAACGAGAATATAATTCAAAATAATAAACACTTAGACCAAATATGCTTTATAACAATTAATTTTAGTATAGAAGAAGATGCCTTTCAAAAGCTCAAGAAAGTATTACGAGAAGGGGAAAATGTGATCAGAATGAAAGAAAAAAGTGCAGAAATGATGTATAATATAAAAAAAAATCCTGTAGAAAATGACAGTATATTCTGGATAATATCCTCACAAATTAAGAGGAGATTTAAGAAAAGAAAGATGTGATAATACAGAAGGATGCTGAGAATACCATGGATAGAAAATATGAGCAATGAGGAAGTATGCTTAGAATTCGAAAAAAGATAGATGAAATTTGACAGTAGGAGTGGATTACAGCGAGTAATCTTTTTAACCAGTCTTTTGTAAATGGATGCTAGAAAAGAAACTGAAAACTATATAAAACAAATCCAGAACAATAAGAACGAGAAATTATAGAAAGGTGTTGAGAACTAGGATTGCCCACGTTCTGAATAGACACAACGTACAGAAGAAGAAGTTTTAAGATACGTTGTGGTGCTGTAAGGTCCATAGACTGACTATAAAGAAGTGATGCTACGCCTTCGAAATCCTGCATGCATTAATTTCACTCAGCTTTAGTTTACAGCATAGAGCCTTTTTAATAGACTGACTGTGATTCTTGTTTCTATCTCTTGCCGTATTTTTCTTAAAATAACCTGCATATTCGTTTTTTATTCTGGCTTCGTCTAACGGTCTTCTGACAGCCGCTAACTCGTCATCAGTTTAATAGATGCGAAGTTTCGGAATAACACCTAAACGAACTGTAAAACTACATCCTGAAGCCAGGCCTCTCGGGAGGTTTTGAGGAGCGTGGAACTACCTCTACATTGCTGTTGTTCTAAGATCTAACCTCACCCGGAGTAATAGCATCTGTTATGGTCCCATCTATGGGCAAATAGTTAAACCTTAAACTGGGGTCAAAGCAATAAGAATATATAGAAAAATATATTTTTAGTGTAAAAATATCAGCAATATATATTTGCAAAAAATATTACCACTTTCGACAAAAAGTCTTTAATGAACGTCAATGAAACTTCATCTACAAACTGATTTCTTACAAAGAATACATATTCTATTCATACAAACCTATCCCCAAAATCTTATCGGCATTAAATAATGTATTGAGATTGATATGTCGTAAAACAAAATAAACCAAACCAAGATAAGAAAAATACAAAATTAACATGTAAAAAGGAGGGGAATTGTGGATAACCATGGTCGCCAATGGCCTCAATAGACAATGTTTATAGAAGAACATAGGCAACATATTCCATGCCAAATATGAGCATATGAATGTTACATCGTTAACCCGCAATAATTGACATAGGACAGTTATTTGAAAATGTCGGTCTGATCTATTATGTTTCATTTCATACTAAACAAATGTATAATTTCAACTCTCTCCATCGGGCTGTGAGTTTAATCACAATAGATACAGGATCCTCTAACGTTAAGTGACAGGTTTTATAAGAAAAGGACGAGATCAGCATCCAAAACTATGAAGAAGATAACGGAAAAGAACTTCACTACCTTTCCAAATAATGAATGTGGGCTAAAATATTCATTGGCTGTATATGAAGGAATGATCATAGAGTTATGAAATCGGACATGCGTTAATTTAGAAACTTCTTATTTATAAGTGTATTGTTTACTTCCATGTAAACTGACATCTGACTGTTAAAAGAAGATTTCAAATAAACCTAGTAGCGACTAGTACGGAAAATGGACAAAATTTGACAAAGTGGTGTTACCTGTAACATAAGACTGCAGCCCCCAAGAATGTCCATTCTGACATGGTTGTTACATTTGGGGATAACGCCCCAGATTTAACAACAGCGCAAAAATAGGCAGCTGAATTTTGAAAAGGAAGAGAAAGACCTGAAATCTACCCAAGGTCTGGACGTGCTGCTACTGAGGAACTGAAGAAAACTTTGATCGTGTTCACCACATCATAATGGATAACAGGCGATAGAATATAAGTAAAATAGCCAATGCTATAAGCATATCCCGTGAAAGAGTTGAGAATATTATAAACAATTAATTTGGCATGATGAAGGTTTCTGTTCAATGGCTTACCTGTCTTCTAACAGCTTATCAAAAGTGCACAAAGCTGAACACATTACGGGAAGATATGACATTGTTTGAGGCAGATGCAGCTGGTTTGATTGAAACTTTCCTAACTAACCCAAGATGAGTTTTCGGTTTATCATTTTTAGCCGTAGACAAAGAGACAATACTTGGAGTAAAAACACCCGTCCTCCCCTGATTCAAAGAAGTCCAAGGTTGTTTCATCTCCAAGTAAGATGATAGCCACCGTCTTTTGAGATCCAAAAGACATTCTGTTTATTGACTACCTTTAAAAGGGTAACATCATCGATGGAGAGGTATTATGTCAGCTTGCTGAAGCAGATAGGAAACACTATAAAGACCAAAAGCCTAGCGAAGACGATGAAAGCGGTCTTGTTTCATCAGGACAATGTTCCAGAACACAAGTCCTTTTTTTAGATGGATGTTTTTCATGACTATGTCTTTTAACTGGTTGATCACCCGCCCCGTTCCCCTTATTTGTTCCCGTTTGATTATCATCTTCTCCCAACATGAAAACTTGCTGTTGTGGGGCTCTCCCCTTTTACACAAGATGGACTCGTCTAAAGTATACTTATACTGACAGAGTTGGAGATACGTAAAAGATACGTTGAGACAAGATTGAGATACGTCGAGATCAGAGAGAGAGAGAGAGAGAGAGAGAGAGAGAGAGAGGGAGAGAGAGAGAGCGAGAATTACGGCTTCACTTACAGAAACTTGTACATATACTTTCTACTAACCCGCATTCCTGGACTGCTAATCTTCATTTCAAGTTTGTATTCTTACGTTCAATACACTTATTTTCCTATTTCAATTGCTGGCGTTGTTTATTTATTTGTGCAGGATTCGCTCCCCTGGATCCACAACACTTACTTCACTGGAAACTAGAACCGCAGAAATTATGACGCCATATATGAAGTTAATGAATTTTGTGACCAACAGGATGAAAGCTTCTTCACCAATAGTGTCAAGGCATTGCAAGACCGATGGAAGCAGGCCGTAGAATGCAAGGAGAACAATGTTGAAAAATAAACACCATTTGGTCACATTCCCTGGGAGTATCTTGCTCAATCAATGGACCTTTCAGCCCATCCACGTATGTAAAATACTTTGGAGAACACAGTTATAGATTGCTATTATATATGCATTGTATATACAACGCAAGTATTATAAATACCTGTTTAGAAATCGTTTTCAAAATGTTATATTCAAATATCCCGAGAACCTATATAAACTCTTTCTGGTCTGAATACATGTCGTTTATTGGATTCGGGGCATGATAAAAGTATTATGCATAGATATTATATTTTTGATAGATAAGTACCGAGCCATCTGCGACGAGTGACCTTAATAACGACCAAATTAATCCACATTTTGTGTTGTATTATTGGTCTGTCTCTTGGAAGCAACCTACAAAATGCTTCACATTTATGAAAATTTACATGAATATTTTCCCTCGTAGTAATGAAAATATTTGCAATAAAGTCCAAAATGGAAAAAAAGGATGAAAATAAAATAGGATTGATTTCCCTGAGCAATTGAAAAAAAAATCAAACCTGCATTTCATTAAACATAATATGTGTGTGTGTGTGTGTGTGTGAAGATTGTGTGTCTGTCTTAATATATATATATATATATATATATATATATATATAGCTTTAAATGTTATTTTTAGTGGATACACATATTTGAGTAGACGCTCTGTTTATTTATTAAAGGGTATATTTATTATCATCCGTCTACTGGCCTGCATATTCGATAAATATTATAAAAGAAAAATATATCGAACCTGCACAGTGGAAAACTTTCTGTAAAACCGACTCGGCCACGAAGAATCTTTGGCGATCAAGCACGTTCTGAAGAGAGTCTTTGAGCGAAATCCTTCGCGTAATACATCCATCGAAATTATCATATCTACGCAGTTTTGTAGGCAGTTTTCTAAAGATGTAATTCATTCTTTATTTATTAATTTGACAGATTTTTAACTCTTTAAAAGTTATTTTTAGTGGTTACTCGTATTTGAGTAGACGTTTCGTTTATTTATTATACCTTATATTTATTTTCCTCTGCTGGCCTGAATATTCGATAAATGGTAATGTATATGTAAGTATGTATTTTATCTTAATTTGCCTTACTGCTGTTTGTGAATTCGTAAAGGGATGTAATCATAATTTTACCAATATTATTTGTGTGAAAGTTATATAAATATATATATATATGTGTGTGTGTGTATGTGTGTGCGTGTATGTATATCTATATCTATATCTTTATATATATATATATATATATATATATATATATATATATATATATATATATATATGTGGTTTGTGTGTGTACGTGTTTGTGCGTGTGTACCAATTTTTATTATAATCTAGCGATTGATTTGTTAAGAATTTAATTAATTTATTCATCCTTTCTAAAAAGGTTTCCTCATATGAAAATTCAACCGACACACATACACGCACACACACACACACACACACACACACACACACACACACACACACACATATATATATATATATATATATAGATATATATATATATATATATATATATATATGAACTAAATTATGAACGCTTTCGGCTTTTAGAGTCATGGTAAAATAAATATTCATAAAAATTCCTCTAAATGTTTTACTCTATTTTGGGGATTAATGTTCTGAATTAATTTTGGATATGACGCTGTCATGTGTTAGTTTTTCGTACGTTAGTTTGCGGTTATGCTTTTATTTATTAATATACGTATGTTCTCATATTTATTGAAATTTTATTAATTATATATTTAAAGTTTGTCCTGTTATAAATGATTGATTTGTACTCGAAATTTTACAATTTAGATGATACAATACTTCTTGATATTTCAAAGTATTTGCCGGATTTGTTTTTTTTTTGTGCCAGTAGAATACTATTTAATAGAACTGATATTAGAAATTATTGTAATCGTACATCTACAATCGTCAAATATATAAATTTAATAAAGCTATTATCAGATAAATAACATTCACAGACAGAATTAGTTTTTGGAAGACTTCGTTCTTATTTTGCTATTAATAAAGATAATATTATATATTTTCTACTTTATTGTAGTAAAGAAGACGTGTTCTTTTGTTTTTGCCGGTAGATAATCTATATATCCCTGTACTAAGTCTCTTATAATCTTAGATTTTAATTAGAAATAATTATGGATTCGTTTTCCATCGAATATTTTAAGCGATTTAAACAAATACTATAATTATAATTTGTAATATCATTAATATTTATTGCTTCTCAGGTAAATCTCATTTTTCTGTTAAATTGTTTCGTCAATTACTGCTGATTTATTTTTTCTATTTTTACACCCATTATAGCATACTATGCGACAGTAATATACCGTCCATTTTAAAAGTATTGGGACATCCAGACTAATTCCATTGTTTTTGTTGTTCACTGAAGAGATCTGGCTTTAAGATCAAAAGATGAATATGAGTGAAGAGTTCAGAATTTCGGCTTTTATGTCCTTGTATTTACAGTTAGATGTGTCAAACAACTTTGGATATACGATCATTTGAATCAGATCACCTTATCTGGGGGTGAGCAAGAGCAAAGGAACATATATTCTTAAAGTAAATAACATTTAATATATGGTTGCATAACACTTGCTGCCAATAACTGCATCGAGACTACGACCCATTGACGGTACCAAACAGTTGCATTTTTCATCTGTGACACTTTTCCAAATATTTAATGGAGCCTCATTCAGTTCTTGTTTGTTTCGACGGGTTTCATCTTTCCATATCTTCTTCAGAAGATGAAGTGCATGCTCTAATGTGTTATGGTCCGCTGATAGACTTGGTCAGTCTAAAACTGTCCCCTTTTTTTCCCTAATGATTTTTTTAGTTGCATTAGCAGTATTTATTGTGCTATTGTCCTGCTGCATTATAAACTCCCAACCAATTAGTTTGAATGCATTTTTCTGTAAATTAACAGATAGAATGTTTCTGTAGACCTCTGGATTCATTCTGCAGTTAGCATCATAAATTATATCACCAATAAATATGAATAAGCCTGTTACAGAAGCAGCCATTGAAGCCCAAACCAAGACATAGCCTCCATCGTGCGTCACATATTTTGGTTTATAAACAGATACTTTCTTTCTCCCCAGTTTGTTTTTTTTCCATCTCTTTGGTAGAGATTAACCTTAGTCTCATCAGTCTATGAAACATTCTTCCAAAACTTTTGTCGTTCAGCCCTGTACTTCCTTACAAATTTCAATCTGGTCTTCCCATTCTCAACGGTGATAAGAAGTTTGCATCTATACTTCTGCTCTGGAAGTCTTCTTCGAACGGTGGATTGTCAAAACGTTACCCCTGCACCCAGGAAGTTGTTGGTGATGTCACTGATTCTTTTTTGTTGTTTTTCCTCAGATCTAACACTGTTTCTGTCATCAACCGTTGTTGTTTACTTAGGCCGACCGTTTCTATGCCTGTTGCTCAGTAAACCAAGTTTTCTTTCTTCTTCAGGACATTCCAAAATGGTGTGTTGGCAATACCCAATATTTGTCCAATGGCTCTGATGAATATTCTTTCCTTTCTCAGCTTCTAAACGGCTTGCTTCTCTCCCATAGACAGCACTCTCGTCTTCATGTTGGCTTATCCATCTTAACAAGAAATACAATCTTTATAAGTGAAATCCCAGGGTAAACCATGAGTAGTCATTCAGAGCTATTTAATGTTTAAACAATCAATCTAAAAGGCAACACCTCGGCATCAAGAGACATCTGTTAGCCACGTGATTCAGTAGTTTTATTCACTTAAAAAATGGGTGGGTTCAAACAAAAGAGAGTATGTCCTAAGTTGTTTAACACATCTAATTATAAATACCAGGAAGGAATAGCTGAAATTCTGAAGTCTAGTCACATATTCATATTTTCATATTAAACCCAAATGTCTACATTGAATAACAAAAACAAAGGAATTGGCCTTCCCGACGCCTTTCTTGATGAATTTCATCCTAGGATCAAGAAATTAATAGATAACTGGAAAGTATCAGTCTAAAAAATAAGCATAATATATCTATATTATTCATTGAAAGATGATTGCCTATATATATATATATATATATATATATATATATATATATATATATATATATATATACATATATATATATATATATATATATATATATATATATATATATATATATATATATATATATATGGCTGTCAGCATACCTGAATTTGAGGTGTAAATCTAATACCCGAGTGTCATGTCCAAAACTGGCAATACAAAATTATTATAAACAACGCGTAGAAATACTCTTCACGGAAAAGGAAGAAGACCGAACTAAATATGACATTAAAATTCATAAAGTATATATATATATATCTGCATGTTGTAAATGAATGTTCTTTGTTGTGGCCATGAAGAGACAAATGTGTTCGTTCATGATTACAATTCCTCCACGCTTATCAAAGTAGATATGCGGATGTTTCTGCTGTTTACAAATTCTTTCAGGGATTTTATATATTTTCGAGGAAGTCCGGTGTACTGCCTACACACTTCGTAGCGTCAACTATCCAGAACAACCTATCCTATCTAAACAGCAGCCAAATAATCACAACCAGTTCCAAAATGTATATAATTAGATCTGCAGACACCCATAACAATATTTTAGATGCAGGCATATATAAAATAAATTGCCAATACTGTTCCTCACTTTACATTGAAGAAACATGCAGAAATTTGGGAAAAATCTATGAACACAAAAGGGAGCTCATAATTAACATTTTGACATATGCACTGATGATGTATAGAAATAAATTCAACCACAATTTTGATTTTAAAAATGCTACACTTATAAGAAAAGAAAATAATCCACTCAGAAGGAAAGTCCTCGAGTGTGCCACCATTGAATATTATCCAAATATTAATCTACACCCGGTTTTCTGACAATCTCACCTTCCTAACAAAATCACTAATCTCCCAAGACAATATACAGAACAAACATATCAACAAGAAGAACGAAACCGGTTGAATTTGTCATCACAACAATCCAAACAATATTTCTGTATATCAAAAATTCTCTTCAAACATAAAAAGTAAATGATGTAATTTTTTTGTTGACCTAATGAATATATATATCAGCGTTTCTAAATTCTTCTAGTAACTAACAGCATTTTGTTTTGTTTATAGATACCTTGTTCAAATCAACTGATTTCATTCTTTGCCTTGATGAAGTCCACATTGGACGAAAAGTGTAGGCTAAAACTACATACATTTTTCCTATTGTATTTCTCCTTTATTCATATTGTCTTTTCTACTGTTTAAATCCTGATACTTTATTTCTTTGATATAGCACAAATAGACAAGTGGCCTAGTGTTAGACCGACTTTACTGAATAGCCGCATGTTAACTTGTTATTAATCAATGTTAGTATATAAATATAGTTGACTCGAACAGCACTGTTTTCTAAACTGTATCAGATATAGAAGCAAATATGTGTCACCCGTATAGATAACAAGATATAGAATACCGCGAGTTATTGGTGGAAAACGAGCAACCGAGATGTGCTTACGGATAACATCTGAAAAGGGGAAGGTAGTATGCATAGCATTTTAAGGTACCTAAAACGATCAAGATATGGGACACTTCCTACACTTAACATTCTAAAATTATTTATAATACTGCTTCTCTTCGAGTCGTGGGTACACCACTGATTTCTTTTTCTTTAATCTCCGGATGAGCGGATGTTATAATGGTTAGCGACTCAGAATGAGAAATCAGAGAGTCTAGTTCGAATTACTATTTCGAAAGGTATCTCCTCTCCAAAATATGGGTTAAATAATAGATTTTGCAGCTAAATATAATCATTGTTATTCTCAGAACATATTTAATGCAATATTCACTCGCAGAAAAAAAACAGGTATTGTTAAAATTCAAAATAGATTTCGGTTTTAAATAAACAAATGTTTGATAAGCAGTAAAAAAAGCAACAAATCAATCATTATTGTCTATGAATTGCCATGTATGCGAAGCTTGGCTGAAAAGTTCATTGGTTGACCAAGATAAATTAAACAAATGTGAACATAGTCGGCATTGTGGTCCATATACTTGTTTCAGTACTTGGATCCCATTGCTATAGAAGCTTTCATTATGTTGGTACAAAAAGTCAACAGGAGCCAATATGATGTCATCATCGGTGTGATACTTGTTCCCAAACAAGGGTTCTTTCATGTTGGGAACAAATGATAGTCACAGAGAGATAAATCAGCAGAATGGGAATTAACCAGTTCAAAGGCACAATCTCGCATAAGAACTATTGAAGCAAATGACGTGTACTGGAGCATTGTCCTAATGAAGCAAGACACCGTTCATGAGTTTCTTCTTGATAGTCTTTTGTAACTACATCAGCAAGTTGGCATTGTACTCACCATTAATTCTGCGGCCCTTTTCAAGATTGTCAATAAACACAATGCGTTCCCCTAAAAATGAGGTCAACTTCATTGTAGATGAAACGATATTGGTCTTACTTGAAGTAGGCTATGACGGGCTTTTCCACTACATGGTTTTTCTCTTTGTCTCTAACACAAAGTGGTGAACCCGACACTCATCTTGAATTAGGATACTTTAAAGAAGACCAGATGGATCTGCCTTAAACTATGTCAGATTTTCCAGTGATGTGCTCAGCGCGTTGCACATTTGATAAAGTGTTATATGTTGGGGAAGCACCTGAGCAGAAAACTTCGTTATGCTAAGCTCATTGTGCATATCCATAACTCTCTCACGGAATATGCTAATTGCATTAGCTACCTGAATTATAATCAGCAACCTATCATTCATCAACATTTGGTGAATACGATCAATGTTATTTTCTCGGTGGTGGCATTTACGGGATATCCAGACACAGGGTCGTCTTCAAGACTATCCCTTCCCCTCCTAAATTAAGCTGCCCACTTTTGCACTGTTGATATAGTTGGATCATCATCCCCAATCTCTTCCCCAAATCCCTAGCATGTATGTCTTTGGAGACTAATCTCTTTTTCCGCTGGTACTTCGTTATACTGCGATACCAAATTTTGTCTCTTTTAAAGAAAAGTCACTACTAATTCCATTTAATGTCTACTTTGAACAGTCACATGTCAGTTTAAATGGAAAGAAACAATGCATTTAGGGATAAGAAGAGTTGAAATGAACGCATACCCCATTTTACGGTTTCATAGTCATCCTATGAATATTTCAGCCCACCCTTGTTATTTGTAAAGATAATGAAGTTGTTTCGCCTTGTATTATTCCCAGTTTTGAATTTAGTTTTAATCCGTTTCTTTGATTGACTGCCACCTAACGCTAGAGAGTTCTGATATATCTTGCAATGTAACCTATTATCCGGGAAGAGATTTGAAATTATATATTTGCTTAGTACGAAATGAAACATAATAGTTCAAAGCGAAATTTGCAAATGACACGCCTATGTCAATTATTACGCTGTTAGACATGTGACATTCATATGCTCAGATTTGGCATGGAAAACGTTGTCTATGTTCTTCTAGGAGCCGTGTCCACTATGGGCATTTGCGATCATTCTTATCCACAATTCCATGTCCATTTTACATATTAATTTCTTCTTTTTGTTATCTTGGTTCGGTTTATTTTGTTTTACGACATGTAAATCTCAATACATTATTTAATGCCGATAAGATTTTTAGGATAGGTTCGTATGAATAGAATATGTATTCTTTGTAAGAAATCAGTTTGTAGATGAAGTTTCATTGACGTTCATTAAAGACGGTTTTTTGTCGAAAGTGGTAATATTATTTTTCAAATATTTATTGCTGGTATTTTTACTATAAGAATATATTTCTAAATATCCATATTGCTTTGACCCCAGTTTAGCAATTAACTATTTAACTGCCTACTTTTGCTCTGTTGATAAATCTGAAACACCGCTTTTGTCCATTTTCCGTACTAGTCGCTACTAGGTTTATTTGAAATCTTCATTTAACAGTCAGATGTCAGCTTACATGGAAGCAAACAATACATTTATAAATAAGATGTGTTGAAATTAATGCCTGTCCGATTTCATAGCTCTGTCCTCACTACTTCATATTCAGCCAATGAACATTTTAGCTCTTTTCCGTTATCTTCTCCACAGTTTTGGATTCTGATCTAGTCCTTTTCATATATTACCTGTCACTTAACTTCAGAGTACTTTGTATATGTTGTTATTTAACCCATATCCCGAGGGAGAGAGTTCAAATTATACATTTTTTTAGTAGGAAATGACACATAATTGTCCAATTTGCAAATAACACTCCTATGTCAATTATTGCGCAGTTAGCTATGTGACAGTCTCATTCTCAAATTTTGTATGGAATGTGTTGCCATTCTTCTTCAATAAGCCGTGTCTACTCAGTAAGATCGTGATCATGGTTATCCACAATTCCCTGTACTTTTAGCTCTTAATAAATTTTGTCTTTTTGTTGGCTCTTAAAACTTGGTTTGGTTTGTTTTACGGCATATCAACCTCAATTTCTTTGTAAGAAATCAGTTTGTAGATCAGGTGTCATTGACGTATTTTTGTAAAGAGTGTTTTTGTCATGAGCCAAATCTATTGCGGGTAATAAAAAAGATATCGATGGTATTTTTACTATAAAAATATATTTCTAAACATTTATAGTTTTTTTTTACCCCTGTTTAGCTGTTCACTATGTGCCCATCGCTGGGACCATAATATCTGCTACCACCCCGGGTCAGGTTGGATATGGGAACAAAAACAATTAAGAGATGGTTCCACTTCCTTTAAACCTCCCGATCAGAAGCCTTGTTGCAGGATGTAGTTTATCGTCATACCCAGGACGTCTTAAACCTTGTTTCATCATCCATTTACTCATGCTCGTTAGCTAGTTTATGCGTTTTATTCTTCTCTTCCACCAGTGATTTTTTAGGAACGAACGGCAGAAGAAGAATAGATACCAAAATCACTTTTTAGGATGAAGTATAATGTTCCGATTTGGCAAAATAAAATTAAGCATCTTATGTGCTGCGAGATATTTGCTGTATTGAATTATACAATTCGTTTAGGTATTATTCCGACACTTCTCATCTATTAAAATGATGATGAGTTTACGGTTGTCAGAAGACCGTTAGACGAAACCAAAATGAAAAAAAAAAAGAATATGCATGTTTTCTCAAGCAAAACACAGCAAGAGGTAGAAACAATAAGCCCAGTCCGACTATTAAAAAAAACAACTCTACCCTGCAAACGAAAAAAGGAACACATGTTAGTATTAGAGAAAGAAAAAGCTATTTCAGGATATTCTTCTTAAACAAATTCGAATAGAGAGCGCGTATCATTTCTTTATCTGAAATGTCATTGTTTTATGCGCAATAGATTTTTGTTTATGATATTTTTGGCTCGTGGATGTTAGCCTATAAGAAAAAAGAGATCGCGATTGTGTGTAAAATAACATCGAATGAATGGGGAAAGACGCCTTGAGGATTAAAATAACACGGTCTGACATTTCTTGAAAAGGGTAAAGAGCAATACAGATTTTTCTCTAAAATTACAACAAATCTTCATTTATGTACCCTCATCTTGCAGGGCGTATGCGATCATTGCTCTCCATATCTTCCTATATTTTAGTAACTCATATTGTTAAAGGCATTTTCATGCTGTATATATCTAGGATGGGCGTTCTTGTGTAATGGATATCGGCTCAGAAGGAGAAATCCGAGAGTCGAGTTCAAATTTCAGTCGGGTTCATTACAGTCAGTTACGCGCTGATACCCGTGGGAAAGGAATGAACTCATCACGTCTCCCCTCCATCAATGGGTTGAACAGCAAGACAGACTGGGTCTTATAACCTTGGTTGGCAAGCAGTCTACAGCAGAATGAAAGAGCAACCTACTACGAGAAAACTTTTCTGGCTCGTTAGTCACGAATCGAAAGAAACATGAACATCCAACTGTGTATCACGTATGGTACTTAACTAATATATTTAGGACATTTTAATATTAAGGTTTCCAGAAAAACGTAGAGGAGATTTTTTCCTCGAAGATAATTTATTTCTTTTGGGTTTTCCGTTAATATCATTATGTCCTAAATCTGCTTTTATGTGCTGTGACTCTTCAGGTCATATTCGGTTATGGCTCAACACATTTTCTCTTTCAGAAGAAACCAATATTTATTACGTTATTATCCTTGACTGGTTCTCTTCTGACATCCATTTAAACAAGTAAGTAAGTTAGGTTACTCTTTCTTTCTCACTGTTCCTCTTGCTTACAATAAGGTAATTTTTTAAACGTAGCCTAAATGTAGAAAAAGGGCGAAAGTTTGGAGACCCCATTGAGGATCGAACTCATTATCCAGTCGTAACCGATCTAGCGAGATTAGCTTGCTGACCATTACACTACGTCGAGACACGCTGTCTTGTTTGTAATGAAATATCTAAGATTTATTTCTTTACACGTCTCAGAAATTACAATTTTTTTTCTTTCTGTTATTAAGTACAAGTGCCAGTTTTGTTTTCATTTTCCTCTTCTGGAGAGCCGAGTTGGCAACCCCTTTCGGTTTCGTTACATTCACTTACGCACAGATACACCAGGAAAATTTATAAATGAAAACTTCATTGTCTTATTCTCAAAAATGGTTAATTCTCTCGCAACAATTATTCCTTTAAATCGAAATATATATTTCGACATTAATAATATTGATTGATTGATCTGTTTTAACGGCATAACATCTATTTCGTCGATTTAATGCAGAAAAAATATTTTTAATATATGGTTTGTAACAACCTTTGAGTCGTTTGTTTAATCAATCTATAGTTATGCCTTTTATTTAGTGATATAATTTGTGGTATAGACTAACCTACTTCGTGTAATCTAAGATAGACTAGTTTATCCTCTTGAAAAGCTCCTCTCGGCTAGTCATGTCATAAAACCTTTGATGTATAGCGGTAACGTCACTACAATCAATTATAATATGTTGTACGGCATATACTTCCGGACATGATATGCATTCAGGTTGATGTTCATTAGTTAGGAAAAACACGTGTGTGATATTGTATTTGTCCTATTTTGATTCTTGATAGGACGACATCTTCTTGCAAGAAAGTCTGTGTCCATGATGTAATTCTCCCAAATTATATGGTAGAGCAGCTATCATGATAAAGTAGGTTATTCAAGAAAACAGATATAAATCCTAGTCTCGTCGGATGTTTATCTTAACGTCTCTGGACTGTCTGAATAGTTAAAATGGAAACTTACTAAGTATTAAATATACGTACTGCTAACATTCAGACATGCTGTATTTGTTTTAATTCACCCGGCGCCAAATTGATTGCTTAGTTGATTTATATATTTTGTATGATTCGTGATTGATTAATTGATTATTCTGCTTTAACGCAAATATTTTTTTTAATTATATATCTGGCTTGTAAATAATCCTTTGCGTCGTTGGTTTGATTGCTCACCAGTTTTGCTTTTAGAATGGAGTTATTTAATGCTATAATCTTTGGTACAGACAAGGGATGGCCAAACTTGCTTAAAGTTCTGACGTTTGAGAGTCTCCCGACATGAACAAAATTTACGCATACGTTTTTGTTGCATACTCTTTTGCCCACTCTCACTCTCACCGGCGCATCATGTCTTTACACCCCTTACCCATGACATAAACCTTCTGAAATTCCACTGTAGCCCTTTCTGACCGGATATTCGTTAATCCCTCTACTTCCCACCATTCCTTCCCTCAGCACTAAGGAACAGATCTCACACAGATCTAGCATTAAAATTAGGATTTATATGATATTTATATGATATTAGCAGCATGGCCCGTCGTTGCCCGTGCTCGATTGAAAAATCGTACGACTCATGCAGCAATCGCTATCACTTGACTTAAAATATTTTTGCCCTTCCTTGCCTTTAAAGGAGTGCCCTTTGCCGTGCTGATGTTGCTACATGCCTTACTTCTTGCCTATCTCACACTGCGAATTTTTTCTAAGCTCTATACTAAACATTAAATCTGTTACGAAAAAAGAACTAAACAAAATGAACACAAAACGATCAGCTTTAAAAAAGGACTCGTAACTGGAAAAAACGAATGAAAAAACAATCTTAACAACAAATACTTTTTCACGCCCAAACCAGTTCTGCGGAATCAGAATCAACGTTGAGTTTAAGCAAGCGAATGAGCCAATTGGAGGAAAGTGTCATGCAGATTTAAAATTTTCCCACTTGTGACGAATGCAGCTATCGATTTTTTTTTGCATGCTAGTTAACATTCGTGGCAGCCAGCTATAGGATCTCACTCTGGCCAGTATAAAATGGCCGCAAACTACATGAAAACTGCCGTAGAAGCATTAAAAAATCGGTTATTTCCACTATCGATGGGAGTTGGGAAATGCAAAGTCGGTCTTGGCATTTCCGCTCACTTGGAGCATGTGCATATAAATTTTGGTGCAAATCCGTCGAAGATTGCGGCCGTGCATTCGTTACACACACAAACACATCCTGCCTTTTATAGATAGAGATGATATTTTTACTAACGATGGACTTACATTTTATCCGATGGGGTCTGAATTCCTACCGAGTAAATAATTATATAGCTGAAAACTGTTCTTATTTACCTTTTATATTAACAAAAACAGCTCAGCCAACATATTTCCACGAGTTACCTATGAAAGGTTAAAGAGCCGCATGTGGCTCTTGAGCTGCGGTTTGGCCGCCACTTGTATAGACCAACTTCCTTCATGTAAGCAAGGATAGTCTCTTTTTTATCTTCTTGTAAAGGTCCTCTGGACAAGTCATTTCACAAACTCGAGGTAATGTCATTACAATCGGTTAGATTATTAGATAATCCACAAAGCGTTTATAAGTCATAAAAAAATAAATCTATGAAAGAATTGATAAGCTATAAAAAGAAAATCAATTAAAATCGTATTTATGGCTCACGTCTTATATTACTTTCAGAACTTTTCTGTAGAATAAAATCCTGTTGCTTGACGTCGCTACTTCATCTCTCTGGACACTCACCCGCCATCACTGCCATACATGAGGATTGATATTGTATAGCATTTCTGAATTCTTTCCTTTATATCTAACGAGAACCTCCTATTTTTTAAGACTTTGTTTATCTGCTGAAACGTATATGAATAGTATTCGCATATAACACAGTAAAACTTGTTGGTTGGTGGGACGATGTTCTTTAACGGCATATCAACTTCTATAGATTATTTAATATCGCAATCTAAATATTTTATAAACAACTGTATGCTTTAAACTAGATATACCTTGTAGATTTATAATTACAGAGTGAATCTATGTATTTTAGATATATAGTTTAAAGATGATAAAAAGGTAATAAAAAAAATGTATTATCCATAGCTGGGACCCTAACATGTGCAACCACACCGGGTCAAGGTGGACATGGTTACAACATAAATTAAGAAGTGGTTCAATCCTCCTCAAAACCTTCAATCTGGCGATAGCAGGTCTTGCAGCTGGATATAACAATAAAACTTGTATTAACATGTATTGGTACACACAAGGGAGATGTCAGACTGGCAATTAGTTTCGGATAACGAGTTTTAGGTATGTTAATCACCGAGAGAATATTAAATATCTCCACAGTACTTTTTAAAACTGACATATCTAATTTTGGAACATATATAATTTATATTTCGTATAATTAAGACTTATATTTAAGTAGATGAAGCTAATTTTTGTGAGGCAATTAATATGTAAAATACGTTGCTAAGTGTTAAGGATTAATTAGACGAGAACAAGGCAAGACTAGAAGATTATTAGAGAGGTTGGAACATATTAAAATGGCGATTATGTTTATAAAGATGTGGTATAGGTGTAGATATCGGAATATATTCCAAGCTGGACTTTGAAGATGGAATCCAGAACATAAATTTTGGCACCATTACTGAAGGCCTGAATGGCGCTTTTCCTCTCACGATTCCTTGGTTGCGAATATAGTGTGTCTGAAACAAAACGATTTAAACCTGATCACTTTTTATCTGAATAACTCAAAGGTTTTTTTCACGAATTCTTACGGAAAATGGGGCAAAGATGTCTAATGACCTCACCATAAAAACTCGGAAAAAGAAACTGAGTTTAGTGTTTTTTAGATATTAAATATTTTGTGGGGTGGATAATCATGCTGTTACACGATTTGAACAATTTTGCTGTTACACCCGCTACACACACACACACATACACACACACACACACACACACACACACACACACACACACACACACATATATATATATATATATATATATATATATATATATATATATATATATATATATATATAGTACTATATAGTATCGCTGCCCACTCGTATTCGAGGGTACCCATCTACTAG
Source organism: Acanthosepion esculentum (assembly GCA_964036315.1). Classification (NCBI taxonomy): domain Eukaryota; kingdom Metazoa; phylum Mollusca; class Cephalopoda; order Sepiida; family Sepiidae; genus Acanthosepion; species Acanthosepion esculentum. Next base: position 64,091,195 of record OZ038486.1, on the reverse strand, counting down.
GCGGCTAGACAATCCCTGTTGCAGAGGCGCATTTGTGTTTATTTAACACCCACAGAGCCAAGCTGTGGTTTATACTGCAACTATGCTGAGCAAACCTTAGTTACAGTTCATGGGAAAGAGCACGTTATCTAGCGTGATCAACAATTTGAACAAGACCAGCACGCTAAAGCCCACAGCCACGATGACTTGGGACTTCGTGTTAGCACAGATATCGACGGTCCCCATGGGTTCCGTCTACCGAATTTCACACACAAGGCTTGGATC
>OZ038486.1:64025931-64088431 GCA_964036315.1 Acanthosepion esculentum | reverse complement strand
TTGATACGCTAGAGCAGATATGAATAGAAGAGATTCATGGAAGATTTAAGTTTAAAGATAGTAAAATCGACCTTGCTAACCGGACGCTTCTTCGTGGCCGAACGGTTAAGGCACGTCACGCGAAATGATGGTTCAATTCCTGTCGGAGAACGAAAATTTTCTATGAAAATTTCTCGGACATTCAGGCCGGTAAATGTTATTTAATACTGTTTATTATAAAACAGATCATTTGCTGAAATACTTGTATCTATAAAAAGAACGTTAAACATATCATCAATGACTTTAAAATAAATTGTCGGACATTGTCCAATTCAAATATATATGATGCAGATATTGTTTTAAGTTGTACTACATCTATGAGTAAAAGTGCTCAATATCAGCGAAAGAGTCTATGTAAATATATAATTGGGCACAGGGGTTAACACCGAGCATCGACATTCTTATGCCTATGCGTGTTTGATTTTAGCTCGACTATTTATATATGCTGATTACTGGTTCATTATATGTAGCAAGTGTTTTCTAATAAGGATTTTATTACAAATAATTTTAGAGGTAATTCAGTAGAAATAAATGTAGCTCCAAAATCGCTTATTAGTACCTATTTTATAGTGTTTTTTTGTTAACTTACTACTCATTATTACATGTTGATTACTGAGTAAATCGTTATTGATTACTTTTATAAATTCTACTTGTATTTATTCAAAGTTTATTAATTTAGCTTTTACTTAATTTGTTTATTATATATATATATATATATATATACATATTTATTTATTTATACAAGAATAAATCCTAAGGAGCCAGGCAAACCTACCTAGTTTTTGCATAAACGGATCTTCATTGTCAACTGGCTAAACCAGTTTACTCTTAAGATCAGATTAGGTGAAACCTGGATAGGTTTGCCTGGCTTCTTAGGACTTATTCTATTTATCGCTCTACTTCGCGTATTGAGCATTCTACGTTTTAGACTTTCTACTCGTTTCGGTTTATTTTCTTTCGACTAAGGACTTAAATCACTTGGCGATTTTTTCCGTCTTTTTCTTATGTTTTTAGTTCTTTCTTTTTTATATCCAATTTTTTCCTTGGGTAACAATTTATCCTGACATATCTGTAAGTTCAGTTATCCGCGATTTTCCAAACGAGTATTACTATTAATATATATATATATATATATATATATATATATATATATATATATATATATATATATATATATATATATATATATGTATGTGTGTGTGTGTAATAGAATTTATCTAAGAAGTTAAACAATTAAAGTTAAAAGTTAAATTAATAATAAATTATGAAATATTATAGAATTTTCAAAAATACATAAATAAATTTGAAATCTGATAAGAAAGAATAGGGTGTGTTAAAGAGAAAAGTAAAACACATGAATTCGTCATTTAATATCTGACTATATTTCTGAGATGAGGTATTAAGTACATTATTTCCATTCTTCGGACTATTGTCCTCATATTTGTCGCCATATTTATTACAACGTTTCGGTCTTTTTATACTCCGGCCTTCTTCAGGTGGTTGTAATGTCGAACTGAACCGTTTATTTCGCTCACTAGAGTAGACTGTTATAGTTTCACGTGCAATGTTTAATCTCTCTCAGAATAATCCTTTTCTGAAATAACACACTTCATCCAGCGTAGTTTCCATTGATGAAAGTATTGCCGGAACAAACTTTTGGAGATAAATATGATACGATCATTTCTAAACACCCATGCCGACAATACGACGATATACGGGTGCACATTAAAAATCTTGATGATCAGAGATTGGAGGCTGATCTATCATCCAATCTAGCGCTGACTTCCCAGTTGTGGGGGACTGTTTTGTTACATGCAATGCTTCGAAAACCAGACTAGTTACATTCCATCATCGCCGATCGGACATCGAACTATGAACGGTGAACAGATGTCCAAACGGGGAGACTTCCTGCCTTGCGAGAATATTGGGCCTTAAACTCACGCCTGACCTTAGATGGAAATCGTAAATGAGATCCATCGCAAAAGATTCAGGACAAATCCTCCGCCTCCACTAAGGAAGTGATTTATCATGCTATGTTTTACCTTTAGATAAGGCTGAGAATGGATTATTGTTGTCATATTTGGGTGGGAGCCAGTCCCCACTTTCCTGTCGAGATAGATTTGAAAAGAATCTCAGAATTCCTTGGGGGTTTTATTTATTATTTTATGAATTCGATTGGAATTCCAACTGGGCTCTCCGATTCCCCATACAGAGCTGCTATCTATTATTCCACAGTTAATTTGGCGTAAATTTTTCTTACAACTATTCATCTGAAGATGATAATAACATGAAGAATTTTGATGAGAAAAAAATTGTTAATATTTTTGTCTACAATGAAACGAACAAAATAAAATGATTTTATTAAAGTTATCTTCAATTGATAACAAGTTGCAAAAGTATAAAAAAACAGTATTAGTTAGTAATACAGATACCTAGAAAAATATATGGTTTATAATTTACGTCTGTTTTTTTTTTTTAAAATAAACGATGCACTGTTCATTGTTTGCCTCACGTTCCAAGAGATAGGATTGAAATGATGAACTAAAATAAGTAACTAAGTAATCGTTTTAAGTTCTCTGAATATCGATGTTGAATAATCTTCAGTACTCACTGTAAAAAAAAAAGATAAATATAAAACGTCAAAATACGAGGTGCTCTCCTTATGCAAATAAACAATCCGCATGAAAGTTCATCACTCAAGGGACAGCATTTTCGAAGATAACATCATCCTCTACTCAGCCGCAGTCAGGTTTTGTATCACGTAACAGATTAAATCTAAAAAAGAAACATCCTACACATGATGTCACTTGCATAGATGATGTGCTTATATTTAATTTCACAAAGATAGCGTTTCGAAAAACGTCAGTATGAAGTTAATATAAACATTTCTATACGATACTGCTAAGATGAAATTTCCAGAAAAAATACTCGATGTTATATATATATATATATATATATATATATATATATATATATATATATATATATGTGTATAATATTTATTTAAAAATTATAACATAAGTATGTTATAACATCACTACAAATATAGCCATTTTTTCAAGACTTCTGTTGTATTGTCAAATGATGGTGTTGTAAATAAAATATAGAGGTTTTAAAGAGTTAAATAAATCAACCAATATCCTCAATTTGGGAAAGATTTTTACGTAAGATGTAATGGGCAATCAAATTACAAGAATATGATAATTCAAATAACGCGACAACCGACCCTGGATATAGTTTATTAATGCTTAAAAAAATAATTTTAGATTATATAGAAAATCAGTATCCAGTCAAGGTGCAACTAAAAGCACCGAAACGAAGTTGCATCTTTGTAGCGAGTAAATTATTTTGTCTATATGAAAGAAATCTAGTATATATATATATATATATATATATATATATATAGGAGTTGGACAAAATAATTGAACACTTGTTAAATTCAAAGAAAATTTATTTAATATGGAGTTGGTCCTCTTTTAACCTCACATATAATTTTAATACGTCTAGGAATAGAATCAATATACTTCCTGACTTCATCAAAAGGAATTTTCAGCCATTCTTCCATTAACACCTGCTCTAGCTCTTTAAAACACGACGGTGGAAGATAGCGGCTCCTAACTTGTCGCTCTAAAACGCACCACAAATGTTTAATAATACTGATATCTGGAAATTGGGGAGGCCACTCCATGTGTTCTAACTCACTTTTATGCACTTCATACCAATTCTTAACCATTCGAGCGGTATGTATTGGAGCATTATTGTATTAGAAGATGCAGTCACCATCAGGGCTAAAGTCTGGGCCATTTGATGAACATGATCTCCAAAAATGTTCAGGTAATCTTTGCTATTGATTATTTTATGCAGGGCAACTATTGGACGGAGACATTTCCATGTTATGGCTGCCCAAACTATCACTGATCCACCTTCACTGCTGGAAGAAGGCGTTTCTTTGGGCAGCCTCCACACATGAACTCGCCCTGAAGTTGGGAAAAGAGAAAAACTGAACTCGTCTGAGAATATGACTTGCTTCCATTGCTCTGCAGACCAGGCATTGTGATCTCTTCACCACTTCAACCTCTTCTGAATTTTGCGAGTGGAGAGAAGAGGTTTCCTTACGACGGCACTTCCATGATATCCAGCCTTATGGAGCTCACGATGAACAGTTTCAGTAGAAACTGGTCTATTCAGATGATTATTCAACTCAGCAGTCACTTTGGCCGCAGTAGTCCGATGATTTTTTTGCCACATTACATTTCAATGCACATCCGTCCCTGTCAGTAAGTTTGCAAGTCCGGCCGGAAATGCTTCGGTTACTCGAGGTTTTGCACTGTTTCTAGAATTGAGCCATAGTTCTTGATATGGTAGCTCTTGAAAAACCAAACATTTCAGCAACCTTAGGGATCGAGGCTCCTGCTATGCGAGTTCCAACAATTTTCCCTTCTTCGAACTCGGAGAAGTCACGCATTTAGCTTAAATTTTACTACATTCTAAAAATAAATTAGACAAAGACAGTAAATTAGATGAATAAACGTATTTACAATAGATATAACCTGCAATTACGAAGTTTTAGTTAAAGTTCTTAATATAGAAGGTCTTTGGGTGGAATTTGCACCTGTTCTAATTATTTTTCCAAAACCTATATATATATATACATATATATATATATATATATATATATATATATATATATATATATATATATATATATATATTGAGAAATATTTCGTTGAATAATTCAGATATGTTATGTATACTTATTTTCGATAGGATCCTTTCATATCCACGGATAAGCTTTTTGGTGTCATTATTGTAGGGCGAGAGAAAATCACCGTGTTGATACATATATCGTTTATTCTCGAGTACGTTCCATTCGGTACAATGTCATCATCAGGGTATTGTTTATTACGGAATAAACGTTGTAGTGTTCATTATTGCGAAAAACAAAAATTGTGATAATCTGAAAATTCTATTTCTTATATGTTGAGAGAGAAGCGCTGAGTCAGAGCGTGGCCACTCTACACCCTTTAAGAGAAGATATCTAAGAATGGTGTAGATTTTTTAGAATATGATTATTAGAGAGAAAAAGAAAGAAATTATTACTATCTATTATACAGCTTTTAAAACATTTTTCGGGTGTTCATATTTAATTGTATTAAGGTTTGGTTTTTAACTTTTAATATAAATAGCTTCAAGAATTTGTAGTTTGTGTTTATTCTTTTCGGGAAAATGTATGGAGGTATTTTAGACAAGGATTTTCCTGAATTGCGAATGTTGACAGGTATGTCGTTGTAAATATTTATAAACGTTGGACGTATTATTCAAATGAAAACTTACCAGCCGTGACACCGTTGTTGTAGTGTGTCCAACATAAATATTGTTTACCGATGGACATTTAAATTTATAATAATGTTGGTCTTTTTCAACACGCTAGTGGGCGGGGAAGAGTCATTACGAATAAGTGTATTAGGTATAGTATATTTGGTGTAGTATAAACTAATTTTATTTTTTTACTAGGATCTCTGGTGGATATATATTTTGTTATTATATTTTTTAGGATATTTTCGTCTCCCTTATATTTAGCATGCATTAGGTTACGATGTAAAAGATTAATATGTTTGGAGTTAGCATTACATTCTATTTGTTTAGTATAAAGATCTCCGATGGAGCATCTTATTTGTTCATCAACAATATAATTAAGGAACTTAGTATTGATGAATGTTTGTTTTATATTTTTTTTAGTTCGCTGAAGAAAATCTGTTTTGTGGATGAATTAATTTTTGCAGAGCTTATCAGGTTTATTTTATAATTACTATTTTATAGTAATTTGGACATTCACTCTTATAGTTAAGGGTACAGGAATTTATGCTGGTAGTTCTTTTTATATGGAGAGATCGTGAACCTATTGTTATTAGTGTTTATCAGTATATCAAGGAATGGGATTTTGTTGCGATTATTAAGTTCGTATGTAAACTTAAGGACAGAGTTTTCCTGGAATTGTTTTGGGGGATTATGTATTTCTTCTGTATTCTTGACTAATGAAAGGATATCGGCGACGTATCATAGGCAGATGGATTTTTTAAATTGTTAACGATGTTATTTTCAAGATTAGTCATATAGAAATTGCTAAAAGTCGGACCAAGAAGTGAACCCATGAAGACACCATCGCGTTGTATATATATCTTAATTTTGTGATTAGAGAATAGGACTTCGGTAGTGCAGGTTAGCTGTAGTTTCCGTAATATAATAGACCTAATTTTAAATGGAGGTATTGTATATGTTCCTCATGGTGTATATTATTGCATATGTTTTTTATAACAATCTCAACAGTTTCACAAATAGTGACATATATATATATATATATATATATATATATATATATATATATATATATACATATATATATATATATATATGTATATATATATATATATATATATATATATATTCTATCTACCTACCTCCCTACCAACCTATCTATCTACCAATCTGCCTCTCTCTCACTATATATGTGTGTGTTTATGTGTGTGTTTATGTGTGTGTGTGTGTGCGCATGTGTGTGTGTGTGTGTGTGTGTGTGTGTGTGTGTAAAGTAGACATGTATGTATTTTCGCAATTGGAAACAAAAGCACACACACGTTTGGTCAGAAGATGAAAACAGTTATTACTATCCGCTCTTTCCCTCAGAAACGGTAAAGAACTTTTTTAAACAATTTCATTGAGGAGAAAGCTATTCCCCAGTGCTCACACAAACTCATAAAAATTTCACACCATGTCTTCCTTCTTTAAGCTCACGTGTGCTTAAAATCTTCAGCACAAGAATTGGAAGAAAAGGAAGTTAACCTTTTTCACAAGGCAACCACAACAGGAAGTGCTCTCTCTCCACACACACACAAAAACGCAAACAGACACGCACGCACGCACACACACACACACACAAACACACACAGGCACACAGACACACACACACACTCACACACATATATATATATATATATATATATATATATATATATATATATTAGCATATGAATATTAGTGGGAACATATAAAAAAGACTTCCGCTGATCGTTATGGTGGATCTAAAAGAAAAAATGATAGGTATCTTCGCACCTGCCTCCAGAGATGTGAATGCATGCAAATGAATATTTACATATTTACAGACCCCATTTTTTTTCTCGGGAAATTATTGAACCTGTGAATACGAAGAGCGACATCATTTATATGGATCAGTGACTAATGGACGAGAGTTTGTTCTTATGTCATAATATATATATATATATATATATTTTTTTTCAAACATGTTTGGTTAAATAATTTTGATGCATTATGTCTATTTATTTTAGTTTTACTTCTTTCAATTTCACGAATCAATTTCTTGGTGGCTGGAGAAAATTGATTAAGAAAAATTAGAAAGCAATTATTAAAATAATTTTATTTTCTCAAGATATTGCATCTCTGATAAAAATCTTAATACGTCTGCTTTATTTACATCAAAGACGAAAACGAGAAAGCTTTTTTCACTTGAAAATCATAGTTAGATCTCAGAACAATTGAAAGAACTCTCATGTCCACAGTCACTTTTTAGATAAATATTAGTCGAAAATACATCAGTATTCCATCAAGATAATACTAAGCAAATACGTAAAATTTTGGAAGCCATGCATATAAGAGAATAGCGACCAAAAATAAATAATATCAGCTACCACTTTTGCTACAAAGTTCTTAAAAGTTCGTAGCAGCAATGTGTTATATAAAAATACTAAATTAATATGCTACAATTAAAAATATATTTTAAAATAATTACATAAATTACCTCACTTGCATAGAGTTAAAAAATATTTTGAACGGCTGTCACATCCATAGATATACAACCATTGAAGATAGTCTCATATGAAATTGAAAGTACTTGGGAAAATGAAAATAATTTGAAAGAAAATTTTGTAATTTTTTAAAATCAATTTTCTACAGCCACCAAGAAATTAATTCATGTATTGAAAGAGTAAATCTAAAATATTCAAATATAATACATGTAAATTATTTAACCAAAGATGCTTAAATGAAAATATGCTGCCTATATATATATATATATATATATATATATATATATATATATATATGTATATATATATATATATGTATATATATATATATATATGTATAAATATATATATATATATATATATATATATATATATATCCGTAGTGTATATTTAAACAAAGATGTAACAACTGTATACATTGAACAATGTTAAGTAAATGCCGTACCATCAACTCCATATCCAAATAGATTTTTAAAATAAGAGAGAAAAAAAATTCATAACATTAATCCATATAATATTCTACAATTTATATATATAATATATGTACATGTATATGCATATAAACTAAACATAATCTACCATGTATTCAATTGTGAAAGCAGAATAACATAATTCATATTTTATTACGTCAAAGCTCACAATTAAATTCCGGCATTAAATGACGCATAAGGAGTTGATATGTCATTTAATAAATCAATCAATCACGTGCCAATATTACATTTTACACCTGCCTGTTTTCAATACGTGTCTGTCGATTACCACGATCATGAGAGCGGAAGAAAATACATATTTCTTCTTCTTCTTCTTCTTCTTCTTCTTCTTCTTCTTCTTCTTCTTCTTCTTCTTCTTCTTCTTCTATATATATATATATATATATATATGCACATAACTATACATATATTTTATCCACATAACTCAATAATATCAAATTTCCCATATATTACTACTTCATTTATATTCATGTTTCATTTCTTTCCTTATAATTTATTTTTTCTTTTACCTTAAACATCTTACCAAACTACCTCCCTTTAATCTTTAACGTTATTTTGGCCATGCGAAAAGAGCGTTATTAATTTTAAATTTGTAATTCTTCTTTTTTTTTCAATCTTTCCACATATTTCTATTTTTTAAAATATGTAACTCACCTGCATCGCATTTACTACTCATTTTGTCCAATTTTATTTCTGAGCAACGTATCAGCGTTCCTCCCACAAGCCATTTGTTTACTTTTAACAAGATAGACCTTGTGGCCAACGAGGTCTAATTCAGTGAAACTTAAGTCGAACAACAAAACGTAGGTACTAGTTTATGTACTAATATATATATAAAGATAGAACAGTAAGATATATAATACGGTGTTCTTATCGATATTTTTTTTTACAAAACAGTACTCAATGTAAATTTACAGAGCATAAATATTATAAATTAACTGATTTAAAATATGTTTTTTTTTCGCTACACAGTATTAACCATGTTTCAAAAACTGAAGCTAAAAACTTCAAATTTAATTATATAATTAAATTAAAAGCATTAGTTCTGTTTCATCTCCAAGCGAATTCCAAAATTCGCTTGCAAATGCAACAGAACTAATGTTTTAATTTGATTATATAATTAAATGTGAAGTTTTTAGCTTCAGTTTTTGAAACATGGTTATTACTGTGTAGCAAAAAATATATTTTATATCAGTTAATTTATAATTTATATATATATATATATATATATATATATATATGTATGTGTGTGCGTATGTGTGTGTTTATGTATGAATGTATATATATATATATGAAAGAATGTTTTTTTCTTCTAAATGCGTTCATTTAATAAGGGCTTGTTTGTGAAAATTTAAGTATATCGTTCGCGCATTCTTTTAAAGCAAGGTAAGAGTGTCAAAACTGATTTTTGTTTTTAAGTAAATGTTCACTATTTTATGTGAATCGGAGATATCGAAGACATATGAGAGTAATATCGCTTGCAAAGCGGCATCTATTGAATAGAAGAGAATAAATATAGTAAAATAAAATTGTTACTTATCGACCCATACATTCACTTCCTATATGAACAGACTCTTAATAATGCCACTAAACTATTTCCACAAAATCTATAATAGGTACTAGGTGAACAATAGCGCGAATGGATAGACCATGTTTTCAGCTTCTTCTTCTTTCTGTAGCGTGTCCCTGCAAGACATAGGCGATCATAGTTCTCCACTATTTCCTGTCCTTTGTAGCTCTTAATAGATTTTGGCCTTTTGTTTGGTTATTTCTCCTAAAACTAGTTCCAGCATCTACTCAAACTCAAAACATACATCATGCGTTGTTTTCCTCTGCCCATCTTGCTTTCAGTCAGTCTTGTGAGTGTCAGATTTTCCAAGCCCCCTTGAAACTTCAACTATCTCTTCATGATGTTAAGTATAAGTTATCATTTTGTTTTCTATTTTCTCTAAAACCTCGTCATCATCAACAGTTATGTTATCCTTAACATCTTTCCGTAGAGCCACATTATTGTTGCTTCAAGTCATTTCTTCATCTTTGATGTGAGTGTTCAACATTCGCTGACATATAGGAGGACTGATATCGCATAGTACTGTCTTCGTTATTTCTAGCAAATTTTTTCCCCTCTTTCTTAATACTCAGCTTAGTTTCTGGAATGCATCTTGAGCTATCCTAATGCGTCGTCGGATTTCAATGTCGCATTGTCCGTCCTCTTTTGAAACAATTCCCAGATATTTAAATTATTGTAATTGTTTGATTTTTGTTAATCTAAATTTGCAATATTCATTTTGGGCTCATCCTTTTGCTAACGACCATACATTCCGTCTTCATGCAGTTGATGTTTAATACTTTCTTTTCGTTTTTCCTTCACTAAATGCTGTAGGAATTTCTGTAGTTTCTCAAATAGTTGCTGCCATTGACGATGGTCTTTCAAGACAGTTCTCTCGAAGACTTATGCGATGCGCATGAGTATCGTATAGATTTGCACGGAAATTAGCATATTAAAATCTCTGTCGTTACTGGTGGAACGCATAATCTATCGCCTGCGTTCACAACGTAGATTTTGGGCTAGGGAGGCGGTCAACAAACTTTGATGAATGAAAATGGCTACAATAGATTCCACACGTGTCACAGATAACAAAGGAGAATCTATATGCGTTATTGATGGGATGGTTCAACATCTACTGGCTTACAACCAACATCCGTCTCTGACATAGTGAGCCAATATAATATGATAGCCAGCATTAGTTTCGGAATGAGCCAGCTATGTTTCGTGGAGATCACTTGACGGTAAAGTATGTCGGCGATTCTCCCGAATAGCGTTAGAAAAATTTCAGTTTATTCTTGCATCATTTTATCCAAGAGAAAGTTGGAGTAAATCGGTTTCAGATTTACACCGGGGCGTTTAACATAATGATATATTATATTTATTTAAATCATATACCGTATATATTCGCGTATCATGCTACATTTGAAGACCTAATTTTGAAGTTAATTTTAAGGGGGTAACATCATACACGAGATATAAAATTAACATATATACTGTTGGCCCTGGCCACGCCGTTGATCAAACTATATATCCATACTGTAGTCAAAAGGCACAGATGTATTTAAAATAAATATGATTTTAATAAAACTGATATTTTACTTAACTGTATCCAGTAATAATGCATGTAATGTTCACATATTAGAAACGTATTATAAAATAAAAACATTACGAATATGCATCGTTTCCATTGTTTACGTTTATAAAATGTTTATCTGTTTCTCGTTCGATTGTTTATGGTTGTACGTGTTTAGGCAACGACTAAAGCCTTACTCACGATACATTTATCATTCTCTTTTGCTTTTTAAATTTATTTAACTAGAAGATAGGATAAAGAGATTGAAGAAAGGAGGTTAGTCTATTGCAATTTAGTCTCTCAAAAAAGGAGTCGCAAAATACACACGATACATGATAAAATCATTTTTATAAGTGAATATTTGTGGCCGCACGATACGCGAAATCGCGCGTTACAGGAGTATATACTGTAGTTCTGTAAACATAGACTGTTAACTATTAGGTAAGCTTTATTTATTTTAGAAATATATTAGAATAATTCAGAATTTCTTCTCGGAGCAAACTGCCTGCATACAGATAGATAATGAATTCAGTAGATACACAAAAATAAAAAGGATGTGTCTTATGAGCAGAATTATACAACCTTAACTGTGAAGCAGTCCTGAGATAAATAGAATTCCTACCAGCATTCATTATTGGCGGTCACAATCTTAACAACATTAGATTTGCAGACGACATACTACTGATAATAGACACACAAAGTAAAGTACAGTAACTGCTACAGAAGTTCGTAAAGGAAAGTGAAACGAAAGAACGAAACCTCAATTTTAAGAAAACAGAATGCAGGGTTGTAGGCAAAATGAAAAGTCTAACATACGATTTACTAATTGGAGACAGGGTAATCAAGCAAGTGCAGCAAATTGAATATCTAGATATTGTTTTAACTTAGGAAGGAAAAATGCAATATTGAAATCCGAGACGCATTGGGATAGCGAAAGATGCTTTCTAAAAGCTAAATAAACAGAAAAAATCCCTATAAACGAAAAAAGAGTATCGAACTGCTATATAACATCGAAGAAGAGTCCTGAAGCTACAGAATTGTGTTTCTACATAAAGATACTGAAAATACGATGTACATGTGAGTAACGACAAATTTTTAGGGAAATTAGAGACAAAAAGAACACCTATATTTAACACAAGAAAGAGACAGTTCGGAGTTCTGGGATACATAATGAGGAAAGAGGGCTTAGAAAATTTCACACTCACAGGACATAGTGAAGGCAAGAGAGATAGAGGAAACCTTTCTTAATGAGATTGGGCAAATGCGTGGCAGGATATGGATTAGGAGAGACAGCAAAAAAAAATTACTAAAAGTTAAAATGGACAGAGCGTTGTGGAGAGCCATGTTCGCTTTCTGGAAGACAAAACATGGAAGAAGAGGTATGTTTACATGTGGATATCTCGAATTAGGCTGATCGTTTGTTTCTGCGTATAACAACATGGGTAAGTATATTCTAATTCTAATGTTAGAGAGATTTCATTGTCTCTTCGTGTCAGCCCGGTATCTGCTGTGATCTGATATCGGCTGCGTCAGTGGGAACACCATTTCGGCTGATAGTAGGCGCCAGAGGAATGGGATTTTCCATTTCTGAAATTTGAATACATGAGATCCCTTGATATGTGCTGTCAAGTGTGCCCGGGAATAATTGATGGGGAGCAGTAGTGCCCACTGTTGACAGCGCAGTGTACAATCACAGTCTCTTAATGATCATGGCCACAGGTGTCTTCTTTGAATTGTTTGTGATAACAGACAAGCAGCACGACATTAAATGCTACTTATGTCAGTTCAGGGCATATGAGAGCAGAATACACCTTAAGGTTCTCTGTTAACACTACACAACATCTCTGCCCACGGTTTCGTGACGTCGCTAATTAGGCAATGAAGGATTGGTACAATATGGTAGCCAGGGGCCTCAGTTATCAACAAGTTATCATCTAGGCAGGCAACATTTAATAAGTGTACACTACCTGTTCATTAAACGTCATTGACGAGTGATCACTACGTTTCAATGCTTCGTGGTTATTTGAAACCATTTATAGATTGCACATACCTCAACTATGAGGTATTATTCCAACGTGATAATGCATCTTGTCATTGGGCCTAAGTTTCTTAAAATAAATTTAAGGAACATTCAGAGAATTGGATAAAAACAAAAAGTTTTTATCTGGAGTCAGAATGAGTGCCGTGATTGCGCCTACCTTGAATCCGACATAAAAAATCAGGATGTGGAATTAGTAAATATTGAACAGTTCAAATACCTAGACATAATGATCAGTTATGACAAATTTAATATTGGAGATAAGGAAATTGGACAAGGAATAGACTCCGCTGGAGGTGGTTTCGTCCAACTGCCTACATTTCTGCAAAATCAAAAAATAAAAATACAACATGAAGACACGTGTCATGTTTTTAAATAACCTCGTCAGATGGAGACTGTCATATGCGTTGTAGGGAACGAAATGATAACCTTCGGAATACAAAGAACCTCTATTAAATGGACTGTTCTAGTAGTAATATAAGCATCTATGGTGTTGGTCTCGGGTGGGGAGTTACTTTCCAGCTTCGTCTTTAGCATGCATCAAGACGTCGAACTTTGACATCAGGCAGAGAGGAAGCCAGACGAGGCTATGCCGAATGGCAGAGTCTCGTCTGGGGAGCTAGACAAACACGCCCCCGTGTATATGGGATCTACGGGGAAATTTTTGCCCAAGTCTACGGGCTTGGATCACCCCACATAAAAATGGGCCTCGTGCCACCTCCTGCCTCGTGGGGAAGTCGGGTAAATATCGTTTGCTTTCCAGCTTCGGACGAACTTGTAAATATCTACTTGTATTGTCCTTGTTTCAAATAAACCCTTATATTTTATAAGTTGCTGTTATTATTTTCAATAGCCAACATTACAAAAATATGGATGTCATATATGGCGCCAAATTAATTCAGGAACATCTAAACAATCCGCTGTCTACGATCACTTTCTCACATCAATGATTAAAAACAGTTTTCAGCCAGTGAAGCCTGTTTGTCTTGACGAAAACAATACATCTCCGAACAATGGGGACTGACTTTAAAAATCACAAACAAGATACTGTACCAGATAACAGAAACTGCATCACTTGAGAAACAGCTGCAAAAATTAAATAGATTCAATGATGGCTTCAACGACCTTGCATAGCATTAGGGAAACACGAAAGTAAGTAGAATGCACATATAGCGGAACAGCATGAGATAATTGTCTAAACATTTAATATCTAATGAAAAAAAAACACTAAACTAATGGAAATTCTTTTTCCGGGTTTTCAATAAGATGTTTAGCCATCTTGACACCATTTGTCCTACGAATCACTGAAAAACACTTTGAATTATTCAACTAGAAATAAAACAGGTTAACATTGTTTTGTGTCAGCCCTACTATGTCTTCCCAACTGAGCAATGGTGAGAGGAAAAAGATCATGCAGGACTTCAGTCTTGATACCAACATTAATACTATGGCTTCAATGTTCAAAGTTCATTGAAGAACCATCAAGAGGGGGCAGTAGAGAGGGAAATTGGATCAGGAGAGTAATTACACATACTTATTTGCTCGAAGTAGAGTCCAATAGTGTTATAAAAACCTGGGGAATTCCAGTAAGATATTTTTAATCATTTCTAAGATACAACGGTTCAAAACTTAATCTAACAATTGGAGAATTTTGTTGTTACATCCGCTGAATGTTTTCAGTTTCATATTGCATTCTATAGCACCAAGCATGTTACTCGGAATCGTGGTGAGTTGATATACAACGTATTTTGGTAATATATTTATTATTATTATTATTATTATTATTATTATTTAATTAAGTCTCTGTCTAATGATATGAATAACTCAATTTGAAAAAAATCAATATCAAGATCTTGAAAGGGAATATTCAGAACATTATATAAACTTCGAATAACCATCACTGCGGATGATCTTAATAAATATATATTCACTGTGTTTACAAACTAGTTATTCGTATTTGTGATACGTTTAGAAGACATGAACATTTCTCATGGCAATTCAAAATTGGTTGTCTGTATTACAATTGAACGGGAATGGAATGTGTGGCAATATTTGTATATTCTTCGTATTGTTTTATTTATATTTATCACATATCACATTACATATTGTATATTGCATTACATGTCACAATATGTATATTTTATTATTTATAATATAATTATTATTTGTATAAAAGTAATCTTTGGTGACGAAGAAAAGAGTACTGAGCTGCATTTGTCATTCTATACGGCAGAGAATTTCTCCTCGATGATGAAGAAGAGACCCGAGACAACGCAGATGTAGTTTTACAGAAGAATGTTAGGATAACATGGAGCGAGCGTGTGAGCAACTATGAGGTCTTGGAGAGGATACAAACAAGGAGAAAGCTTATGCTTAACATAAGGAAGAGGTAGATGAAATTTCTGGAACCCGTAATGAGAAAGGAGTGCCTGGAGAATCTGATACTCACGGGTCGAATAGAGGGAAAGAGACACAAGGGAAAGTAACGCATAACATACCTGGCGGGCTTAAGCAAGTGGATGGCAGAACGTGGTCTAGGGGAGTTGGCAGAGGCACGAAACTTATTGAGAGCTACAAGGGATAGGGGGAAGTGAAGAGCCATGATCGCCTACGTACTGATAGAACTGCTGGGTTTTTTTTATCAATAAACCAATGGAAGATTATAAGCATAAGAATTTATTATTTTATCTAAATCATCGCGGTGTGTAATCTAAACCCATAAGTGCTCATATGGAATCGATTAATTGGAATTAAATTCAAAAGTGTGGTATTATTTATAACGTGACTAAAGTACATCATGAACTAACCCTTGAAAAAAAAAAGTAAAACCTGAGTTAGAAGAGGACATTCGCTGTCGGTATCCAAGAGAACAAGAAATATAGGCTTGCGATGACGGAGGAGATGTATTTCTTCATAAGGGCTGCACTCTTAAAGCCACTTATCTGTCAGTCGATATCCCTACCTCTTATTTTTTTCTCCCCGTCCCCACACACTGCGCCGTTTGCAAGGACGAGCAACCAGTACCCATTCTATCATCGACTTGTTTTTATTTCTAGAGTTTTAGTAGTGTAATGTACTCTAAGTTTGCGTCCTCACGTGCTACTCTTCTTTCTTTCTTTCTTTCTTTCTTTCTTTCTTTCTTTCTTTCCTCTCACATTGATGTTTGCTTTAAAACTCCCTGTCATCTTGTTATCAGTTTTCAAGTTTATTTGATTTGGGTTCCCACTTTCGTATAACGTTTCTATTTTCCTTTTCAGAAAACACATTTCTCGTGCTGGGTGAGGGGGGTTACCCACCATGAACACTGTAGTACACCTTATCTACATAGAACCTGTTCCAAGTTTCCAGGCGGCTGCCTAAACGGGGGGATCGGACCGAATATTATACGTAAGGGGAGAAATTAAATAAATACCACACATGTAAGCCAGAATAGAAGAAAAACAATAATAGATTAAAAGGAAATTCTTTTATTAACAAAATCATTCAATATCTGTTAAATATTTATTTTCTTTCATTTATTATATACAGAGTGAATGAAAAGTAAATCCCTGTTATATGCATGATGGACTCTTCCGTCTAACTATAAATTTTACAAGACGGGATAGTCCACCATACATAAAATAGGGAGTTACTTTTCGATCATTATATATTATAATCATTATATTTATTCGAAGTTATAAATACATTGTTTATTATTATTTTGTTTCAACGTTTTAAACAGTTACCGTTTTTTTTCTGTTTTAGTATTTATTTGATTTGTACAAATAACCTGAAGATCCTTCGTCTTAATTTTACTTTCCGTTTTTTTTACCTAAAGATATTTATCAACTGTACATTTTTCGTCTGTTTTTTTATTATCAGTTGATAGTTTAGGTGTAAGGACTGTCAAAAAGTGAGTATAAATGTTTAAGAAATAAAACTTATTGCGTATTAAATAATGATTTCATAACCTCCGACTATTTTAGACGTAAATCGCGATATATATATTTTTTTTATTTTTTCGATTTGTTTAAAACATGAAGAATATTTTCGATATTCCTGTTTGTTTACTAATGTTTAATTTCATAATTTATCTTTGCTTTCTTGTAATTTTGTTTACCTAACGTTTTTAAACCGCCTTTTTTAGATTCTGAAACACTTAATATATATATACTGTCTATATACGTACATAATATACAGTGGCCTAAGAAACGTTTCACGTCCTGGGTATGACGATAAACTACATCCGCGTCCTGGGTATGACGATAAACTACGTCCAACCAAAAGGCCGTCGATCCGATCAATCGGCTAGTCATGTCATGCCCCATCACATCTAACCCATCCCAAAACAACTACAACTTACAATTAACTTTCCCACCCAAACTCTACACTAAATATACTAACACCTTATCCCTAAAAGGTGATGGAAAGCGGTGGCTTAGGGTCAATCGGTAGAAAAAAATTTAAACAATGATGTAGCCAGCTATACGTCTTGAAACAATGATGTTTCCAGCTATACGTTTTTGATATATCTAGTAAATCCTGGATCTGTCATTAAATAACTCATAGTGGTTGATATGCCATAAAACCCCAAACAAACCAACAAACAAACAAACGTTTTAGCCAGGAGAATTAAACTACATCAAATTTCAAAATTTAGTTACGTAATCCCAACTCAACATAAATAAACAGTATTTGGAATTAGTATAGATTAGGTCCTCCATTCCCTATTTTCAGTACTTGTATTCGATTTTTCATGGGTTTGATCAAGTTATAGACAATCGCCTGAGCCATGTTTTGCCACTTCTTTAGCAATGTTTCTTTAAGGCTTGCCACTGACGTGATTTTGGCTGCACGCTCTCGAATTCTTCGGTCAAGGTGCTCCCAAACGTGTTCTCTTGGTTTCATGTCAGGATGTTGGGCTACCCATCGCAGTGACTTGATTCCTTGCGATTCCTTCAAGGTCTTTGCTACTTTTCTCATTTGATATGACACACCATCTTCCTGAAAAAGGTAGACATTCTTGTCAATCTGATTGTTTTCAAATAATGGGAATTGTCTTTTCTCTAAGATTTGACAGTATTTTGGACCATTCAACCGATCGCCAACAAGAATCAACTCAGGTTTCGCTCCAAACCAGACAGCCCCTCACACCATTACTCCAATCCCTCCAGGTTTCACAGTCGCTTGCATACATTCAGTATTCCAAGTCTCATTTTCGTTTCTACAAACATAAACCTGTCTCGAATTCGAATACTGGCAACATTTACTTTCATCTGGCCAAATTAGAGACTGCCAAAATCCATACTTTTTGCTCTCGAATTCTCTCGCCCAGTCCATACGCCTGTTCCTATTAACCTCTGAAATCTAGGGCTTCTTTCTTGCATTACTTCTTTGATAGCCTAGCTCTTTCAGAGACTTTATCATCGCATATGGCGACATTTCCATTCTGTTGGCGACAACCTTGGCGCTCTGACGACGGTTTCTGATGACTTCCCTATTCAGTGCCTTTTTCGTTCGGTCAGACACGATGCTTCGTCTTTCTTAATGTTGTTCCACACGACAGTCGCCTTCTTCATTAAATTTCTTGAAAATATTATCAACCGTTTTATGATTAACCTGGAAGAATCTAGCAATTTCTCTATTTGACTTGCCACACTGATGCCATCTTATTATTTTCCCAATTTCACCAATTTCCTTACTTCCTCGAAATTTCATTGCAAAATATAAGTCAATTATCGTTCATAGATGAGAGTAAGTTGATACTAATACGGTACTGTTAAAAAAAAACTTTATTACACAAGCCAAAATTGCTGTAATCAATGGTGGCAAAAAACTAATCATAGCCCACTGTATATCCTAAAGGTTGTCATAGCGGGAGATGACAGTGTAGATAAGCTCACACTCTATAAAATGCTTTTGTGGAATGCGTCTCAAATAGTGTCTGACAACTCAATCCAGTTCCAAGTCGAAGAATGGTCGAAGGCAGAAAATACTTATAACCATATATTTCGGGTAGATGGTACCCGACAGCCCAGCAAAGAAGTCCATCTAGGGGAATGAAAACCTTGATTTTAAATTTCCATTGCCTTACGTTCTTATTCAAAACACAGAAAATTCTATGGAAGTAAATCTAGACAGAAAACACGAAATGGGGCCCTGAAAAAGGTTGGCTCTCTACACTGACAACTTTCTAGCACCTCCTGCAGCCAAGCCGACCCCAAATGCAAACCCATGAATTCCTTTGGATCTTTTCGGTGCGGCCGATAAGTGGAAACCATGTTGTCTGGGAAGCCCATAGATTCCATATACCACCGCCAATATAGGAGAAGGAAAAATCTAAATTCAAACCACTTGTCACCTCTTTAAATTTTGAGACGAGGGAAGGTTGTAACCTCACCATTTCCTGTCCAAAATGAAACCGGCAAAGCATTTCACTCTTCGACCTTGAATGTCACCATGAACTACTATTGTGTGATGGAAGGGAGCGGTGATCAAAGCGGTGCAAATTATGCCAAGTGAATAAATGAATGAAACATTTCTTAACAGATTATTCCGTTCTCTGAAGCGATATATTTACTAACTTCTTATGCAAAGTAAGAGCCATGCGCATGCGTACTGACCTGCTAAAAGCTGATCGTCTGCATAGATAATCTGAAATTATGGACAAAATAGAAGGGTTTTATCATTTTGTAAATTTACGTCTTTATATTTCCATCATAGGTAAGGGTCTGAAAATCCCAATTAGACATTTAGTTTCTGTTGTCGTTTCAGGATATGGTTCGACGAACCCAAATTATTCCTCCTCAGCTAACATTTTCAGCTGACATGAAGTGGAAATAGTATATTGAATCAATTTCTAACTCAGCAGCTAAGAAAGACGGACCCCGATGTCTTCTTAGGCAATTTTTCTCGCCAGAATCTATCTTACATATTTATAAGTCTACCATACATCGTCGCTTTGAATATTACTGGCAAATCTGGTCTGATACTCCTGCTATATACTTAGAGATTCTTGATAAAATTCAAAGAAGACATTACAATATTATTGGTCCTGACCTACTCTCTTGATTTTCGTACTTTTCTCGCTGCTGTAACGTGGCTTCACTGTGCATTTTCTATAAATACTTTTATCTTTAATTGTTCTGATATTATTTCCGTTATAGTACCTGGGTTTTATAAATATAAGCGCAGTATGAGATTTCCGGAAGGTTTCACATTTTACAGTTAAATTAGCTAGATGTAACCGTAAGTTCTATGCTAAGCGTTTCTTCTATCGTACTTCTTCCGGCCGCTTGCTCCTCTGACAAATTATATCTTCAAAAATTTTTAATTATTGTTCTTTTATTGTCCACTCTCCTCAATAGTATATTATTCTCATATTCCCTTAAAATCAGTTACCACTTACTTGGGGTGAAATTATAAAAAATATATTACGTATTAAAAATACAATTTTCAATTTTAAAAAAATACAATTTTCTTTTTTCTCTTTCTGATTTCAATTTATTAAATTATCTTATATACTCAGTTTACAAATTTTCCTTCAGTTCCATCACTATAAAGAAGCGTAATATCTAAATTAGAAACAACAAGAGATTGATAAAATCAACTACCGCATATTTTCGCGTATAAGACGACCTTTAAATACAGAAGATTACCTGTAAGAATTGGAGACCGTTTTATAGCACAATTCTAAAAAAGAAACCTTATAATTCTGAGTAATTTTTTTGTCGGTAGTTTAACCTCGGTCTTGGTGCAACAACCAATAGCGTATATGAAAAGTTTGACATTATCAAATAAACTGATAATAAAAGTAATAATATTTATTATATTCCTGGCATAACTTCATAATAAATAAATTTAATTTCACTTAAATAAATTGTATATTCGAAGAATGAGTCCATATCAATGAAATCAACTTATATCCATGCAAGCTCACTTGAGAAAAATCTAAACAGCGAGTCATGATAGTGTTCACCACAACATTTATCCTTCGCTAAATTTTCAATAATCATTATGGTAGTATTAATTATGTCAGTAATACCATTTAGAATAACTTCATATTCATTTCTCATTAAAGATTCATTATTGTCGATGAAGTATAAGTAAATGGCCATTAGCGCACCAGGCTGTTTTTAACTGTCTACATATAGCAAAAGAAGAGTTAGAAGAAGAATCAGTATTCGCAAGAGATCACGTGATGTGACGTAAACAAGCAATGGTTTCCCCTTTTACGGGACGTGAGTAGGAGAAACATGATATAAAATCGGTTTTGGTATTTCGGTTATTTTGAATTTCTAAGGATACAGTAAGTAACAATATTTTCAATAACATCATCTTCATATAGCCAATAAGCAATCGCCTTATACTACAGGTATAGGATAAATTCATGAAAATTTGCTATATTTTTTTACCTGGACTTATCTAAAGGTCGCCTTATACGAGGAAATATACGGTAATAATTAAATAATTATAATTGTCATTTGCTGACTATAAAGCCGCCCTTGTTCACGATGTCGATCAGTTCACAGCGAACGAGCGAGAAGGCTGAAAGTGACTGAGAGAGAGAGAGAGGGGGGGATTATGAAACAGGTAGCAAATAATTTTTGAAGTTGGAAGAAGTATTTTCATCTAGACACGCTAATCCGACAGTTTTGTTGGGATTGCTATGAATTTAGTGTGAAATCAGAAGGGTTTTAGGTTTGTGATAATAAACGTGAAAAGCATGTTCTTCATATTAATCACAACAATTTAAGCGTAGACATACAAATGGAATAAATCTCAAAGGCAATATTGAACAAAGAACAAAGGTAGTCGTGAATTCAATTAGAAACAAAAGTTGAATATTTATATACAAATAAATTATAATACAATTTTGGAAAAAGTTGTGTTTCAGTTGAATACTAGAATGTTTGAAGAAAAGTTGAATTAAGTATTTTATGAACTCAAAGTTCAGGAATGCTCCTTTGTTTAGCAAAAGTGTTCACATGAAAAATTTAAGGGAAATTTATCGAGAGATAAATTTTAAAGTAATGTAGTTGCGAGATTTTTGCTGAATTTTGTATGTTCTTGTTTTGGCAGAGTTATTCACCTTGGACTGTATTTTTTATATTAATGCTCAAATAGCAGTTTCTGTTTAGTAGTGTAGATTACACTTTTTTGGAAATGTACAAAGATTTCAGAGAGAAAGAAGTTGAAGGTTGAGTCAGGTGTTGACGCGCGAAAAGTCCTTTAAGTCAAGATGTAGACACGCGTGGATCTCTGTAGAAATCTCTCTGAGGGTGAATTGCTGACTGGTGAATTGGACTGAGATTCGTCCTTTAATTTACTCTGAGAAGTTTGAACCGGCTCCCAGGGCTTTGGCGGCAAAAACATCCTGGGGGCGTCTCGACCAATAATAAGCCGAGTTTCGCAATGTGTGGTGTTGATTGGTCGAATCTAGCTCTTATGGAATATTACACCTTTAAAAGGGGTGAGTGGAAAAATACGGAAGATTGTACAGTTTTATGTGTTACGGAGGAAAAACATGGTATATTGGAAAATAATTACCTCGGTGTATAAGCCGAAAAGGAAGGATATTTATTTATTTCTGTAAAGATACAGAACATAAAGCAGGAACGAAATTATAGTCAGCAACCTTAGCGACTTTAATAGTTCTATTTTTAAAGACGATCATTCAACAACAACAATATTTATCATATAGCACACACACGCAGACACACACAGACACACATAGAGACACACATACACGCACATATATATATATATATATATATATATATATATATCAACACACATACACACGCACACACACAAGCAGGAACGCACGTGTGTCAGCGAAACCTGTTCGCATCCGAGAATTATTTCCTTTCTCCCACATGGTGAATTTTATTTTGCTGTCAGTCTTTTTGCATGTCGAGTTCCGTGTCGAATCTGGCTTCAGTTCTTTACAGCCCCAACAATAGATCAACGGAGGCCGGTTTCTTTTTCTTTTGTCGATTACTTATACACGTGACAATCGTGGCAGGGTCGTGTCTAGGGGGAAGCTGGAGGCTGACGGCCACGAGAACCCATACCGTTATCTTAAATTAGCATTTCGACACGTGCTGACTAGTCTCACTACTGAATCTGGGTGCGAGAGGCTCGTTGACTATATTCAGTATTCCTGCGAGTGTCTTCTTGCTTTGACGCCTTTTTTTTGGTCTTATATCCAAAACTTAAACAATGGCAATCAATCACTGTTGGTAGTTTGGCTTTCTGAGTAATAATCTGACTGGAAATAAATTATGAAGATATTATATATATATATATATAATATGATTTTTAAATCGGAATAGAAATGTTGATAATTTTCAAACAAGAAAATGCTGGGAGGCATGTAATGAAATGACTTATGTTTGAAGCCATGGTTTTTAATTAGTTTTTCCAGTTTTGATTGGATTCGCAGTGAAGAGAAAAAAAACATACAATTTACATATTGTTTATGTGCAGTCATTTTTTTTTAAAAGTAAGTTGCCTTTTCTTTCTGCGATAGATATGTTGCCAATAAAGTCTATAGGACTGTCAGGATAATGCTATTCAATATATAGCTGTAAAGAGCAGAGATGGATGTATATCTTTCCCATAGGTACTTGCGCGTAATTGTAATGAAACTGTCTGGACTTCGAACTCGGCACTCCGATTTCGCATTACGAGCCGTGTTTCCTTACATCATACCACATGGCTGATTTTATATCCTCTTTTAAATGATGCATAATTTGATGGGAATAATTTATGAGTAATGCTAAGGATATCATGGACCGAGCGTGTGAGCAACGGTGAGGTCTTGGAGAGGATGCAAACAAAAAGGAGGCTTATACTTAATATCAGGAAGAGACAGCTGATGTTTCTGGGATACGCAATGAGGAAGGAGGGTCATACTTATCTGATACTCACAGGTCGAATAGAGGAGAAGAGAGACAACGGAAAACAGCGCATGACATACCTAGCGGGCTTAAGCAAGTGGATGACAGAACGTGGTCTGAGGGAAGCGGCAGAGGGACGGAATTTGGTGAGAGTTGCGAGGGATAGGGGCAAGTGGAGAGCCATAAAAAGAAGAAAAATATATATTAGCTATAAGATCAGTTTATATATTTAAAATCAGTTATACATATAATATATTTTCTTCTTATGTGTCGCGATCCCTCAAGACGTAGGAGATCGTAGCTCTCTACAATTTCCTGTCCACTGCAGCTCTTAATAAATATTCTCTTTTTGCTATTTCTACTAAACCTTGTTCTACCATCCATTTACTTATCGTCTCCAAGTATATGATGCGTTGTTTTCCTCTATCCGTCTTGCTCGCAAACTGTCCTTGTGAGTATTAGATTTTCCAAGCTCTCCTTCCTCATTATGTGCCTCAGAAATTTCAGCCGTCTCCTCCTGATGTTATGTATGAGGTTCTTTTTTGTTTCCAGTGTCTCTAAAACCTCGCTGTTGCTCACATATTCGGATCACGTTGTACTCGGCATTCTTCTGTAGAACAACATTCCTGTTGCTTTAAGACTCTTCTCCATCTTTGGAGACATTATCCAGTATTCTCTGCCATATAGGAGGACAGATATCACGTCATCGTTCATTACTCTTTCGTTCGTTTCTAACGAAGTTTTTTTTTATGTCTCTTAATACACTGTTTAGCTTTTTGAATGCATCTTCTGCTATCTCAATCAGTCTTCGGATTTCAGTGTCGGATTACCTAAATTATTCTACATAAATGCATCATTTAAAAGCGGATAAAATATATTTAGGATGTAAATATAATATGAGGGTCAAAATTTACATAAAATGCTACTTATTTTATAATGTATTCATTGGCTTATGTGGAGTGACGCCACTAGATCGATAGCCGTGAATACTGCAGGATTAATGGTTATACATGTTACGATGGGTAAATTGTCGCCATTTTATATTTATATATTACGCATGCGCGTAGGTTGTTTTTTATTTTCTTCACTGCACAGCGTAGTAATGTCAGCACTAAAGATGAACTGAAGGCAAGGATAATGGCAGAATTCTACAACTTGAACAAGGAGGACGCCCAGAAGAGATTCAGGAAATTCCGAAGTTTCCTGGAATCCGTAGTTGAAGCTAATGGTGATTTTATAGAATAAATTTACACTTTAGTATTTCAAGATATCTTGTGCAATTTTGATAAATTTATCTGTTAAAATAAAGCGTCAGTATTATTTTAATTCTTGCGTAATTTAGACTGTTTACACTGAGACAAAGAAGATATTGCCCACCCCCAGGGATTAGACTCATAATTACTATATCACAAATTTCCCGACCAGTACTTAATCCATTGAGATATTGTCCCAAAATGAAAATAAGTACTAGACATGGGCAGTGGAACAAGAACAATCTGTCCCTGTAGATTAAATAAAGGGTTCAGTCCTGTTGGCAACCCGGATCAATATATACATCATGAAGGGCGACGGGCACAATGAACAAAAAGAAAGTAGCAATAGGATTTATCTGTTTAAACAGTAACTAGGTGGGACCTAGATGCCAATCTATAGTACGCTTAAATTCATGTAGTCGGGGCGGCAGGGATGAAACCTCGTCAGCTACCATGACAATACTTGTAGAAAATACAGAGGGAAGCCACGTTACGTCGGTGAGAAAGTGACAGAAGTCGAGATTCCAAGTCAGAATCGATTACTGTGCAGATCCTTCCTTGGATTTTGTCAAGAACCTGGAGGTGAGTAGCAGGAGCACCTGGCCAGATATGCCGACAGTATTCAGTGGTAGATTTGTGAATGTCGAGATGCCAGGTTAGTATCGATTACATTAGAGATCCTTCTTTGGATTTTGCCAAGAATCTTCAAATGTACAGCAGGGGAACCAGACCAGATATGGCAACAGTATTCAAAACGCAGACGAATGGTAGATTTGTAAATATGCAAAATGGATTGTGACGAGAAAATTTTCCTTGCAGTAAATGCAGCTATTGTATGCTTTCAACAATAATATAAGGCATTTGAATTAATCCCTTTTAAACTAAATGAATCGATATCACGTAAATGAAGTAGGGGATATAAAGATTTGTAATCGAGTATCTGCATTTATTATTTTATTTAATATTTATATATGTATGTTTTTACTCATTGTGAAGAGACATAATATCAGTTAAGTATCCTCGCTATAGTATAATACTGAATTATTTTGAAAAAATCAACAATGTAATTTTTTTTAATGCCATGTACCTTCAAAACATAAGTGATCATGGCTCCCCAGAGATACTTTTTTCTTATTATCTACGAATTTCCATAACTTCTTGGGAGATATCATTTCTCGTTGTGTTCTCCAGAGTTTTTAATTCCGAATAGTTCATTTCCTAGACTGATTGTCAGCCAAGGCGAGAGGTCAGTGTTTATCCGACTATTCAACTCTGAGCGGAGAGAAAAGAGATAACCTCGTGTTTTTTCCACGAAGTTATTTTATTAATACTTTTTTTTAAAATCATAAACGACAGGCAATAATTGTTTTGATATTTTTCAATTATTTTTTAAAACTTTTCTCCAAGGATGATATTATGCTGAAGTCAAGTCGGAACCGTACTATATATGGCTAATATAAAAGCAGATGAAATGGAGCTCACTGCCGCTTTGTCGCCTGATTGTTAATCTGGTCGTTGATTAATTAGATTACGAACGTGACGTACATAAACAAACTGGATGCTACTTTTTTTTTCCTTGATTTTTTTTTTTGTTAATTTCTTGAGAATGTCAGCGCTGAGAAAACTAAACCCTTGACGTTCTAAACTAATCGTCAGCGTATGAAGAGATACCCAAAACCAGAATCAACAGCACCGCATGACAAATATGCGAAAGACATCATAGGAAAGGTAGAAAAGGAAAGATATAAATGTGAGACTGTTTCAGCAGCCTTCCGGGTTGATGTTTACGTTCACTGCGAACCCGAACCTGCCTCGTTTTTAGCTCTTATTTTATTTTTTCATGGTTTGCGGTATCTTTCTTTTAACTCGTTTGCTTTTTTTTTCGCTGTTTTTGCTGCATCGTCATATTTTATTTTTTAGGTTTAGTTGTTATGTTTTTATTTTCTGAGGCACCATTGCTGTTTTTTCTGACTTAGCTTATCGCTTCTTCTGTCGTATCTTTTTTCAATTACTTTCACTTCTTTCTTAGTTTCTACATTTTCTTTCCTACATTATTTTAACTATTTTTGTTACTTATGTTTACCTTCTTTCGTTTTCTTTTCTTTACCTTCTATCGATTTCTTTTCTTTAGTTTCTTTACTTATTTCTTTTATATTGTGTCTCATCTTTCCTTCTTCCCTAAGTTTCTTTCTTTCTTTAAATAATTCCTTATTTTCTGTATTTCCCGTTTTCTTTCTTTTGCCGTTCTTCATCTCTATCTTTTGCTTATAATTCTTTTCCCTCATTCTTTCGTCTTCCTTTTTCCGTTTCGGCTTTTGTAACATATTTTTAATTCGTTGTTTTCGTCAGCATTTCTTTTGAATAAATCTTTCTTTCTTTCTTTCTTTCTTTCTTTCTTTCTTTCTTTCTTTCTCCAGAACTTTTTCTTCTGCATTACTTTCTTTCTTTTATATTTTCCTCCCCTTCACATACTCTTTGTTCCCTGCGTATTTTCTTATTTTTCTCTTTCTTTTTCAATCTTTTATAATTGCGTCTACTTAATTTCTATAGATTCAGTTTACTTTTCATCGCTTTCGCTTTTTTATCGTTCTTTCATTTGTTTGTTTGTTTCTTTCTTTTTAAATTCTTTTAATTTCCATTTATTCACTCCGCTTTTTATTTCTTCGCATTTCATATTTCTATCATTTTCTTTCTTTCTTTCTTTCTTTCTTTCTTTCGAGTATTTCATTTTCATTTTTCCTCCCTCTTTTTATTCTTTCCCATTTTCTTTTTTTAAAGTTCTATATTTAGTTGGTTCCTTATTTCTTTTTTCTAAATTATTCTTCATTTTTTCTTTTCGTTTTCCATATTCTCATCTATCTATCTATCTATTTATCTATCTATCTATCTCATACTTTTCATATCAACATATCTTTCTCACACTTTTCATGTCTATCTGTCTGTCTATTTATCTATCTATCAGTCACGCCTTTCATATATATTTATCTATGTCATACTTTTCATATCTATCTATATATCTATCTTTCTATCTATCTATCTATCTGTCTGTCTTCTAATTAATCGTAATTACACCCTTTCATTGTTTCCTGTTTTTCTTTCTTTTTTATTTCTTTGTATTTCCCTCTTATTTTCCTTTCTACTTTCTTTCTATGCTACAGGCTTTCTTTATTACAAGTTTCCTTTCTTTAAATGCAGACACGTATACTCACATTGCTTTTGAGTTAGGAGTTATTATTGACAATGTCGGACAAATGTTTTCATGCTTTTTACATAACGCTGCTTCAAAATTACAACGATGTAAATGCATTTCTACTGATTTAGTTATGGAAAACATTGCACATAATTTTATTATAAACGGCATTGTAAATGAGTTTATCTTAGAAATGCATTGGAATTCTAAGAAAAAGGAATTGGGAAAAGGAATTAAGTCAGGAATTCTTGATCTTAATTTTCTACTTAAATTTCTTTAATCAGACTTTCATTTTTCATCTAACATTCATTAATATTTTCTTTCTTCTCCTTCATTCATTTTACTCTCATTATGCAATTTAAATTTCATTCATTCATTTATTCATTCATGGTTTGTATCTTCTGTTTTTCTTTATTGGTTTCCATATGATTTAAGTATTTTTTTATATTTTCGTTTTTCTTTGTCACTCTTTTGTACTTCCTATAAATTTTAAAATTTAATCTTAAAGCAGGGTCATTAACATTTTGAAATTTGTCCAGGCAAATGAACTCATTCTTTGTAATTTTGATAATATCATGACAAAATCTCTACTGATATATTCATCTTCTTTACCTCAGAAAATGGAACCGCAAAATAGTCGCTAAAATCAAATCATACCATTTCAGAAGCAGCTCTGAAAGAATTAGAAGTCCTAGCAGGATTCATTATTGGAGACCATAATATTAATAATATTATAATACATTATATTATACACAGATGACACAGTGGTGATAGTAGCCACTGAAATGAAACTAACATATCTGCCTTTTTTTTAAGCATTACACCCACAGCAAGGCGGGAGTGCTACTAGCACGCAAGGGGTTACAGACAGTGGGAACAAGAGTAAAGAGGCGTGATAGAGGAAAAGATGAAGAGAAGGACGGGGAATTAGAACATCTGAAGATGTCGATTGACATGGCATTTGAATAATTGAAGCTCATAGCTATTTCGGAAGCAGGTAAGAGAAAGGGAGTACCACCGACGGGAAGTGCTAGGCATGAAGCTATTCCGGTAGAAGAGACGGCTACATTTAACAGTTTCAACAGTGAAAGGGTGAGACTGAGATGCCAGCCTAGTAGTACGCTTACATTCATGCAATTTGGGAACTATTGAAAGTAGCTTATCGGAGTAGTTACTGTGAAAGTGTTTGTAGAAAAGACAGCGGGACTGTAGACGGGATACCATATCAGGATCAATCACGTTGCATATCTGCATTTTGTAGAGGACCTTGAGACGAACAGCGGGGGTTCCAGACCGTATAGAAGATAGTAAAGGAAAGCGAGGAGAAATGATTAAATATAAATTGTAAGAAGACAGAAAATATATAGTCGTCAGTAAAAGTTCAACGACAAACTTATACGTTGGAGATACGGAAATCAAGCAAGTAGAAACATTTAAATATCTAAGACTTGTTTGAAGAGAGTGCAATAAGGGTAAAAACGAAACTCGCAGGTGAATTACGATAGCAAAAGATGACTTAGAAAAGCTAAGCAAAGTATTAGAAAACCGGAAAATTCGGTAGATACAAATAAAAACTCTTAGAGAAAATAGAAACAAAATGGCCACTTATACGAAACATCAGAAAGTGATAGTAGAACTTTCCTTGGCACATAATGATGAAAGAGAGCTTGGGAAATTTGACACTCATATATTGAAGGCAAAAAGGGACAGGGGAACACCTATGTAACGAGTTTGTGTAAATGGTTGGTAGAATAGGGATTAAGAGAGATAGCAAAAGTGTACATTTTACTAACAGCTACAAAA
The DNA here is from genome assembly GCA_964036315.1 of Acanthosepion esculentum. NCBI lineage: Eukaryota > Metazoa > Mollusca > Cephalopoda > Sepiida > Sepiidae > Acanthosepion > Acanthosepion esculentum. Next base: position 64,057,792 of record OZ038486.1, on the reverse strand, counting down.
GCCATGAATTTTTGGAGAGCCATGATCACCCATTTTATGAAGTAACCGGACACCTAGAAGAATTTTCGATACAGAGATGTACCGTTTACCAGTACCCATATTCTTAAAAATATTCATAGGGAGTTGTCCAATACATCTTTTGCTAACAAAAGGCAACTGGAAGCCCATAATATATAATATAACATTTAGAATAATAATCGGATTCGATTTAAAAGCACTCAATATTTACATGAAGAGGAGAAATACATTGATACTTTCAAGTTTCCCCAATACCCTAATTATTTCAATTATTATATGAACGCGAAACAAAAGGCTTGTAAAATATTTCAAAATAGAAGAGCGAAACTTCCTGACGAACCCAGCTAATCAAAATAAATTGGTCTACAAACCAACTTTCTCACGACTACAATTGCAAAGAATTTATCTAAGCTAAGTATACTTTTTAGAGTTACTACTTAAAAGACAATTAAACAAAACAAAATAATAATGTAAAACTTGAAGGCGGAATTTATTCTATCATCCGTCTTGCCACAAGAAATAAATAGGAGAAACGTCAAAATATTATATGAGCACAAAAGGAACCGTTATGAAACCACAAAATAACTGCATTACTTACTCACCGGAATGAGTGTAACCATACCTTTGTTATAATTTAAACAGAAAACAATTTACTTAGAAGAAAATATATAGAAAGTGTTTCCAATAACAATGTCTGATTTCAGCCGCTTTCTCTCTTCTTAGAATGCCATCCGTCTATTTTAAAAGCAAGATCCATAAATATTACTTCCATCTCAACTCTGTCTTATTCTAGTCTAAAACATTAGTTTACACCAATTTTAATAAACAGGTTTAATCCTGGAATTTATTCTCTGACATCAAAATTTTCGTCACCCGAACTTCGATATAACAAGCGACGAAGAAAACTAAAAACAAATCATTTGAAGAAATATTTCATAAAAAAAGGTTCTGTTCAGAATATTGATAACGTATTTGCTTTTAAATTTTTAGTGAAACGTAAGATTATCGAGAGAAAACAAACACAAAAACAATGACAATTTCACTCATTTTCAGAAGATTTTAAAATATTCGTACTATACAGAACCTGAGAGTTAATCAGTTTCGTAACAATAATGAAAATTATATATAATAATTCAATTTTCCTTTGTATTGATTCAAGCGTGGAATTTGTATGAAAAAATAGTTAACATACGGTGCTACAACCCGAAAGAAAACTGAAAAAAAATAAGGTTTCATTTTGGCAGCAGTCCTTTAGAATCGAAATCACTATCAATGTTTGCTTTGTCTGATACGTTAATCATATGTCTACAGAAATTGCTCGGAGTTAAAATAGGATCTCGATCATAAGTCAGTGACGAGCTAAGGATCATATTAAAAGCGACAAAGGCAGGTTATAAAGATTCTAACTCATCTTATACCAAATCTTGCATGCGGTCATTAAATACCGTGCCGGTAGCCACTTTAGGAGTAGGAGTCAATATACAATATAAGCACTGGGTTCTGATGCTTAGGATCGTTGTGTCGGTTTATTAGTTTATGTGCAGACCTTGATTCTGCTGGTTCCAATTCCATATCCAAGCCGAATTTTAAAACGGCGACCTGATACGTGCCGACACTCGTAAAACTGACACTTTTACTAACGTAATATTTCCTCTGGAAATCTCTTAATATCATTTATGAGCTAAAACCCACAATTTCTCTTAACTGTTCTCGTCCAACCTCAGCCGGATGAAATTATAATAGAGATGCTGTGGCTCGGCCCGACGACCAGAGAAATTTACGTCGCCTGTGGATACGGACAAGCAATGGTCGTTGTCGCCATTTTGGTCATTGACATCGTCGTCTTCATTCTTGTTGGATCCGGAAGGGGAAATTACCTTGCGCATATCAAAATCAATTTGGTGGGTGATATCAGTTCACGGAGGGTGAAAGTGGCCCGTCTTCTAAGAATTGGGACGTGTCGAAATCTCTCGGCCCATATTATATAAAATTGGTTATGCTTGCCATTGTTTGTGCAAGCGTTGGATTCTGTTCAGCGTTAACATAAATGATTACCACATGTATTGGAAGTTTATTCACTATTATAAGCACTTGAATTCCGAACAAATAACTATCGGTACTTTTTAGATGATGACTTATCCTTATCATCTGATTTGCTATTAGAGCCAGCGTGCTTATATTGTGTTTTATAACTACAACGTTTCGAACGTTGTGTGTTCCGGTCTTCTTACTATATCTCTTATCGTACTCAGTAACTTTATTCAATCTACGGAGATGGGTAGCTTAATGATATTTCCTATCAGTTAATGCTCACTAGTTTTATCCACGTTTGAGTTACTTGACTGTTCTTTCAGCTGAACGAGGACTTTGACGTTTAAACCCTAAACCACTCCTGGATTAAACGCAGAAATATAAATAAATATTTATTTGATATATCGATAGAAATAACTTAGTTAATACTGCAAGGCACACATACATATAGTTTAAATGTTGCAATATTTATGAGGGAAGACGTTTTTATAGGTATAGAGAACATGGATAATTGGAATTAGCACTGCAGTTGTGATGCTCAGTTTCAGGCCTCAGGCAGTCTACATGTCAAGTGTCACTAATCCATTAATGGGCTACGAAGGAATTATGGGAAATAGTGGGGAGTGTGAACCGGTCATTCCCATTTATTTTTTTAATGGCTACTGCATTGGATTATTTACGTTCTTGAACTTGAGAATTAATATTCGCGTATTTCGCGTAGATTACGTTAAAATTTGCCTTTTTCTCTACCGTGCGATGATAGCTTAGGGGTAGGATCTCAGACTGATGCCAAATCGAACGAGTTTCGTTCACGGCTTAAGGCAATCGGACGTGTAACCAAACACAAAAGCTGTGATTCAGCGAAACAGTCTGTCTGTGGATGACTATATATATATATATATACATATATATATATATATATATATATATATATATATATATATATATATATATATATATATATATATATAACTATATATATATACATATATATACATATATATATATATATATATATATATATATATATATATATATATATATATATATATATATATATATATATATTAGTGAGTATTATATAATATCCAGCATCGATACTGCTTGAAACTCTGTGTCGTGCTATTGACGTTGGATATTATATATATGCACTAATATATACTTACAGCATAACATTGAGCACTGTATTTGTAACACCTCAAGAAGAAATGGATTTATATGTAAATGTATGTATAAGTGCGTGTATGTACATTTTTCATCATATATATATATATATATATATATATATATATATATATATATATGGTAAGATACAGAACAAATAGCAAACGTTTATCAAACTAATATGTTTCACTTTTATTGAAGCTTCATCAGAGAATGAGTTATTTGGAAAAAATAGAAATACATTGTGGAAATTTACTTTTGTGTTGTTTGATTTTCATTCGAAATTTTAAAAAACCAATGTTATTATAATTTGTGGCGTTCCGAATTCAAGGTGAGACGACGTCTATATTCGAAGTGTTAAAAAATTAACGGATTGAAAGCCCTAATTGGAAAACCGAAAATACTGCTTTATGTATGTCAGTGTATAATAATTCTTTTTTGTCTGACATGATAGTGTATATTCGTAAGTGTCTGTGTGCGTCTAGTAGATATTATGTGTCTTTGTTTTCGCATTTGGGAAATGTTTATGTATATAACGGTTGTTTTAGATAAACTTACATTAGATTCTTTACCAATTGATTCAATAATGATTAGTAATGTAATGCCTTATTTTAGTGAATTTTTTAGTTGGTAATTTTATTTTTAGCTTCCCGAAATGAATTATGCTCTTTTCTAATGAAGGTGGCATTAGTAAAATCACAGTTATGGCCAGTTCTGTTTCTGCGTATTAAGGGAGAATTTTAATGATTGCCTAAACGTAAATCTCTTTTATGTGCATAGATGGGAGCATTTGGAACTAGTTATGCCTGTCTTGCATAAATTCTTTTTACATTGTAAGCAAATCATTTGATAAGTACTGACTTCTGAAATGGTGCAAGATTTATTTTTATTCCTAATTATATCTCCGATTGACTTGGTTATGATGCTAGTAATAAGGATAACTAATTTATTAACAAGTTTAGTAGAAAGAGTGTTAGAGAGTAGGATTATGAATTTTGTGCTGTTGTCGTAAGTACTATCTAGTTTTTATCATTCTGTCGGATTCAGATCCATATTTAATATATATATGTGTGTGTGTGTGTGTGTGTGTATAAAGAGAGAGAAAGAAAGAAAGAAAGAAAGAAAAAAAGAAAGAAAGAAAAAAAGAAAGAAAGAGGGCAGCAACACTTAAAATTAGTCAGCTGTGAATGCACACCGGAAAGAAAGAAGTGCTCCACGCCATATAAAATGTCAGTGCTTTAAAAGATTATAAATTAAATTTCTGGCGCACAGAAACCGACCACCACTGTCAATTTCAAGCTTTCACACATTCGTCAGGTGGCCGGCAGCTGTAATGCGACAATGGGAACTTTTATTCTCCCAGGCAAGACTGAGATGAAAAAAAATATGGCCGGTGTGTGCATAGAATAAACACACCAACCAAAATCACCTGAAGGTGGGAAAGTACTCATCCGGCCAAAATCAAATAAAACCTTAAACATACAATTGTACCGCCACCCCTTCCCAAATATATACATATATATATATATATATATATATATATATATATATATATATATATATATATATATATATATATATGTAGTTTGCCGGATGTAGACAAAAGCATTCTAAGTACCTCAAAATCACCTTATTGGTTTTTGATGATGACTGCGATGCTCGAAACTACTTGAACAAAACTGACAAAATATCCATAAGCTCAAGCACAAGATTGAACACCTTTCGAAGGTTGGAAAAATAAATGAATCAAATTTTTTGTATGAATACTTGCTGCCTAAATATACTATATATATATATATATATATATATATATATATATAGTTTACGAAAAACTAGGTAATCCGTATGGGTAGACCCAAGGAGGATAAAATCCAGAGAGCTCAATGTCAATCAGAGCTAATAATTTAAATAAAAATAAAAACAGAACCTTAAAGTGGTCTGTTTTTATTTTTATATATATATATATATATATATATATATATATATATATATATATATATATATATATATATATATATATATATATATATTCTGATTAAACGATATTTTTTATAGATACAAATATTTAAGTAATAGCTCTGTTTAAATATTTTATCTATGAAAATAACCTATAAACAGAAAATATATTAAAATAATTGTCGGACTTAGTCCAGTTCATAAAATATTTATGCATTTTATGCATATATTCACCATATATATTATTTCTGACTTGGAGAAGCTATCTTACGGAGGAATGAGTATAGAATACCATTAGAAGAAAGCCCATGCAACACACATTAGCAAATAAACTTAAAAACGATAATAGCTGAATAAAGGTTACCATGTAAAATAGTAATATTTATAGTACTAGCCTAGAAGCCACACTGCAGAGGGCTTTTCGACATTCGGCCGTTTACCTTCAGCGTTCTATATACGTAAAAGTTATATGAATTTATAAATAATAAAATATTTTTATCTTTATTTGACACCTTAATTCGGCATAGTCATTCTTCATATACGCAACCGATCCCCCTAGTTTTTTTTTATATTTATTTTGTGCGCAATTTTTATTTTATTTTAAAATGACCATTCTTTATGATACCTTCACATAAAGTCACTCTTAAAAGACACTAGGGAACCAGTACTATTTAATATTTCGGATACGCCACAGTACGCGTGCTAGAAAAAGAAAAAGAAAACATATGAGCAACGAACCGTGACCCGCTTAAACTTTAATTACGGTTTAATTAGACGACATCAAGTAGGACAAAAAGTCTAATTACAGTTAAACTTTTAATAAAGAATTTGTTTTTAAGCATTTCATTCGGTACGATATTTAAATTTAACATTAAATGAGTTATTTATTTAATTTTTAATCACGTGTAACTACAGTAGTTACTACCTATTACTTCAGTTTTTTTAATGATTTGCCGAGATCAGAAAACGGACGGACGGACGGACGGACGGACGGACACACGTACACTGCGCTTTATTTATACAGAAGCTAATGCTATAAATTCTATGACAAATATATATTATGTATTTCTGAATAATACTTTCTCTTTCTGTATCTTTACGTATGAATCCACAATGAAATGTATGATTAAGTTTATTTATCATATTTTTGCATTTTGTGTCTTTGGGAAGGAACTCTGAAACAGTCGCTTATGAGCCAAAAGCTAAATCTAACTTTGAAAACACCTGTCTTAATAAGATACTTGAGTGCTTGAATGAATTTCTTTGGAAAACGGGTGTGTTGATAACGTTTTTTCCGAAGAGTCGTTCAAGAAATCCTTGTATACTTTTATTTTATTTTATCTACAATATATTTTATCCTGTAGTTCATTAATGTTATCGAATACTTTTGGGGAAATATACAATATGCAATGCTTTGTATAGATTATATTAAATTACAGTATACAGGTTCCCTTTCTAGCAAAAATAATAACTTTCTGGTAAATATTAGCTTATTGATTTCATAAGCACTAAAAGTTAGCCTGCACTTAATTGAGTGATCGAGAAAAAACGGACTTGGGACTTTGTTTTCATAAGCACATTCTTAATGGCAGAAAGAGATGTGCGAAGAAAGGGAAAAGCTACAGAACACAGACATAAGAGGCAAGCATAAGAAACATAAATAAATAACCTGATTGAAAACAAGTAAGACAATAATGTATTTTCTCATTTCATTTACTTATATTCTGCGACGATCGTATGAGAACGAAAAACACAAGAAAATATTACAGGTGGACTTATAATAACGTACATCGATGACACCGTGCTTAGAGATTTTATCGTGATCTCTAAGGATTTGGGTGATCATAGTTCTCCACAGCTTTCTATCACATGTAATTTCAAGAAACGTATGTCGTATTACAATCTTTCCCATTTACTACTCTGATGTCTACCACTTGTATAAACTCGTTAGAAAATGACCCATTGAACTTCTATATATCCGGCGAGTGTTAAATTCTCCAAAGATACCATCTTAGTTATATATCGAAGAAAATTGAACTCTCTCTTTCTGACTGTAAATGTGCATATCATTTTCGTTCGAATTTTTGATAAAGCTTCCTTATCGCTCACATGTTCAATCTACGGTATTCGCAGAATATGTCTGTCGAACCAGATTTCTGTTGTTTCAAGTCTTCGTTTCGTCTGTGAGGAAATTATCGGGCATTCACTGTCATGAAGAAAAGTCTGATTTTAGATAAGACTTCAGCATTTATTCCTTTGTTTCTAACGAGATTCTCCGGTATCTTAATACTTAGGTAAAAAAAGTTAACAAATTCTATGTAACAGGTGCAAGGATTCGATCTAACAAATCTCTCGTCTGCAAAGCGTTTTTCATCAATAAAAACAGAAAAAAGATAATTTTATTCCTTGCAAATCTGTGTGCTTTTCTTAGCGTGAGATTAGTTAGATAAAATAGGTAAACGCAAACACACCCGCATACACACAACTGGACAAAAGCACTGACACACACACACACACACACACACACACACACACACACACACACACACACACACACACACACACACACACACACACACACACACACACACACACACACACATATTAGCTCCTGAAAAATTAAGTTCGGTTGAGACCTCTGGTTTGGGGTGTGAATTTGTAAACAGTGACTATTTATGCTAATACTGCACGACTCTTCGACAGAATTGAGTCACTCTCAGTCACTGTGTGTTTATCCGAATCTAAAAATAAAACACGCTAAAATTCATTCCGTACCGTACGCTGATGGCTTAGCGGTTAGAAGTTCGGACTGACGCAAATTCAGTCGGGTTTCGATCCACACTGATGAGCGTCTAGCCACACTGATGAGCTGCGAAACAGTCTGTCTGTGGATGACATATATATATATATATATATATATATATATATATATATATATATATATATATATATATATATATATATATATATATATATATATATATATATATATATATATATATATATATATATATATAAACAATCACCCAGAATCCTTGAAGATTTTCAGCTGATAAAGAAAGTTAAAATTAAAAGGAAAGATATTCAAATGCGTCCTTTTCACTCCATGTCCGACTGCTAGCGTCATTAGCATATTTTAACTTACCAAATAGATATTTTTCCGGATTTGGATTCAGATTTATTCTCTTCCTATATTGGTTTCCAACTAAAGCTAGAAAGTCCAGGAATCAGGCGGGAGAAATATATACATTATTTTCCCAAATGTGATTGTGCGAAAGTGAATTCGATTCGACATTTAAAGTCGTTACTGACACACACTGGACAAATGAAGTCAAAAATGAAATGCTCATATAATATCAGAAAGTATACCATATAGTTGTAATACATTTTACAGTGAAAAAGCATTGGCATTAAACTTGAGTTTGGTTTCGTTTCGTTTGTTTTATGGCATATCAACCTCAATGGGTTATTTAATGCTGACCAAATTTTTATTGCTGGCAATGTTTTTCTTCAAAAATCTATTTCTGGGAATATTTTTCCTTGAAGAAATCTATAGCTGGTCATATTTTTTTTCAAAGAATGCATAACTGTTTGTATTGCTGGTATTTCTTTAAAGAATTGCTGATAATTTTTCCTTCAAAAATTATTTCTGGTAATTTTTTTTTCATTAGAAATTATTTCTGGTATTAAAACCTATTTTTACACAAGTTTGGGTGTTAACTATTTGCACATAGCTGGGACCCTGACAGGTGCTACCACCCCTGGTCAGGGTGGACCTGGGAACACCAGCAATTAAGAGGTGCTTCCCCGCTCCTCAAAACTTCCTTATCAGAGGTCTTGTTGTTGAACGTAGTTAATAGTCTTACCCGGGACGGTAAAACTAAGTAAGAAGAAAAGACAGAAAGTTTAATTTTCAGTAGCAAAAAAACAGTCTAAGGTGTGAACTGCAAATTGCACGACTGAGAATGAAGTAGATACGAAATCCGAAACGCAAGTATTAGGGAAATATGCAATTCAAAAACTACGGGCAGTGTTATAAGAAATTGCCCTTAGAAACAAGAGGAACAATAAAAGAATGATGAACTCTTATCTAAAGCCAGTGAAATGTAATAATCTCAAATTGGGCAGTAAATGGTCGAAAATTTCCTCACCGAAAAAGAGGCTTGAAGACACGGAGGTGTTGTTCTCTTGACAGAGAATGCTATTAAGAGAATAGGTTAATAACGAGGAAGTGTAAAAAAGAAAGCATAAACAATAGTAAACTTCTGATAATCCGAAGGGGACAGCTAACATTTCTGCAAATGTTAATGTATATACTAACGTGTATGTGTGTGTGTGTGTATGTATTTTGTGCAGGGTGTGTAAGACTAATGCAGATCTCTCTCTCTCACACACACACACACACACACACACATACATACATACATATATATATATATATATATATATATATATATATATATATATATATTATAAAGATCTGTATGTATACAAGTAGAAATTTAACGAATAAAATGCCGAAAACCTTTTTGCCGTTGATAAAGAAACAGTCGACATACGTTGAACGGATGTCATAACTCGTTGAAAAAAAGGCACCATTACCCTACGTAGACTTAACCTGTATTCGAACGTGACTCAGAATTGATGCAATAATAGTTAATAGAAAAGAACACGCTACCGCCCCTGTCTAAATAATTGGATTTCTCTGAATACTTAGAAACAAAAATTATGAATGTATGTGATGTTAAAACTCAGTAAATATTAAAATAAGTTATTCCAAAATTCGCTTGAAGATGAAACAGAACTAATGTTTTTAATTTAATTTAATTGAATTTGAAGTTTTTGTTTTCTGTTTTTGTTATCTGTTTTTGAAACGTGGTAATTCCCGTGTAGCGATGAAACCATATTTTTAAATCAGTTAGTTTATAATATTTATGCTCTCTAAATTTACATTGAGCACTATTTTGTAAAAATAAAAATACCAATAAGTACACAGGCTTAAATATCTTACTGTTCTTCTTTTTTTACTATAATATATATATATATATATATATATATATATATAATCTGTAACATCGACAGTAAATTGTAACATTTTTGGAAGCGCTGTATGCATACCCAAAGAGAATACTTTTCGTGAGAATGCAACGAGACAGTATTTGAGATATAATTCCACCTCACCCCACCAAAAAAAAAAGAAAAAAGAAAAAGTTTTTAGGGACATATTAATATATTTACGCTCGTGTTTCCAATGTACGCATTTTTAAGGTTTATTAAGCGGAGGCTGTATTAGAGAGCAAGTTGTTAAAAAAAATAAAACACTGACTTAAAAATATCGCCCATTTCATTAAATAACCCAGTAAAGTGTATATACACGTAAGTAAATGTGAGAAACGCCATTGGAATTTGATCTCTATTTCTCATTCCGAGCCGTTATTCATAAGAGTATTGAGCATTTTGAACACACACACACACACACACACACACACACACACACACACACACACACACACACACACACACACACACACACACACACACACACACACACACACACACACACACACACACATACATTTGAGCTCTCTTGAGAAAAGAGTAATTTAAAATAAAAAAACAATAAAATCAGGGTCTCATACCGCTATTAATTCATTGCTCTTCAACCAAATTCAATTGAGCTCTCCGGCCACTGACGTATTTCGCATAAAATCGTTAAAATTTCCCTTCCTCTCTACCGTGCGACGTTAGCAAATCGGTCGGGTTTCGAACCCGTCTTCAGGCAATCGGACGTCTAACTACAATGAAGAGCTGTGATTCAGCGAAACAAGCTGTCTGTGGATGACAACATAGATACATACATACATACACACATACATATATATATATATATATATATATATATATATATATATATATATATATATATATATGCATGTATATATATATGCTAATGTTCAGAGTCCCATGGACTGAATATATGTGCAACTGGGACAATTTAACACACACACACACACACACACACACACACACACACACACACACACACACACACACACACATATATATATATGTATATATATATATATATATAAAAGTGAACATTGAAGTTAACACTCAGAGGCGACAGGCTTTCATGCTAGACGCCATATGATTGCATCTAGCATGAAACAGCCTGTCGCCTATCTCTGATAGAAAATTATTATAATTTTTTAAGAAAATTGAGATATGATATCTTATTAGAAATTTCATTATTAAAATTTGCTAAGGTCAAAATATTCTCATTTCGCATTGATTAGAACAGCAGAAAACTTTGGCATTCCTTACAACATTCCTTATATATATATATATATTTTAAAATACATTTTATCCGTTTTTCAGAATTATATATATATATATATATATATATATATATATTATAAATATATATATCGTAATATATATATATATATATATATATTACGATATATATATATATATATATATATATATATATTTGAATGGTAATTCCGCATAAATTAATGGCCTGTTCAACTATTTAAGCAGTAAATTATAATTATCGATATATAAGTTTCACAATAGTTTAAATCCGCACGTGATTATCGCTTCGGCACTACATAGAATTGTGCCATCGATTATATACATTCTCCATATTTCCTTTCTCACCTCTGGTGGGGCTGATGGAGATGGATGCTAATCAAAGACAGTCTGAACGGCCATTCGCGTGAATTTAATTTTAGCGGACAATTATGCGCGACGGAGAAGCCCACGCACTTGGCCAGAAGCACTTCCCTCGCGACTCAAAAGCCATTGCGACAGGCGAGATCTGGCAAACCTGGTTGCATCTGGCTGTCGGATGGTTGGTCTGTCAAGTTACGCCTTGCTTATACCAGCTCGACTGGCGCTTCTCTCTTCCAGCAATTTGCTCATTGAGATTGTGCAGATTTTTGCCTTTCCTCCCGTTGGGGTCTACGCAGGTTTTTCTTGTTCAGTCTAGTCCTTCCTCTTTACTGCCATGGGTGGCCCTACAGGAATTGGAACTCCAGACGTCTTCGATCTTGTGTTCCCTGGGATAAGTAAGCCCTCTAACATGACAAGGAACATCCATATATATTTTACACTGGATGTCAGATTGAAGAATTCGCTATCAAATATAGAAAATTGACTTATTATTACTTTAACGACAATAATAGAAACGAATCATGAACAGGTAAAGAATAAAACTAATAAAAGTATAAAATTATCATTAATATGAGATCATCTCTATCACTGTTGTTGCTAAAAATAAATAATTTAGGGATAAATAATAAAGGACGATATTCACTTCAGAACAAAAAATAGTGTTACAACTGGAAACGCTTTTCCTACAAATTGGAAAATACGCCATAAAAATGTTACATTTCTACAATCTATAAACAAGAAAAGGATAACAGAACAAAATTATTGGCAAATGTTGTTAAAAATGTTTGAATGATAAATGATAGCTATCAAATCGACGAAATTATGTCAAAAAAGAACTTGGATATTTCCGTTATTTCCATAATCTAACGAATCTTCTTTTCCAGCGTGGTCCTCCATAACGGCCTATCATTATTAAAACTTGGCAATGTTCGTCCCGTTAATCCAAGCTCCTGTTCTGCTATCCATTTTCGAAAGCTCTTTAGCTTGGATACTCACTCATTTCCCTTACCCGACATTGCTTACAATCTACCTTATCACCTTAAAATTGTCCACTTGTCTCAACAGACATGTACAAGTGTCCTTTTTGCTTTCATTTCCATTAATACTTCGTCTTTGCACAGATATTTACTCCAAGAGATTCTCAGAATCGGCTTGTAGAACGACATCTCTCTTGCCTCAAACTGTCAAAGAAGTTCTAATATTTTATAAAATATAAAGTAATTAATTGCAAACAATATTTTCCAAGTATCGTCTCATTCTATCTAATCTGCTTCCAAAGAATATCTCTATCGCTCTGGTAATCGAAGAGACAAGTCCCAATTCCAATCGGGTTGGTTGGTTGTATTCACTTCCGCGCAAATACCTTTGGAAAAAGTATGAATTCCCCTCTTCTTCTAGTTATGGGTTAATTAGTAGACCTTCTGCCAGTAAAAATCATTATTATCTCCCCGTAAAACAAATAAACCAAACAATTTAGATATTATTGATAGAGAGAGAGATGCTGTTTAATCCATAGCTGGAGAGCATGGTAACTGATTCCCCATTCTACGAATCCTTATTCCGAGTCGCCATCCATTATACCACTTACATACACACATCCAAAGAGAAAGCTATTAAAGCCTTAATAGTAATTCAGCTGAAAACTAGTTAATAATAATTCAGAACCAGGGTTAGTAAATACTTATAAATAGAAGGCATATCAAATGCTTCTAGTTTTCTGTATTTAAACTGCATTGCCACACCTGCGATGTGCTTGAGAACAACAAATTAAAAAAAAATGGATGCTTCTATAGTCAGTAGAGGATCGCTACCCAAGAGAAATGGTTCAATGAAGAAAAAAATATGTATGAGGCTCTTTAGTTTGTTTTCAAGAGATAAATTTATTTTTCACGACGTACAAACATAAATTTAAAAAAAAAAAAGAAAACGAAAAATAAAACTACCAAAATAAAAAAAAAATATTTCCCTTCACACCTGATACCTTTTTCCAATTATTTCCCTTTCTTCACTCTCTGGTAGATTAAGTAACATAAATATTTTGTTGTTCTACTTTGTATTGTGCCATTCACGACGGAGGCGATCACAGCCCTCCACAATTCCCTGTCCTTTGTAGCTCTTAATAATTTATTCTCTTCTCGTTATTTCTCCGACAACATGTTCCACCATTTTATTTACTCAAGCTCATATCATGCATTTTATGCGTGTTTTCCTCTGTCCCACTTGCCCTGTGAGTATCTGATTTACAAATCCCTCCTTCCTGCCTCATATATCAATTGTTTCTTCCTGATGATAAGTATGTTTCTTTTTTGTTTCCATTTTGTCTTAAACCTCGTCGTTACTAACACATTCGGTTCGTGTAACGCTCAGCATCTTTCTGCTTCAAGTCACTTCTTCATCTTTGAGGAGATTGTCCAGTATTCACTTCGATATAGAAGGATAGACATCGCGTAACAGTTCAATACTCTTTTCTTAGGTTTTAACGTAGCTTTGTTATCGCTTTTGAAATGCATTTTCTCACTATCCCAATGCATCTTAGGTTTTCAATATAAAACATTCGCTACTATATCTGTCTATATTTCTGAGATGAGGCATTATGTAAACTATTTATATTATTCAGACTATTGTCCTCATCTTTGCTGCCATATTTATCACAACGTTTCAGCCTTTGTACGCTCCGGCCTTCCTCAGGTGGTTGGAATGTTGAACTGGACACTTTATTTCACTCGCTATAATTCACACACAGATGTCCTTAAGGACACATGGCATAGTGGTTAAATGCGTTAGTTAGATCCAGTGACAGAACCCAAAAAGTGTGAGTTCAATACCTGGCTAAGGCGGTGGAGAACTTGGAGAGGGGAATTAACAGGAGATAACTGATAAGTGACATCTATTAGACATAAACCGTGGAACTAGAAGAGTCTACCCCAGCGAGCGAAATAAAGGGTTCAGTTCGACATTCCAACCAACTGAAGAAGGCCGGAGCGTACAACGGCCGAAACGTTGTGATAAATATCGCAACAAAAATGAGGACAATAGTCCGTATAATGTAAATAGTATTCTCTGCTAGGTTAGAACATTACTGTTATGGTCCAATATCCTCGTCGCCACTTTTATGGTTCAAGGTTAGGACCAAGGAAGAACAACACGAATACAAGAGTAGTAATAACAAAGATATATTAAACAGAATAATAATACAAGAAGTTGAAGGTGTTAGTATGACTGTCTGTCTGGTTTAGAGTGAACTATTATTGTCTCGACTCGTTTTCTCCGTTCTATCGTCTCTCTTGAGAGGCGCAGTATTTATAGTGTCAGGAAGAGTTCATTGTCGTTACAGGTAAGATCCCATAACAATTACCCAGACATTTACATTTTTATACTTGTTTGATCTTGGTATCACCAATTTGGAATTTGGGGCTCATCCTTTTTTCTAACGACCATGCATTTTGTCTTCTTGCAGTTGATGTTTAATAATTTCTTTCCGTTTTCCTTCACTACTTTCTGTAGCGGATCTGTAGTTTTTCTTCCGTGCCTGCTATCAACATTATTAACAGTGAAAGAGAGTTGAATTGTTATGAAATATCAATCCATCTACATGGCTGTGAATCTCCTCCCAGATGAAAAGGGCAGCTGAGGCAACTGAAATGAAGAACGCTGAGAATGTAATGAACTGAACATGTGGGTAACGAGGAAAATGCAAAGAAAAAGACGCTGATACAGAACGAGACAGTTGAAATTTCTAGGAGATATAACGACAGAAGAGGGCTTGGAGAATTTGACACTGATAGAAATTAGCGTGTAAACTCGCCAGCGGGCTGGTGTGAATGACTAGCAGAATAGGCACGGAAAGTGATGGTGAAAAGTCAAATCCAAGAGCTAAAAGTTTATAGGAGCCATGACCGCCTACGTTCTGAAAGGACACGGTCTGTGTAGTAGTATTTGTAGTAGTAGTAGTAGTAGTATTAGAAGAAGAAGAAGAAGAAGAAGAAGAAGAAGAAGAAGAAGAAGAAGAAGAAGAAGAAGAAGAAGAAGAAGAAGAAGAAGAAGAAGAAAAAGAAGAGCAATTAAAAAGAGAATTAAGAAGAAGAAAATCCGACTTTGTCCGAAACATTGTCACCATCGCCGGACAACTGAGTGGTTTACAACCATTAGATAAAAGGAACTGCTCAATAAGAAAAATTTACTCACTGTACGGTTGGCATCCTATAACTCTTCACTGAGATCAGCCTACTGTGGCACAAGTCTAAGGAAATAATGCGCCTACTAAAAGTTGAAGACACTAGACTCACTAAATAATACCACGATAGCGGTTTACTACTTTTTACTTAAATTTACTTTAGTCTGGCACAGGGCCAAAATAAAGGTGTATAGGACTGTGGATCGAAATCGTTACATCAGGCAACTGACCGACAAAACTTCAAACGACATGTGTACTCTAGTCATACTTTATTTATTACGCAGAATCAGAAAGGTTAAACTTTTTGGAACACACAATGAGGAAGGAAGTCTTGGAGAATTTGATACTGGCAGAAAACATTGAAGGGGACATTCGAAGAGCGAAGGAACGAGGAACATACTTTCAATTCTTTGTGTAAATGGATAACGGGACACGGTAGGAAATGATAGTAAAAGCGACAAAAACAATGCTAAGTGCTACGATGGATAAGAATATCTGCAGAACTAAGATCGCCCACGTCCTGAAGAGAAACTGTACAAAGAAGAAGCATTTGCTTAGAACGTGATGATCGATTTTCACTGAAAATCATTTAATTACCGTCACGATCCAATTAACTAGAGTACAATTGAAAAGAAGAAAACTCAGGCTAATTTAACACTGTCTAATTTCCTAATGTATGGCACAATCTTTAATTAGGCCTGGAACATGAATTAACGAATTATTACAAGCTAATAACCCAACCTTGTATTGCTCGTGTAAATGAAAAGATACATGCATTCTTAAATCAATAATGTCAAATTTCGTTCCAGACCGAGCAATGACTAAATACGCTAATTCTCTATAAAGTAGGACAAGTAACTGTAAAATATATTTTACTCATATTAATGTTTTGAACAAAGGTGATTTCTACGTCCTGGGTATGACGATAAACTACATCCGCGTCCTGGGTATGACGATAAACTACATCCGCGTCCTGGGTATGACGATAAACTACATCCGCATCCTGGGTATGACGATAAACTACATCCGCGTCCTGAGTATGACGATAAACTACGTCCAACCAAAAGGCCGTCGATCCGATCAATCGGCTAGTCATGTCATGCCCCATCACATCTAACCCATCCCAAAACTACTACAACTTACAATTAACTACCCACCCAAACCCTACACTAAATATACTAACACCTTACCCCTAAAATGTGATGGAAAGCGGTGGCTTAGGGTTAATCAGTAGAAAAAAAATTAAACAATGATGTTGCCAGCTATACGTTTTTGAAACAATGATGTTGCCAGGGATAAGTTTTTGAAACAATGATGTTGCCAACTACACTTTTTTGAAACAATGATGTTGCCAGTCATACGTTTTTGAAACAATGACGTTGCCAGCTATACGTTTTTGAAACAATGATGTTGCCAGGGATAAGTTTTTGAAACAATGATGTTACCAGCTATACGTTTTTGAAACAATGATATTGCCAGCTATACGTTTTTGAAACAGTTTCCAGCTATACGTTTTTGAAACAATGATGTTGCCAGCTACACTTTTTTGAAACAATGATGTTGCCAGCTATACGTTTTTGAAACAATGATGTTGCCAGCTATACGTTTTTGAAACAATGATGTTGCCAGCTATACGTTTTTGAAACAATGATGTTGCCAGCTATACGTTTTTGATATATCTAGTAAATATAGGATCTGACATTAAATAACTCATAGTGGTTGATATGCCATAAAACCCCAAACAAATAAACAAACAAAGGTGATTTCTTTATAATTTCCCGTTCTTTGTAGCTCATTGTAAATTTTATTTTTTCGCGATATATCTCCTAATCCTTTTTCTGTCACCTAGTTACACAAGTTCGCTAGCAAGCTTATGCATTATTTTCCTCACTCTCTCCTGTGAGTATCACATTTTCTAAGCAATCTTTCTTCATTATGAACACAAGGCATTTCAACAGTCTCTTCAAAAGTAAGAACTAAAATTCTTAGATGAGTTTCGAACTTACGTCGTCTATTCCGTTTTTAGTTCCAAAGGTTGGACCCAAAATATAAATTACAAATCAAGGATAACAAAATCAAACAAGTACAAACATTTAAAATATCTGGGAAGCTGCTTTAACACAGTGAGGAAAGTGTGATATTGAAAACCAAAGAGGCACTTGGATAGCCAAAAATGCATTCCCAAAGCTAAGCAGGAAACAGGAAAAACCTTCGTTAGAAACAAAGAGTACTGAACTGTTACGTGATATCTGTTCTTCTATATGACAGTGAATGTATGTCAGTTTCCTAAAAAGATGAAGAGGAGTCTAGAAGCAACAGAATTTTTTTTCTTCAGAATAATGATGATAATACCATGGACTGAACATGTGAGTAACGATGTAGTTCTAGAGAAAATGGAAACAAAAAGGAAATTTGTCTATATTTCTGAGATGAGGTATTATGTACACTATTTACATTTTTCGGACTATTGTCCTCATCTTTGTTGCCCTATTTATCACAACGTTCCGGCCTTCTTTAGGTGTTTGCAATGTCGAACTTAACCCCTTATTTCGCTCGCTGTAGTAGACTCTTCTAGTTCCACGTGCCATGTCTAATGGATGTCAGTTATCAGTTATCTCCTGTTACTTCCCCTCTCCAAATTCTCCACCGTGGCAAGTTGAAATCATAGACAAAAAGAAAACATCATTGGAAAATTTGTAAACTTAAGGAATCAGGAAATATTCTAGGCCACGAAAATCTCCTGAGCCGACCAAACATAAAAATGAATACAATATAACTAGTAATAAGGAGTGCCAGAGAAAAGCGATAATAACAAAGAAAATTGCAATATGAGCTCTGGTAAAAATGTTGCTGAAGACATTAGGTTTATAATACCGAGACATTCACACACAGATGTCCCCATAACACATGGCACAGTGGATAAAGGTGTTAGTTAGATCCAGTGACAGGACCCAAAGAGTGTGAATTCAATACCTGGTTAAGGCGGTGGCGCGTGGAACTAGAACTGTCTACCCCAGCGCGAGAAATAAAGCGATCAGTTCGCCATTCAAATCACGTGAAAAAGGCCGGAGCGTACAACGGCCGAAACGTTGTGATAAATATAACAACAAAGATGATGGACAATAGTCCGAATAATTTAAAAATGAAATTTACATTTAACATCAGGAACAGACAGTTGAAATTTCTGTGGCACATAATAAGGAAGAGGGACTTGGAAAATCAGATACTCACATGAGGGACATAGGAAATCAGCGTATATTATACTTGATGCGTTTCAGTAAATGAATGGTGTAACCGGACTTAAGAGAAAATGCAAAAAGAGCTACGAGAGACATGAAGTTGTGGAGGACCATTATCGCCTACGTCCTGAAGGGACACGACTCATAATGAAGAACCAGCACTTTTCCTCTATAGCTTTCTCTATCTCTCAATCCTATCATATGTATTCGTTATCTGTATATCGCTACGAGAGATAATTTAAACTCTGACCTTTTATATGCACTGGTGATATAATCATTTCTCTCGGTGAAATGTTTTTCGACATTGACCTCTAACAGCTTCTCGGATTAACAAATAATAATAAAAATAAAGAAAGGATATATTAAAACAAAGGTTATTATGTACGGACCCCTTGCCCTGTGCTCGTGCTAAATCGAGCCCACTTAAATGGATCTATCCCGAATTACTTAGGATGCAACAGCGAAAAGTTTGAAAAGAGCATGAACACATAATGTATACAATGTGGCTCAAATAACGAAGGTAAATGGCAGCGTGAAAGGTTGCCGTAAATGTGAGCGCTCGCGTGAGATGTTCGTCTAAAGTAACGCTCAGAAATGCCTGAGACTCGGTTACTAAACAAAAAAAACCAGTCGGCGCGTTTACTTATACAGTGTAACCCGGATATAAGAGACCCGTATATAAGAGAAACCCGTATATAAGATAGATATTCTCTGATCCCAAATTAGAGCCTGTGTTAATGTATATATAATAGACCAAACCCGGATATAAGAGAAACCCGGATATAAGATACTTCTCCGGTCCAGACAACTCTCTTATATCCGGGTTACACTGTATACCTGAACAAAAAATAAATTTGCAACATTCTGAAGGTCGATGGTGATTTGACTTGGGTACATAGCTTGATTGAATTGTTTTCTACTGATTATCAACCGTTTGCAGGATATTTAAAGTCAGAAACTATTTTTTGATTGTAAGTCCTCTGTGCTTCCATTTTCCTTAAGACTACCTCGTTGCACACATGTTCTATCTATGGTATTCGCATCGTTTTAATTTTTCTATAGAACCCGATTTCGGTTGCATCGAAACGTTTCCTCATCTCTGAGGACATTGATTCGTTTTCTACGGATTATCAACCCTTTGCAGGTTATTTAAAGTTAGAAACTATTTTTTGATCGTAAGCTTTGTTTTTTTTTGTTTTTTGTTTATATATAAAACTGATTTAGGAACACAATCCTCATTAATTAACCCAAAGTCAGTGGGTGAAACTTGTGTATCCATATCTTGTCTAGTTGTTAATTTTAGTACTGCTCAGTTAAATAAGAACTAGACGAGATCTCCGTAAACGCTTTCTTATTCTAAGTATCCTCTGTGCTTCTATTTTCATTAAAACTTCCTCGTTGCACACATTCGCATCGTTTTAATTTTTCTGTAGTACCCGATTTCGATTGCCTCGAAACGCCTCTTCATCTGTGAGGACATTGATTCGTTTTCTACGGATTATCAACCCTTTGCAGGTTATTTAAAGTCAGAAACTAATTTTTGGTTGAAAGATATATATTTTTTTTTAGATAATAATGATT
Source organism: Acanthosepion esculentum (assembly GCA_964036315.1). Lineage (NCBI taxonomy): Eukaryota > Metazoa > Mollusca > Cephalopoda > Sepiida > Sepiidae > Acanthosepion > Acanthosepion esculentum. The sequence goes on along the minus strand of OZ038486.1, from coordinate 64,036,951 downwards.
TAGGGACACAATCCCCATGTCTGTAGAAACCAATTTCGGTTGCCTCAAAACTACTCTTCGTCTTTAAGAAAATTGATTCATTTTTATACACTTATAACTTTCTTTGCAGGTTGTTTAATGCCAGAAAATATATATTTTTTTACATTGTAAGATTTCTTTTGAAGATAATAATTATTTAGTAATAAAATTCTTACCAATTAATCCATATCTGGTGAAGCGAAAAAAAAAACGGTGGATTTATAACACCTAGCACCCAAGGGTATTAGGTGTTATGTCAATGTAACGAACCCATCTCGAATTGGAACTAAAGTATTAATTCCGAACCAGTATCTATTACACCACCCGCACATCGCTGCTGGCATCATGTGTTATTCACAAGTTGTCACCCATCTAGTTACTGACCATGCTCGATGTTGCTTAACTTCGGTGATCATATGTGAACCGGTGCTTCAATGTGATATGGCTGTAAGCCGACTTGGCTGGCGCATGTGCAGGAAGTGGGTGATACATTAGTACAAACCGTTATTGATAGTTTTACGGTGTGTCTAATCAACCTTGTTTCGTCCCTATTCCACACGCGAGAAGAAAGTTCCAGTCAAGCAGCTACTATCTCCTTGAATTTCTATTTTGTAGAACGAATCTTCTCTGGGAACTACAATCTTAACATCTTAAAAATTTAGAAGTCAATCGTTATCTATCCTCCACATCCTCATATTCTTGCCAAATCCTCTTCCATTCATACTCCACTCGTCATCGTAAAAATAACCCTGAACGCTGATTGGATGTCACGCTTTGTATTGGATTTAATTCTAAGATTTAAAAAAAAAATGTATTTGAGATAAAACGGATTTTTTTAATCGGTAACAACCACCAAGAAAAACAATAAAAAAAAACAAGGGGTTACATGGTGGAGAAGTATTAGGAACAGAATTATTAGTATTGAGCTGAAAGAGAAAAGTTTAATCAGGAGGAGAGTAGATAGTGGTTGACACTGCATTTACATTTTTGGCTGGAACACATACAGCCGGAAGGGATTTTTGCCAAGCGAGAAATGCGAGAAAAGAATCTGTTATCTGTCTATATCTCTGAGATGGGGTATTATAATTACTTACATTATTTAGATTATTCGGACTGTTATCCTCATCTTCTTGGCCATATTCACAACGTTAATGAATTCGGTTCGAAATTCCAATCACTTAAAGGAGGCCGAAGCGTGCAACTTAAAATCACAAAGTATTACCTGGCTTTAAATAATCCGCGAAGTTTTGATAACCCGTAGAAAACACATCAACTAACCAATCAATCTAGAAGGCTACGTATTACAAACTCTCAGGATACAGTGCATTAGATTTGCATAATGGCAGACGTCGGTGAGTTGAATGCGAAGCTTCGTAGCTACTATCTCTTTATGATTTAATTAGTATATGGTCATCTCCTCAAGTAGAGCCTGGATTTTCACTTTGATGGTTGTTCTCTGAAGGTGGCGCCTTGACTTGAAAGCCTATTAGAATTCAAGTTTACCCCTGACCAAAATACGAACCATTGTTAAAGGTGCTGAGAAAATGTTCGGTTTCTTTTACTACTCAAGTATCTGAATCCTCGTATGCTCTGTCTTTGCAAGAGCTGCAGAAGAAAAAAATATCTGGGCCCAGACCTTCCTTGCCTATCTTGACAGATTTTAAAAAGGCCTGTACAGGGACCTGTAAATAATGAATTATGTTCTGCCCAGAAACCCCCTTACTCATAGAGAAAACATCGTAATCCTCTCTCTAATCTATCGCTATTTCTATGGCAAAGGTTTTGACGAGCAACATTCCTTTATATCTGCCAGTCCTAATCTTCGAAACTAAGAGTAGTCATGTCACCTACACTGGGCAGAATAATTCTCTTTCCCTTTGTATTCCATTAGTAAGAAAGAAGTTCCACTTACACGTCACACGAACTGTTATTTAATTGTTATTATTCTGTTGGTAAACAGACTCCGGAGAGTATGGTTTGTTTCTTCTGATGACTACTATCTTAATCTCTTCTAGGTTTAACTGTTATCTGTCCTACATGACCCCATAAATTGCACGTCTTATCACTTATTTTAAGTTCGTACAACATAATTCAGTAGACCTCTTCCTTGAGAGGATCCCAGGATATGTATTAGATGCCTCTTACCTTTTTTTTTAGCTCCTATCTATAATAGGCAAAGCTAAGAAGAAAACCTTATTTTACGTAAACCGTTATTTGAAGTCGTGTGGATTGTCAAAATTGACATTCCTCACGACTTCAAAAAAGTTTAGAAAGGAAACCCATTTCAGTACTGAAAAGAGCGAAACTACTGGGCTCGAGAAAGCTGTTCACCTAAAAAACTGTTTTAAGAAAAAGCTTTTATAAATTACAACTGAGAGAAGTACTGGTTGCTCGGGCAATGGATGAGGAATGTTTCCTTATCCTTGAAATATTATAAGATTTTGAAAGCCAGGCGTCTTTGAACTGCGTTCAACTGAAATTCAAAATACACATTTAGCTAGAAAGGAACATGCTCGAAGTTCTCTTTCTATTATTGGGGTATCAGTTTTCTTTTTTAGATTTTACTAATTTATTAGATCAGAAAGATTCATACTTATCCTGTTCCACATATTTGTCGTTTTAAACTCATCAAATTTCTTTAGAAATTAGACGTAAATATCACTCGTCAACTTACATTTCCCCTCCAATCATATACTGAAGAAGTATTCGTATAATCTTTTGATTGAAACGTTTTCTACCTTTTGCAAGTTATTTAAAGTCCCAGATAGGCACGGTAGAGTAATGGATTGCATCTCGGACTGAGGAATTGGAAATCTGAGTTCGAATTCCACTCGAGTTCATTATATTCATTTATGTGCTAAATACCCTTGCGAAATAGATGAATTCTAAATTTATCCCCCACCAGCTATGAGTAGGACAGACTGAGTTCTATAGCCTTGGGTGGCAACCGGTCTAGGAGAAGCAAAACTCGGAATTCAGAACTGTATGTAACGCCTGCAAAGCACGTACCACGCAGCTAAGGAAAAGATTGTTCACATTGAATCGATGATTCTGACTAAAGTCGACTCCTTTTAAAGCCAGAAAATACATTTTAGATTATAATCTGCTGGGGGGGGGTATAATAATGATTTTAGTTATACATAGCTTACTAATTAAAACAGTTTGTGTTGGGGAAGAAGATTTATACCTTTCCTGTAGCAATTTGAGTGTAACGAAGTCAACGAGAATTGGAACTCATCTCTCTGATCAACAATTCTCAGCCATTATCCATTACACCACCCGCACATCAAAACATAGAGCGCCTGCCATTCCGTATAATCCCTTAATACGTATATATTATTGTGTCATTAAATACAAGTCTGTATCTTTCTTTTGAATATAGGTAATTAAATTGCTTGCAAATAGCTTGAAAGTTTTCCTTAAGAGTTAAAATATTATGACAGCATGGTGCCCGAGAAATCGCTGTAACAAAATCCATTTTGATAGAAATGCTAATAAAAATTAAGTAATACATAGCGCGGCAAAAAGCAACGCCATTTTTAATTTATTAACTTTTATTGAACAAAAATAAATTACTGTATTTTAAGATGACTTACGATTAAGATTAACTGTGGCTTAGACATTCGGGAATGGTTTAATCTTAATCTAGAGCTGACGTGGCTAGGACGGTGGAGCAATTGAGAGGCCATCACGATCTCCAGACCCAACACCACCGAATGTTATCTGGCTGGGTATACTGAAAGATCTTGTTTACAGACTCAAACCGAGAAGGATTCTTGATTTAAAACAAAATATAAAATTGAAAATAATATAGAAATGTGTGTTGGGAATATGGATTATCTCCCCTTTGATAATCCAAGCTATAAAAGCTGTACATTACCGCTTGTCAAGTAGACGAGTAGTAAGATTCTTAATTGAATAAATTGTAATGAAAACAGGACAAGAGATTCAGTCTAGTAATCTTTTATTCAATTAAGAATCTTACTACTCGTCTACTTGACAAGCGGAAATGTACAGCATTTATAGCGTGGATTATCAAAGGAGAGATAATCCATATTCACAACAATGTGTCAAATGGTTTGTAGAAGTGTTACTGATGGAGTTAAACGTTGTATTGAACCTGAAGAGAAGAATTTTGATCGTGTTAAATAATTTTGTAATCATAACAAAATCCCGTTGTTTGAATGTGACAATACTTATATTAAACTACTGTAATTTATTTTTGTTCAATAAAAGTTAATAAAGAAGGGCATTACTTTTGCTGCGCTCTGTGTTACTTAATATTCTGTTTGCCTTTGTTTTATTAACATTCCTATCAAAATGGATTTTGTTGCAACGATTTCTTAAGCACCATGCTGTCATAATATTTTAACGCCGAAGGAACACTTTCAAGCTATTTGCAGCCAATTTACTTAACTATATTCAAAAGAAATCTGCTTTTAATCAAATCAAAGATACCTATATTCAAATTAAAGATATCTCTACTGAAATTAAACATACCTCTATTAAAATTCAAAATGTCTCTATTCAAATTAAAGAGACCTCTATTCAAATTACAATTCCTCAATTCAAATTAAATATGCTATTTTTCAAATTAAAGATTCCTTTATTCAAATTAAAGATGCGTCTATTCAAACTAAAGATGCTTTATTCAAAATAAAGTTACCTCTGTTCAATTTAAAGAGGCCAATATTAAAATTAAACTACCTTTATTCAAATTAAAGATATCTCTATAAAAATACCTCTATGAAAATGAAGATACGACTATTCAAATTAAAGATACTTCTATTCAAATTAAAAGTTCCTCTATTCAAATTAAAGACGCCTTATTCAAATTGAAGATACCTCTGTTCAAAGTAAAGATATCTCTATTCAAGTTTTAAATTCCTCTATTGAAATTAAAGATGATTTTATTCAAATTAAATATACTTCTATATTCTATACAAACGATAAATGCACTCAAAAAAGGTCGCTTTTCCTTATTGCGAATAATTTAATAAAATGGGCTCTTTATTGATTTTTTGTTTATATTTTGATTTTGTAACAGTTTACCTTTGTATATATATCAACAATTCTTTTATTTGGACATTTATTAAATCAATCTCTTCCGTTGAATAGAACTGTGCACACGAATTATTAAAAAAAAAATTTCCTCCATTATTGCTGTTTGTTATTTTTACAGAATTTCTTTTTATCCCGACACGTTTAACGCATTTTTTATCTAAGTAATTTTTAAATTACGTATTGCAGCGATATTTAATATCAACTGTTTATGTAATTCGATGTTACTATATTTATTTATTACTGTTTCGATGGATTTTTTATCGGTCTTTAGTTTAAGACCTTGTTTCGAGAAAACATTAAATGACATTTTCTTCTTTTTTTTTGCTAAAAATATTCTGAGAGAAAGCGAGAGAAGGAGAGAGAGAGAGAAAGAGATGAGAGACAGAAGAGGAAGAGAGAGAAAGTGAGAGGGTATGAGAGACAGAAGAGGAAGAGAGAGAGAAATAGAGAGAGAGGCGGATGAGAGACGGAAGAGCAAGAGAGAGAGAGATAGAGAGAGAGAGATAGAGAGAACCGTTTTTTATTTGATATAAAAACAGGGGGGTAAATATTTTGCTTGATATTATTTTGTTATTTTTAATCTCTGGATATTTGAAGACCTGTGCGGATACATTTTCGGCCGGTAATTTGATCAGGTCCGCGGTTGAACCGGGGTCCGTCGCCCGAGACTCAGAGATAAAAAAAATAGTTAAATATTCTTCTCTTGATGATAGATTTTTTTTACTCCTGTGGCAGTGGTGACTTCAGGGGTCATTGGCCCTCGTTCGATGGCGTTCCTTAAGAGGATTGGCGCGAATGCGTCTCGATTAAGGAACGAGCCTCGCGAAACGGAGTGGCTCTTGCAGCGTGTCTCACTGGCGACGGTTCGAGGTAATGCTTTCTCCATGATAGCGGCTGGCAGAGGATAGAAAAAAAATTGTTTATAGTTACGTTGTTCTGGAATTGTCATCAATGGTCAACTGAACTTGCTTTGTTTCCATGACTTTTGTTTTGTTATTATTAGTTACTTTGTTCAATATTTGAAGACAATATTTTGTCGTCAAGTCCTTAACGTTTTCATGAAATCATAAAGATTTCTCTTAGATTTTCGTTTACAGTTAGGACGATAAAGCATTTTTATACGTTTGCCAAGATGAATAAAAAAAATAACAAATTGTGGTAACATTCCCGTCGGCTACCCTTTACTGTCAAATATATACAGATTATTAACTGTTTTATTTACCTTCCTCTCAGCATAGAGATGAAAGATGTCTGCGTTATGGCGGTCTTAGATAGCCATACAAGGTGAAATAAATATATTATACTTTTATTATATGATTAAATGAATTTAGAATATTAACGCTTCTTTCCTGATATGCAAGTTTTTTTCTTTCCTGATATGCAAGTTTTTTCTTTCCTTTTTTTTTTTTCTTAGTCAGTGGTTCTAATTTTTTCTTTGGGACGCTGAATGAAAATTCCATCACGCATCGACAAGTTTTATCTGATAACACTGCATTAACAACCCCCCCCAACCCCCCCCCAAAAAAACAGATGGTTAAAGGGAGAGAACTGCGTATTTCAAGTCAGAACATTATTATTGATAACTCTCTCTTCCAAATCTGCGAGTCCTAGTTACTATATTCTTAATACTTGCAAAAAAATCACAGTGAAAAAATCGGTTAATAATTATTTATACTGGGACTCATTCATGCAATTACAAGTAATCCATAATAATATTTTAAATTTTGAAATCATATTTATTTTTTGGCATATGAATATTTAAAAACTGTACCAAATCTTTGATTTTCTTTGAAACAATTCGCCTTACCTGCTATCCTCTTCCGTCGCACCTATGAGTTGCGCCGCACCGTTTGGGAACCGCTGGACAATGGATACTTTAAATATTTACATGGACAATAAAGTCACAGTTTAATTCAGAGAGAAATTGTAATAGACAGTTTCCAATGACTTGTTTGAAGATAGCGATTAAGTGACTGATCGACAAGAAATGCACACAAAAAAGTAACGTTAATACTCAGGTGCAAGAAGCGTAACCGATTACTAATTCCGTAACTGTTTCCGGCGATGAATTGGAATCGGTGAGTGAGTTTCCGTTTTATATGCTATAATCACATTCGCACAAATAAATTATTTTTTTCTATCCACATACGTTCAATAGCGGGATAAACTGAGCTGTATAGTCAAGGCTTACAACCAATCTAGGAAAAAGACATCGCTGAATTCAAAACTGGCGAAATCCTCATCCACAGCCTATTCCCAAGATATCATAGAAATTCACAGATTTTCATTTAATCGAATTCACCCCATGCAAAGCGGTAAATCCATTACGACGCAAGAGTCTTTTGGGAGTGAAAGAGTTAGAAAACAGAATCCTTATTAAAGAGAGAAACATTAGAATTGTGAACGAGAAGACAGTAGATAACGATTAAAATTGCATTCAGATCTTTGAAGCGCAAAATCGGCTGTAAAGCTCAGAACACTAAGAGTGTTCGCCAATCGGGAAGTACGAGAAAAGAAGCTGTTAGCATAGAACTAACGGTTACACGTAGCCAAGTCAACTATAAATTGACGATGCCTTTTTCCAATCTAGTCCTATACCTAAATTCATAAAGTCTAGGTATCGTAGCGAAGAGCTCACCTGAGCACTTATTATTAAAGTATTTTTACAAAAAGGCAAAGTGAAGTAACTTTATGGCAGTTGGAAAAAAATGACTGAAGCCGAGACGCTAGGTCGGGACGAATAATTTTGCTGATTATTCTTTGGATGATATCAAGAATGTCTAAATATATAGTAGGCGCACCGGATCATATGTGACAGCAAAGGTGGGGAATGATAGACTTGTAACAGAGATCTTGGAGGGAAAAGATTTCTAGAACGACACAGTGAAGCAAATTTCTAATCAGCAGACCTAGCAATGGATTCAATATAGTTTTTCCGCTTCATGTTAGCCAAGGATGTTATGCTGACGTAATCTACCGTTGTTACATGGGAGTAGTAGTTATTAGATCTCGTTTTCTTTGAAAATATTCAAAAAGGAAAATTAAATTATTCCTGGACCGCCTTGAATAAAATGGATGCAATCTGGAAATCTGATATGGCATAGACAAACTCAAAGCGGAGATTATCTCGAGTCACTGTAGAGACAATGACATCATGTATATTGCCATGAACTGGACATTAAAATCCTATAGTCTATGCTTGATGGAACCTAAACGCGGATGCAGACAGCTACTTTTAATATCTCTTGGAGAGAGAATCTAAGTGAATCACAGGTCTATGGACACATCCCTGATATTTCTACAATCGAGCGAACGCAGAATACGCTTTGCAGGACTCTGGTAGCGAGCAAAACAACAACTCGCAAGTGATTTACCACTTGCGATATGAGAAATAGTTTAAATGAATTCACAGTGCATAAATATACAATCCCTGCTGTCAGTCTGTGTGTCACTCTTTCGCCATACATATATATATATATATATATATATATATATATATATATATATATATATATATATATATATATATATATATATATATATATATATATACTTGTTTTTAATATATTACTATCGCAACACCGAAATTCGCATGTTTCAAAACTGAAACAAATTCAATTACAAAATTTAAACTTAAAATACAAAGTTCCGTTCCATTATCAAGCGATGCTAAGAATAATAATATGCTCTACTGTTGTATCGAGCACTGTTTTTTAAAAATAAAAATAAATGCTAATAACTCTGGATTATAAATCTCATTGTTCTTTTCTATTATTATATATATATATATATATATATATATATATATATATATATATATATGAGAATTTTTATGATATGTTTTTTTCACTTAATTCATGTTTACTTCGAAGTTTCGGGGTTAGATATAAGCAAAATGTATTAATTCTTCTACTAATGTTCTATCTTCGACATTGAACACTCTAGCAGAAATCCTCCGTTTTGTACACCTTCGTATTCATGAATTTAACGTTCTTTTATTCATGAATATCTGCTGTTTCTTATATCTGATATATATATATATATATATATATATATATATATATATATATATATATATATATATATATATATATATATATGGTGGACTCTCCTATCGTGAAAGATAAATTACACTTATGCATGCTCGCAGGTGCTATTGTGGAGAAAATCAGGTAAGGGACAGACATATTTCATTTGTGTTTTCTTAAGTTACTTGACCAACATTGCTGCTGGCGACAAAGACACACTGACAGATGAAATTTGTTAATGCTAGAGTTTGATGTCGTCTCTGCTTCAATGCTTGAAGAAGGTGATCACGGTTCTTCAGTCTACTATTTTTTCAAAACCCTAAATAGTAAAGCACTAAGTGCTAAATAGTAGAGCACATCAGGCTGTATGACGGTTCCTTGTAGGATACAGGTTCGGTTCTTGTCGGAGAACACATATTTTCTTTGAGATTTCTCGAGAAATCATCTCGGTAAATATTGTTAATACACTTTATTATAAACAGAGCATTTACTTAAATATTTGTATTTATAAAAATAATGTATAAACATATATATATATATATATATATATATATATATATATATATATATATATATATATATATATATATATATATATATATATATATATATATATATATATATATTAAGACTTTAATATATTTATACGGTCTTTTTATAAATACAAATATTTAAGTAAATGCACTGTTTATAATAAACAATATTAACATTTACCAGCCTGAATGTCCGAAAAATTATCATAGAAAACATGCATCCTCCGTATAGGATACAGGTTCGATTCCTGTCGGAGGACGGATATTTTCTATGATAATTCAGGCCGATAAATGTTGTTAATACGGTTTATTATAAAGAGAACATTTACTTAAATATTTGTATCTATAAAAAGAACGTATAAACATAAAAAAATCTCTTAAAATATTTGTCGGACTTTGTCCATTTGATAATATATATATATATATATATTTATATATTTATATATACTTTAAATAAAAACAGACCACTTTAAGGTTCCATATAATAAATTATTTCACAACAGCCCTTTTAAAGGACAGCGGAACATCAGATTTTATTTCCAAAGGTTGAAACCTTTGGAAATAAAATCTGATGATCCGCTGTCCTTTAAAAGGGCTGTTGTGAAATAATTTATTATATGGGACCTTAAAGTGGTCTGTTTTTATTTAAATTATTAGCTCTGATTTACATTGAGGTCTCTGGATTTTATCCTCCTTGGGTCTACCCATACGGATTACCTAATTTTTCGTAAACTAAATATATATATATATATATAGATAAATAGATAGATATGATAAAAATATAGCTTTACGGTATGCTACATTTATGGGATTATTATATTTATGCGCCGTTTCCTTACAGCACGTAGGCGATCATGGCTCTCCACCCCCTTTCGTCTCCTGTAGTTTTAATAAGCAATAAGCTCTATCGTTTTGCTACTTCTCCCAGACCCTGTTCTGCCATCCACTTGCTTAAGCCTATTAAGTATATCACACCTTGCTTTCTCCTGTCTCTCTTTCCATCTGTCCGTCCTTTTACAAGCCGATCTCCCTAAAGATGTGTCTCAGACATTTCATCTGCATCTTCTTGATGGTAAGTATAAGTTTCCTATTTGTTTCTCCAAAAGGTCGTCGTTGCTTACCTGTTTGCCCCATGGTATCCTCATCATCCTTCTGTAGATCCACATTTTCATTGCTTCGAGTCACTTCATTTTTGAGGGGATTGTCCAGTGTTCGCTGACCTACAAGAGGTCAGATTTCACGTAATAATTGAGGACTCTTTTCTTTGTTTCCAACGAAACTTTCCTGTCTCGTAATGATCTGCTTACATTTTGGAACGCATTTTTGGCGGTCCGAATTCGTCTTCGAATCTCAGTGTCTCACTCTCTTTCCTGTCAG